>JAAKBD010000284.1:0-18128 GCA_012656105.1 Phytophthora syringae | reverse complement strand
CTTTCTAGAAGCGGTTGATCGGTGGCCTCCACGACCACGTACACCGCCTCCGCTACGGCTACCACGACGCTTGAGTCGGTGTTCAATGCACCAGGATTGCTGTCCAGTGGCACGGTAGTGGATATCAATCGCAAAATGCTGCAACTACGACTAATCGACTACTCCCAGTGGAGCGCGAATACCTCCCGCCACCCCAATGCGGTCTCTGCCAGTGCCGTTCCTGTACGTCACCGAGTCTACTTGACTAGATAAAAGGGTACGCAACGATTTTAGTTTAGGGTCGAAGGTGTCCCATTTGCATTGCGAGTATTGCGGTAGCGTCGCCTCGGAAACGATCCTGATTGGCTGCGTGTTTGAAGATGCGCGGTTGAAGTTGAGTTCAAACGAGCGGTCGCCCCTTGGAGCGAATTGGGCGCGGTTTTTGGCGGAGAATTGGCGGGAGAATTGGACGCCGCCCAAATCCCACAAACCTCATTTCCAAATCTGCCGGCTCCGACTCAGTCACTACCCAGCACGACGCAGGCCGCCATGCTGCGATTCGCCCTCAAGCCACACTGCGAACTGTCTACGTGCTGCTCGTCATCATGATGCGGTCGCCGCGCTGCTCGACTTGCTGCTCGACCTGCTACTACTCGGTCTGCTGATCGACCTGCTACTACTCGGCGTGCTGATCGACCTGCTACTACTCGGCGTGCTGCTCGACCTGCTGCTACTCGGCGTGCTGCTCGACCTGCTACTACTCGGCGTGCTGCTCGACCTGCTACTACTCGGCGTGCTGATCGACCTGCTACTACTCTGGGTGCTACTTGGCGTGCTGTTAGTCGGCTTGCTACTGCTCGTCGGGCTGCTCGAGATGCTGCTACTCGGCGTGATGCTGATCAAGGTGCTACTACTCGGCGTGATGCTAGTCGGCTTGCTACTACTCGGCGTGTTGCTCGAGGTGCTGCTACTGGACGTGCTGATCGACCTGCTGCTAGTCGGCGTCCAGCTACTCGCGGTGCTGCTAGTCGGCGTGCTTCTCGGCGTGCAGCTACTCCTGTGCTGCTGTCGGCGTGCAGCTACTCGTGCTGCTCCTCGGCGTGCAGCTACTCCCTGTGCTGCTCCTCGGCGTGCCAACCCGGAGTGCGCATTATGCTGATGGTGTACCTTGTGGCTCGGCGTGTTTCTCGCGGGTGGGATGATGTTGGCGTGCACCGCGGCGTGTTGCTACTCGGTGTGCTGCTACTAGGAGTGCGTGATCGGCGAGTTGATATCCACCGTGCTCGTCGTGCACGTCATCGTTGCAGTGCAGTTGTTGTACTCTCCCCTGAAACTTGCGATCGATTGTTGTGGATGGCATCCCAACGTTGAGTCACCGGTGAGAAACCGCCAACTCGCTTCCCAACGTTGAGTCACCGGTGAGAAACCGCCAACTCACTTCCCAACGTTGAGTCACTGGTGAGACACCGCGAACTCACTTCCCAACGTTGGTTCACCGATGAGACACCGCCAACTCACTTCCCAACGTTGAGTCACTGGTGAGACACCGCTATACAGTACGCCCGCGACCAAGAAAGTACAAAACGAGCGGTTGCCAACTTTACTCAGGCGATACGGACTACGGACATCGCGTACAGGACAAGCTGGACGCAATGGAGACAAGCGCTAGTGGTGCTTCTGTTTTCCCAACCGTGACATCACGTTGAGATACTGAGCTGTCCGGTCACCGGATTGGCGAATGGCCACCAGAGCGAGGACAAGCGCTACCGTAGCGGCCTCAAGTTGCCTCTTGAGACACGGTCTCAGGAGCGACCGACCTTCAAGGATCTACGCAACGTGCGGACGAGAAGAGAGCGAACGAAGGAGAGAGGAAACGGGTAATACATTATTTTTTAAGATTGCGCATGATGTCACTGTTGGTTCAACGTTGAGATACAATTTACTGCACCGATGAGCCACCATTGGGAAAGCAAAACCCACTACCAATGCATTACTCGCTTCCCAATGTTGAGCCACTGGTGAGAATCCGGAAACAGTTGCCATACAATACGCTATTCGCAAGAAGTGTGGTGTTGATGTGATCTCGTTCCTGGTAAATGTTATTGGTAGCGACGATTGTCAATGCTGAATTGGATAAATGGCAAGTGAAAGCAAGCAAGTCATTAACGTCTTTAAGATGGCAGCGCCTGCACTATTAGTGATTCTCAACGGAATTGTACTGGAGCCTAGACGTCTGGATCAACCGTGTACAGACATGACGAAAACTCCGTCAAGTCCTCAGATTTCAACTGGTAGTATTGACGACGAGCATCGTCATCTGTAATGGCTTACCACGTGCGCTTGGAAAGCTGTATGGCATGTTGTTCGTCACGACACGTAAAGGTAACCATGATCATGACACCTTGCCACTCTTTTTCCGTCCACAGCGCCAGAACCTCTGCCACGGTCGGAGCCCATGCAGCTCTCGTAAGATTCCGATCGTCGACGATCACCACGTCCGCAACTTGCGTGGATTGCAAAATATCCTCCCTAGTCAGTTCCGTAGACTCGTCGACATTTCGCCCGAAAACTTGTAAGAATGAGCTGCTACAAATTCGTACTTGCCGGTGAAGTCCGGTTACAGCAACTTGCCCTTGTGCTTGCTTTCTCATTTGCTTGGCTAGCAACTCGCAAAAGGCAGTCTTCCCGCACCCAGCTACCCTGTGCAGGAACACGACGTACTTGTCGTGTCGCCAGCGACCTCCAAGCGAAGCGTCGATTACAGAGTTGATAACGACATCCCACTCGCGCTTGTTGTTGATCTGGCCCGCCATGTCTACTAGATGTATTGTTGCTCTCGTAGCACTTCCTCAATGTGGATCGAGTAGATCTGGAGTATCCGAGCACCGAGTGAGAAGAGAAAACCAGTTGTGTTGCTGAAGTGTTGTTGTAGCTCGTCCCCCACAACTTACGACTACAACAGTAACGAAGCTGTACGCGTGCAGGAGCAGTTCCGAGGAACTCGCAGGTCTTTCCGTCACACCCAACAAAAACTATTTATTGTAGCAATGTACTGTCCGATACGGTTGCAGTGGAAAACTACGGGAATCGCTCTGTGCACCAGCACGTGTCATAGATGCAAACAACGGTGACGCGGTCATTTCCCATCATGAAGGTTTGTTTGTGTGTTCACACCAATTTCTTCGCCCCTTCAATTTCTTCTTCATTTGTCGTTTGGCCAGAAGAAGAAGACATGGAGGAGTTTCGCCGCACCTACGACCGCATCGCGGCTGAGATCGTGGACCCATTCATGGAAGCCGTCCATGTGCAAGACGTTTTTTCCTTTCTCGCTTGCTCGTTGTGATGAGAGGACTTCCAGGATCTGGCAAGACGACGCTCGCAGAAGCGATCGTCGCGTACGCTAAAGAAAAGCACTTGACAAGTGAGATTTTTTCGGCGAACCACTTGTTCATGGTCAATGGAGAATTTGTGTTCGAAGCGAACAATCTTGGTCTTGCCCATGAGATCTGCTATAACCATTGCAAGAAGGAACTGAGACGACCGAGGAACGAAGGCTTGGACATTATCATTGTCGACAACACGAATTTGCGGAGTAACGATTTCGAACACTACGCTGATCTTCCTGAGAACCCCGATTGGCTGGCAGTTGTGGCTTTTGCGTGCCCTCCCCATGAGCAAGCAGCCCAGCCACTGCTCAACCGGGCCCACGCCCTGGGCCACATGATACCTATCTACACCTGGTTGACGTGGCTTCGCATCTGGCGCGAAAATCAGTTTGACGATCGGAACCGTTGGCTCATTCGTCTCGAGGATTTCTTGGGCCCCCGTAGTCGTCTACCATAAGGAGAAAACTGTTCCCCACGTTTAGTTGTCTAACAAGTTTGAGTTTTCAGCTTTATTCCACGTATTGCGTATTACCAATCTTAACTAGGTCGTCGCTCGACTTGGCTGGGAATACCTGAGGAGTTATGTAGTAGTAGGCGAAGCTCATCTTTGATTTAGTTTGTTAGGACCAGTTCATCACCGACTCGGCTGCGGCTGCGTCAAAGCTGTTGCGAGGCAGTGGGCACTTGGCGTTTGTTCACGCCCTCATTGTACTGCACTTCACTTAGAGCCCTTGAAGCATCCCAGCTGGACCAAGGACACCACCCCGTCCGCAAACTCGGCTCCCCATCCTCCTTCACCTTCACAGAGGCCACACGATGTTTTCTAACGAACACCGTGCGCACCCCAGGACGCACGTTCTCGACGCTGATGTCGATGAAGGTCTGGGTGAGCGCCGCACTGAGTGCAGGGAACTGCAAAGCCGAAGCAGATGACACCGTCAAAGCCTCCGAACTCCGTAAGTTGTCTCGGGGCTCACGGCCTGACGCATGATGTCAATGTTGGTTCAATGTTGAGAAACGAATACTCGCTTCCCAACGTTGGGTCGTCGGTGAGAAACCGCCAACTGGCTTCCCAACGTTGAGTCACCGGTGAGAAACCGCCATACAATACGATAGTGTTATTTCTGTTTTCCCAACCGTGACTCAACGTTGGGATACCGCGCTGTCTGACCATCCGATTGGTGAATGGCACGAGCAAGTCCTAATCCTTCACAGATTCTAACCGTCGAATAGGATTTTAAACCGCTGTCCAAACTAACCTTGCAAAAGTGATACGAAACGAATAAGGAAGGTATCTGAGGTTGCAACACAACCGTAAAAGAAGGTTAAGAAGCATGTCAATAGCCGAGGCCGCCGCTAACGCTGAGGCAACAGAGGAGACACAATCCAAGGTGACCGAGGGCGCCGCGGAGACCGCATCTACAAGCGTCGGTGGTGTGACCAGAGGAAAAAGCGCAAGCGGACGAACGCAGGCAGCTCTGATGCGGGGAAGGGTGCGAAGTCGTCTGGAAGCGCTAAGAAAGAGCAAGTCGGACACGCGCCAAGGCAAATCAAAGGCCTCGACGGCCACTCCCGCTGGTAGAGGCTCCGGGGCTTCCGCTGGTTCTGATGTGGAGATGGACGAGGTGACAAGCGTGGATCAAGAGCAAGATGAAGATGAAGAAGAGCGTCAGTATTTGGTGCCGCTGGATTGCCTTGAGAAGGCAAATATGGTTTTCAAGCACAAGTTTAAGGAGCAGAAGAAGGGTGCTCGGCAATTGGGGAGGGTCGGTAAAAACCGCCGATTTGATCTGGCAAACTACCAAATAAGGTTGTGGGCGGACAGGTATGTCGCTGCACGAAATTTGGGCAAGCCTGTGGACTACGAGAAGCTGTGTGAGATGAAGCACTTCAGTCGCTTTAAGGGGCATCCAAGCGAGTTGGCAAAGCATAAATCATGGTTGCTCCAGCAGTTTGAGTTGGCTTATCGAGAGAGTTGTGATGGAGTTGAATCTGAATCAAAAGAGCAAGTGTCAGCGAAGACGAGATTGAGGATTCTCTGCGTCCGTGGGTGGCGCGTGAAATAGAAGCAGGGTTCGCCGGTGTATGAGTGGATCTCCTCAGACATTTGGATAATTTTGGCAGCACTCTGCGAAACGAGCTGAAGGAAAATCTCGACAAGCGGGAATTACACAATGCAGCGCAGCAGCTTACGGCGGTCAAAGATGTTTCCGTTAGCGATCGTGTGCCAGCGTCCACCCCAACCAGAGACCTGCACGAAGCATGCGCTAAGGCCAGAACCAAGTTGAGCGAAGAAAATTTTGAAGTTGAAGGGTCTGCTTGACGAGAAAGATCTTATTATTCGTGACTCCAACACCAATGATGCAGAGTTGAAGCGCGAACACGAAGCGGACATGAAGGGCAAGATCGCACTCGCTCATGGCCTCGAATTGAAGTGCAAGGACCTCGAAGACCAGATTGACAAATTGAAAGCTGCACAACAGACTGGATCGAACGAGCAGCACGGCAATCAGAGCTCCCAAGATGATAATTTGAAGCTGCAGAATGAGAAGCGCAAGAAAACTTTAGACGCACAGGCAAATGAACAACAGCAAGAGAAGCAGCGACTGATTAAAAGGGACTTCGAGCTGTTGGAGCGAGAGAGGCAACATAAATTAAAAGAGGCCAAAACCAAGACGCGCGAGAAGGAGACTGAGAAGCGCCTCAGAGAGATTCAACTCCAAATCCGAGTTCTAAGAGCCCAGTTAGATGCTAACAAGGACCCACCGGCGACGAAGAAAGTCATGGAGAAATGCAAGCTGCTTGAGAAAGAAAAACAGGAGAAGGTGGACCAAAACGATCGGCTTGGCAAGGAGTTGTCGTCGCTAAAGGATGTGCTGCGGCAGGAAAATGGAGCCCAATCTTCGCTTAAGACGGAAAATTGTGGATCGAAGATGAAGCTTGAAGCTTAGGCGCTGTCTGGCGTGGTTGAGAAGAAGATTACTGACTTGGCAAGTTTGAAAGATGGTAAGTCGCCAGCTTTGCCTTGCTTACAGATTAGTGAATGGTGCTAATGTCATGCACGTGCTGATGTTTAGGATCTCAACCAACTATGAAACAGAAGGCCGATACCCTGTTGGCAGCAATGACGGGTTTCTATGGAGAAAAAAACCGTCGGCTTGGCCAAATTTTAGGCGGATCTGGCGGAGTATTGGGCGACCCGCAATGAATTGATCCACGATGGCAGTGGGACATATGTTCACGATACGAACGTCAGCCATTACGTCCATTTGCTACGATCTATTGACGCTACACTAGAAGCATACGGCAACCCCCGGAGTAGGTTTCCACTATTTTTTACGCGTTCAATTTAGTCTTTTTATATTATTGCAACGTTTGTTCAATGTTGAGTGCCAGCTGATACAACCCACGGCACAAATATCATCATTGAGCCACCATTGGGAAAGCAAACACACAACTGCCAATGCAATACTGGCTTCCCAATGTTGAGTCACTGGTGAGAAACCTCCATACGATACGCTAGTGTTATTTCTGTTTTCCCAACCGTGACTCAACGTTGGGATAGTGAGATGGCCACCAGAGCGAGGACAAGCGCTGTGGTAGCGGCCTCTAATTGCATCTGAGAGATGGTCTCCGGAGCGACTGACGTTGAAGGATCTATTCTACGTGCGGACGACAAGAGTGAACGAAGGAGAGGGAGATGCACGAAAATCAGTGATGGTTCAAATTTCGAATGTAAACTGTACATGCAGCGTAATACTTGAAATGCACCCTCAACACCTTCCTAGTTGTTCACGCTCAGATCTTCAAAGACTGGGACAATAGACGCAGCAGTACCATCGTCCGCAGCAATCCCTCGAGCTGCAATCGCGGCTTCCTCAGCAACTCCTCGAACTCCAGCCGCCCTCCTTTGGCGATAGCAGTTTGCATTGCGCCGCGTTCGATCTGGGGAAAAATGCAGTCACGATAACACACGACGTTAGGGTCACCATAGAAAACTATGGACACACGCCACGTACCCTTTGTAACTGCCAGTGCTCGTTGTTTACAGGCCTTCGCAATGTCGAGCAGATAGATTTCTCGAATTGCTTGTAGTTCAGGAGTAATGGAGACTGCTTGGCCTTCAGTGACTGCGACCGTAGACATAGCAATTGCTTCGATCGAACAGCAGCTGCAGCGATTCCCTAGCTGCAGCCGCTCTCACTTCACGAGTGTAGTTTGTACGGCGCCTCGTTTCATCTGTGTCAAGATGCAAGTGAGCATTTAGTGAGGGTTAGCATATCATAGCATACACCACGTACCCTTTATAGCTGTAAGTGCTTGTTGATTACGGGCCTTCGCAATGGCGAGCAGATAGATTTCTCGAGAAACTTGTACTTCGGAGAATGATTGAGCATCAGCGTTCACTATTCGCTCTTCATGTATACGAATGAAGTTGAGGGACCTCCAAAAGCACCTAATTAAACATTATAATATAAAATATAAAGCCTCATTCGTATGTCCATGTGGTCTGTCGTACCTGAAGTATGCGCTCCTGCTTCGTCTTAGCTCCCCGGGAGTTCCCCGGCTCCCCTTTAGCTGCAGTCATAAAAGACAGGCCTCGGTTAGTGGCGTCAATATTCTATACAACGAAAGCCCGAGGCTCACCACCATGTTCTTTGTTGGCTTTGTGTAAATTCCCGACTGCCAAGGATTTCACAAATTCATGCATGAGTCCAACCAATTTTGGCTCTAAGGTGGCTGCAAATGTTTGCGCACCGACCAATCACAGGCGAGATGAAATAGGGTGCAACGATTTTAGCGTTTCGATTTAGGGTCGAAGGTGTCCCATTTGCATTGCGAATATTGCGGTAGCGTCGCATTCCCAAACTTTTGCTCGGTTGTTCAAACATTTCCCGGTTTTCTCCCGAAAGCTCGCTTTCGGAAGATTCCGCCAATCCGAGGCAAGCGTCGCCTCGGAAACGATCCTGATTGGCTGTGTGTTTGAAGATGCGCGGTTGAAGTTGAGTTCAAACGAGCGGTCGCCCCTTGGAGGGAATCGGGCGCAGCCTTTGGCGGGGAATTGGAGGGAGAATTGGACGCCGGCCAAATCCCACAAACCTCATTTCCAAATCTGCCGGCTCCGACTCACTCACAGCCCAGCACGACGCAGGCCGCCATGCTGCGATTCGCCCTCAAGCCACACTGCGACCTGTCGACGTGCTGCTCGACATGCTGCTATTCGACCTGCTGCTACTGAGCGTGCTGCTAGTCGGCGTGCTGATCGACCTGCTGCTCGGCGTGATGCTTGGCGTGCTACTACTCGGCGTGCTGCTAGTGGGTGTGCTGCTCGGCGTGCTGCTGCTCGGCGTGCTACTACTCGACGTGCTACTACTTGACGTGCTGCTACTCACAGTGCTGCTACACGGAGTGCAGCTACTCAGAGTCTTGGCGGAGGTCAGAGATGTATAAAGAGGAGTCGACGCAGCGTGGCTAAGAGCAGAGGGGCGGGAAAGTTGCAAGGATCTAGATGCTAGGCAAGAATGGGTATTAGAGTTCGGGAACATCAGGAACCAGTAACACAATACACCTCACTTATTATGACTCGGAGTGCTGGCCGCCATCATGATGCGTTTATACTCGCTTCCCAAAGTTGGTTCACCGGGGAGAAACCGCCAACTCGCTTCCTAATGTTGCGTCACCGGTGAGAAACAGCCAACTCGCTTCTCAACGTTGAGTCACTGGTGAGAAACCGCCATACAATACGCTTGTGGTGTTTCTGTTTTCTCAACCATGACTCAACGCTGGGATACAGAGCTGCCCGCTGCATAGCCATCTTATCCCATCTGCCTAGTGTCTGTAACCTGCCTCGCTCTTACATGTTCTTACATGCGCAACCCCATAGTCGCAACCCAAAACCCATACAATATAAATACATTTGCTCTAAGGTCGCCGCTTTTGAACGTCTGAGCCGGCAGCTTTACCGTCTTGATGGGACATGAGCTCGCGGCGATCCTTGCTCTCCTGGTCGTTGACAAGTGGAAGATACCGTACGTGAACGATCCAGTCGTTGGCACTGTCGTTCGACACAGCCGGGTTGGGAGCCTCAGACCAGTAGGACCACTGGTCATGTCGTTTTTGGTCCACTGCGTGGTGTCCTGCTTGAAGCTGCCCTTAGACTTGGTAAACTCGACCTTCTTCTTGATGCACGTCTCCTCCCCGTGATGCGGACATACAGGTCGCGCACTACATCGAAGAATTGGAAGTGCGTCTTGCTCGACGGCTTCTCGTAACGCTCTTCTCGCGCTCCACAAGCTCAGCTTGGGCTTCCTTACGACACTGAACAGCTTAGAAAAGGAACGCATCCTGCTCGCGACGGATGTTCTGAGCAACATCACGCTTCTTCCGCTGCTGGGAAAGACGCTGCTTCAGGCCGGAGTCTATCGCTTCGAAGCGCAACACTCCCTCTGGCAGTTTATCAGCGCGTTCACCTTAGTACGGATACGCGCCTACTCCAGCTCGCTCCAGACGGAGCGAGTTGATGAACGTGTTGTACTCGTCAGTGTTGTACGGCGACTTCTTGCCGCTCTTCTGCAACTAACGAAGCTTCTCCGTAGGGGATCCTATAAGGCGTTGGCGTCGCAGCAGCGGGTGCAACATGCCGCCCCACAGAAACGTCTGCAGCACCTTTCCGCGGTCACCACGCAGGGTACACTTGTCCGAGAAGTTCGGCAGAGCTTTGGGGTTTGAGCTTGAAAGACCGGAACCATACTTGACACTCCGTCCGGTCTGGTCGCTGCGCGTCGTGTCCGGCAAGGGCTAGTAGGGTCAATATCCAATAGACTGGAGTCGCCGCCGAGCCTCAAGCTCCAGTGACTCGCCGAACACCACGACGGCCCATGGCGGAATCACTTGGCCTGCGCAAGTACTGCAAGAGCTTGCGATGGACTCCAATCGCAGCTCGACTATGGGGACGCAGGCCACGCACGAACTAAAGGAAGTCGTCAGGGCAGCCATGGACGGAGACATTCGCCATTGGGAGCTAGGACGCAAGTACAAGAGAAATAAGGACAAACAAGGAACAGGAGAAGACAGACGGCTGCGGAACTATGGAAGACGGGAGAGTTGTCCGCGGCAGCACCTTATAGAAGTTTGACATCTCTAGTCCATGGTTATTAGAGTTAACACAATATACCTCAACTTCATTAAAAAAAGTACTGCAAGAGACACAATAGGGTGAGCGCGATGTGGCCCACGAATGTGTTTTTTGCTTTACTTTAAAGTGCTGCCATTGGTCGGCGGGCCGGCGACGGTTCGCTGGTCTGCCCCAAATACAACAATAATATATCTTGGCTCCAGTATGGTCTCATCAAAAGATACCTCAAGTATCTTTTGGTAGCGATAGGGTTAACATTCGAAACACTTTGTTGCATTAATTTCTTGTTGAAGCTTCAAATGTTTCACATTTAGGTTTGACGTTTTAAAAATAAGCAATAATTACAGAACATTTCACTATTATTAAAGTTTGTACATGTGCTTCAAAACAAAAGCAGTCGTTGAGGAAGAGTTCAACCCGAATGATTTTGCACAGAATTCTCCACCGAGGTTTTGTGCGTCCGCAGAAGAATAATATTATTTTGCGGACGCACAAAACCTCGGTGGAGTATTATTAAACTGAATATTCGGTCGCTAAAATCAATTTCAAGAATAAAAATTTCTTTAAGTAAATGTGAATTTCTAAATTTTGCAAGTTCTTGTAGTGATTCACTACACCTGGAACTTTATCAATTTGAACGGTGCTATCACGCACTTATTCAAGCACCGACATTGTAGTGTTTGGTTGCTGTTTGGCATCGTCGCTATCGACTCAGTTAGAATGCAAAAAGCGCATAATCTCCAGTTTGTTACGACTCCGTTCCGGTTGTCCGAGTAGACGCAGGCAAGTCAGTTGTAATGCACAAATACAACTTGTTCTTCATGCTCGTCTTGTCTTCCGCTTCTTCTTAGCACTTCTCTCCGACCTTGCCGATTCAAGACTGAGCTCCTACCCATGCAAGTTGGGCTGCAGCAGCACTGCCAGCCACTGATCCTACTTCAACACCTTTCCTGTGACGGGGCACACGAGCACCTTGCACAGAGGAAGTAGAGATAGGACTCTCAGTGGACACACGTCCACAGTTCCCGGACTTAACGCTTAGAAGGTAGTTTAAAGGCTGAATATATTTATAAATGGGCTTTAGCTTGTATCCTACAAACTCCAAGTCAACAATAACGAAAGCTAAAGAATGTCCAATAAATGGCTCACAGAGCCATAGGTACCATGTACCATTGGACCAAAAGAGTGACAGATGTCACTCTCCATGTAACCAGGGGTACACTCGGGTTATCCCGTTACATCCTCCCCCACTTAACTGAGAATCACACCTGATTCTCCAATCAAAAGTGACAGAATTAGAACAACCAAAAGTGTAATTCTCAGGCGCTGCTGCTACGCCGGCGGCGCGCTGTGTAGCTGCACTCACAGCGACTTCTGGACGCAGCGAACACCGCGAGGTGCTTCCTTGCGTCCTTGACGGTGCTGGCCGCATAGGCCATACCCGTATGTTCACTGGCACTGGCGCTAACAAGCGCGTAGTGCTTCGGCACAAGATGCTAAAGCATCCAAACATGGTGTCTTGGTCCACGACCACACGCAGTTACTTGCAGATGACCCGTGGGTCCTCACTGTCGTATCGTACGACTTGTGCACCCCTTGCGGGCCGACACATTCCGGGCAAAGCTAAGCCCGGCGTTCGAGTGAGCTCACAGCTCACCTCCAGCCATGATAGCAGTTCGGTATGAACCCGCTCATCACGGCAGGTTGTGTGCGTTGTCCTTCGGCATGACGCACACGTCAAGATCAACGATTGACCATTCTTCAGAAGCATCACGCTTC
Organism: Phytophthora syringae; assembly: GCA_012656105.1. Lineage (NCBI taxonomy): Eukaryota > Oomycota > Peronosporomycetes > Peronosporales > Peronosporaceae > Phytophthora > Phytophthora syringae. Next base: position 5,849 of record JAAKBD010000284.1, on the reverse strand, counting down.
GGCTGCCCATGCCAGTTCGCTCAATCACAGAGCTACTCGGGTGGAGCCAAGCTCTCTTGTGTCTTGGCCACCAGGCCATAGACACTTGATGTCGGTATTGACATCCACGTACCAAGCCAGTACGCAGCTGAGGTGTGAGGCACACAGCCCCCACCACTTTCAGCGTCATGCTAACGCTGACGCCTGCGACCGCTTCATGCGTCGCCATGACCAATTCATGGTCGGTGTCTTGTACGACACTTGTTGCCCGAGGACTGTGGCGATGTACCAGTCCTGCGCGATGTACGTGTACACGTACACTGTCAACTGTACAATGTTGATGGTGACCCGTACGCGTATGCGTAGACATACATGTACATGTGCCTTGGGATCTACGTGATCCCATAGGCGCTAGCAGCGCCGCAAATGTCAAGTAGGACTAAGTAACCCACTTTAAACATGTTTAAGTTTCCTCTTCCATGTTTGTCCGAGTACTCATTTTGTTTGTCTTGTGCGCGACGCGATGGCGGCTCATGCTGACAGCATTAGTCTCAATAAAGAGACATGGGAGGAAATAGCTTTCGAGCCTCTCCCCTCTTAAACCCAAAGCACGGGACCACTTCCCAAGGATTGGGTGGGTCTCCCATGGCCACTGGCAGGCACATTCGTGCCACAGGAAACACTCTGTGCTTCCGCGCGAGTCGTAGTATAACGACTCAAGCGCATCCGAGTGGTTTGCACTCTAGGTCGAGTTCATCGATCGAGGTCTGGTATAACCCCAGACCGTAAGCAGTTAAAGGCTGCGAGCCTTGACGAGGAACAATGTTACCCACGTCCAGTGAGACCATCGTGGGCCTCACCTTCGAGCCTCTTCGGCTCTTGGCGGTACAATGTCATACGGTTGACAGGTACCGACGGTCATGCGGATGACAGGTGACATCCGTCATGCGGATGACAGGTCCCATCTGCCATGCCTGCCGTGTTGTGTGGAACAATGTTACCCACACAGAAAGTGTATCGTGTATATCTTCCTCTTCAGTTATGGTCTGGGCGACCGGGTGTGGTACTTGGTTACCCACACAGGAAGCGCTTCGTGCGTCTTCCTCTTCAGTTAAGTCTGGGCGCCCGTCTTGTCATCGATGACATCGTGGGCGGACGTGTACGAGGAGCCTGGGTCCATGGCTCCGAGTCGCGCATAGCGACATCGGTCTGTTGATCTACCAGACCCGACGTTCGGAGACGACAATGTCGTCGATGAGCATCACGACGTGTAACTTGGTTACCGACGTCCCGTGATGTCTTGGTGGTGCATCGAGAGTCATATTGACTCCGTGTGGTACTTAGTTACCCACACATGGAAGTGCTCTAGAGCACCTTCCGCCTTGGCCACGGTCTTGGCCTAACCGGCCTCACGTGGACTTACACCACTGGCTGAGTAGCGCTGTCCAGCGCTACTAGAGTCGAAGCCCGTACGGCGCGACGACTCTACTGCGAGCATAGCAGTTTGGCAAGACGCCTTATCCATCCGCTTCGCCTTTGGCGGTCCTCTCGAGTTATCCGCGATGGCGAGGTCTTGCGACCAGATGCAGCATAGCTGCTTCCTTGATGGAGCCGCGCGTTACGTTGACGGCTCCCATACTCTTCTCGACGCTGTTGCGTCTTGGCGATCCTATCGGATGCTCGGTTCTCGACGAAGGTGGGAACATGACCCACCAAAGCTTCGTCAGAACCTTTGGGCTGGCTAGCCTTGTTGGCTTGGCCCAGCCGTTCAATTAGGGACTCGTGTACACCATACACGACATGTCCAGGAAGTGGTTGTACGTGTCCACAACAACGTACACCTCCATGCTGTCAATGTACTAAGACTTGACAGCTGGGTCCGTACGGACCGAAGGTGCTCATAAGCACCATACCAATGGTCAGTCGTACTACGACCGGCCTCTTACCGTTGCTCACACGTAGAGCATTGGCAAAACAGTCGCTCATCCAAGACACTGTGGAGGCGGACAACATCTCCCGCCGCCCTACTCTTGAAGGGTATCGATCGAGTACACTTACGTACAACCAGCAGCCCAGCGCTGCCTTTCTCGTTTCGAGAGCGACTTAGCTCATGAGGCTAAGCATCCGCGGTGCGCGCCATCCGCACACCCGTCGCGAAGACTTAGGTCTTCCCCAGTGGAGGCATCATGCCTCCTACTGGTGGTTGGAGCCCCCTTGGCCATCCGACCGCGGTGTACACCAGCGGCACTTAGAGGAAAGCAGCCCGTAGCTGCTCGCAGCTGCTCCCATGATGCGAAGCATCCGGGGACGTTGTCTCCAGTGTGTAAGCCCAGTCCTTGGCACGACCGCCAAGTTTGAGGCGCGAAAGCTACACGCAGTTGCTGGTCCGATGACCCCGCCTGCAGGGCGATCTCAACCTCCCGGACCCAGAAGTGAAGGTTTTCACCTTCCTTCCTTCGAACGGTGGCACCGCGAGCCTCAACGGCTTTGGCTGCGCCGGTTCACTGCACACAGGGGCCTGCAAATTTCCCAAAACGCATCCACGCGTTCGACCTGCTCGGCTGGCGTCGCCGCCAAGCCTCGGAGTATTTCAACACCAAAGATGCTCGCCATTTTGCGGACGGACTCGAAATGGGAGTCGTCCAAGTGAGGAAACTCACTCCGGTCCATCTTGGCGCGTTGTACGAGACCACAGAGGATTCAGGTAGATCAATCTGCCCGCGTTGGCGTGGATTGACTACAACTGCTACCAAGTGTGACGGGGCACACGAGCACCTTGCACAGAGGAAGTAGAGAGAGGACTCTACGTCCACAGTTCCCGGTCTAAGGGGACTTAACGCTTAGAAGGTAGTTTAAAGACTGAATATATTTATAGTTGGGCTTTAGCTTGTATTCTACAAACTCCAAGTCAACTATAACGAAAGCTAATGAATGTCCAATGAATGGCTCACAGAGCTATAGGTACCATGTACCATAGGACCAAAGAGTGACAGCCGTCACTCTCCATGTAACCAGGCGTACACTCGGGTTACCCCGTTACATTTCTGCACACCGCAGCTTCACCAGCTTCTCTAACATTCACTCCTCGTCCCTCCAGGTTAGAGCAACGACTGCAACCGGAGCCGATTCACAACACGCCCTCCGACGCTTGCGCCGGAACACCTTACGCTTCCGTCTGCTGGCCCATCGTCTCCGCGATGTCCTTGGTCTTCGTGTTCTTGGCGTCCTTCATGTCCGTCACGTCCTTCGTGTCCTCATTCGCGTTGGGGCACTTGGTCTTTCGATGCCCACTTCGGTGGCACCCGAAACACCGTCCATCAGCAAGGTCAGTCAGTCTCTCCGACTTTGTGTGGCGAGGCACCTTGTAGATTCCAGAAATGAACAGTCGGACACAGATCACTCGGCTCGGATATTAATCCGGGCTAAGAGGGCGTGTGTGTACCACTCCTTGTAATCCCTTTCTTTGATTCTTCCTACAGATACGCTGTGGGCCCAGACGTATGTCGGTCACAGCAACTATCTCCGATTTCCAGAAAAGTCTCCAATCAAAATGTAGCCAGAACGGAGCCGAGTCCTTGCTTCACAGATCTCGGTTCTGCACGTGTGTTGCTTTCTTCGCCCGAAATGCCCCGGGTTTTCTTCTTATACACGTCACTCTCCACACACAAACGTGTCCTCTTCTTCTCAGGTCAGGAACAGGACCTTGACGGCCTCTTCTTCCTCTTCTACGGTTCCGGCTCTTAACCGTGTAGCGGTCTCTACGCTTCTACGATCCAGGCTCGGAACCGTCTGCGTAGCTTATACTCTTCCTCGATATCCCAGCTTAGGGCCGAATCTGAACTTCCGGGATCCGGGAGTCCCAACTGCGAGCTGTTGACCTGGGATAGGCTGCCGTAATCCGATGCACTCGCGATACACCGGGACTTCCGCGCACCATGTCCTCTTCTGGGACGAGAGAAGCAAGTCCTGGAACCTCTATCCGGGATTCTTGCACAACGAAACCAACGACTCCGGGAACCACTATCCCGGGATATCGTTCTGCCGAAAGCACTCACAGGAGAGATCACCTTCTTCCTGGAAATATGAAGCACCGACGAGCCAAGGGCGAAAACCGAAGGACTCAACAGTGGGAATATGAAATAACCGCACTGGATATGCCGAAACACGAAAAGCTTGGTTAAATGGGGTTGAATTTTGTTAGTACGCTTTCTACCACCCGCCTATGCGAGTAGACGGTAACGGCTCAGGGATGTCTGACTTGTGCTTGTGGGGTACGGGGCAAATCGAATTCTGATTGAATAACTACACATGCAAAACACAAAGACCTCTTTGGCAGGGCCCGTGCTCACTACTCTTGGCTACATCTTGAACTTCGGTAAAATCTTTTGCAACACTGCTGGCGTGGGTAACTCCGGGCGCGCACTTGAATAAAATCTGGGTCGCTGATTGGCTGAGCCGTGAGGAGTCGCTTTCCGGGGCAAGCACTTTTAATCACCGATCACAACGATTGGCTAAGACCCCAAGGGATCTTTCCACTTTCGGAATCACTTCGACAGTCAGTCACGTCATCACCAAGTCGACCGCTGATTGGTCGGATTACGTCAGACTTCGAATCTCATCAGACTGTCGTGCCTGATTTGCACCCATCGTCAGGATCTTTCCATGCGACTCTTCCGGACCCGATCCGAGAAAAGATCTCATATGGCTGGGATCCGGGACCAAACTCTGTGATCCGGGATGATATGTCGGACTCCTTCGCAGATCAACTCCATCTCATGCACCGAGTCGTTCTGGGGTCCGGATGTACTCGATCCGGGATAACAAACTTCTGGGATCTGGGACTTTAGTCCGGGATCTGGGCTCTGACCACACCAAATTTCCGTAACTTGATGGATCGGGACTTCGGGGACGAGCCAGTCTGGGTTGAATCTGGATCTGGGAGGGGGCGCAGACAGTCGTTTAATGGGTGCACGAAAATCTCCGGGGCACGTTTTCACAACCGTCCCTATGTGAACCGGGTCCACAGAACCATTCTCCGAATTGGACTCGGCACACATAACATACAAAATGTCGACCAGCGCCTCGTCCCATCCACGACGGCTTTTGCCTCGCCTTTCGAGTGTTCTCCCAGGTCACTTTCCGATCCACAGCGTACAGCACGGAGTGCGCATCCGGTTTTTCCACGCTCGTCTCCACTTCCGGTTTCGAGCGCGTATGACGCCTACCGACGACCTCCATGCTTCGTCCCAGACGCCACCGCCGGCCGACGCCCCCGCAGACAACTCGCTCAGGGATCCTCCAGCTCCAACGTCAACCGCGTAGACTCCCGCCGCGCCTGTCATCACGCCCGCCGCGCTCAGCGCGTCCGGTAACGGTGATGACTCGGAGGAGGCCGCGAGTGAGGCACCTGCTAGCAGTCCATCCACTTCGTCTTCCGCAGCCTCGGGTGTTGCGTCCCTGGCATCTACAACGTCTACGTCGCTCACGCCCAGTATCTCCATGAGCGCGGTGTCGAGCTCTAACTCGTCGGTGCCAGCTTCGCATTCATTCTTCTCGTCCACAATCGGTCCAGCGGCCGAGACCGATCTCCCAGGGCCCGCATCTCTTTGTGAGCCTGCGTCGTTGGCCGTGGTGCGTCACGGGATGATCTTGAAGATCCAATTGATGGGGTGGCACATGTCGGACAGTGCCGCACTTTTCTCTAACGGACTTGGTCGAGTTGGATACGTTGACCGGTGGGTATGCTGTTCACGAGGTGCTGCAGCCACTCAGTGATCAAGGTCTCATGGCTCCTGACTTGACGAATCCATTGACCCGCGTGCGTTTGGAACATGAGGTCTGGCCATTGGCCCATTGTTATGGAGTCGAAA
>JAAKBD010000283.1:0-16210 GCA_012656105.1 Phytophthora syringae | reverse complement strand
CTCGTCGAAGACGTCACAGAATGATGTGGATTTGGATGAGCCAGCGCCTTTGACGTATCCTTCGAATGCTCCTTGCGGGAGAACCGCCTTGGAATTAACATTTGGGGCTCGGAAATCGGCGAACTTGGATCGGCACCTGATGATCGGGTCGGCGATGTTCTGCCAACTCCAAGTGAAGGCGGGTCTCCGAATCTCGTTGGTGGTTCGCCGACCGCATCCATGATGGACCAAGGTTCTCCTGTTCGTGACGCTGCTTCCTCGTCCGGCCAGAATGAGTCGACTCGGGACCCAGCTGTGGAACAGTCGGCTGTGCACTCGACTAACACGTCGTCGACCATGAGTTTGCTGGATACCGTGGCTGAGATTCTGTCGGCTTCTGCGTCGCCCGTTCGTGTCGGATCCCAGTCGCCTGAGTATTAGCCTGAGCAGTCAAGCTTCCAGTTCGTTCTCATTTCATAATTTACGTAATATGTAGTTCGATGCAGTAGCATTTCTCTCCACCAAACCTGCTAGCTTCATTTGGTGGCGATCATTGTGGGCAGTAATGTATTCTCGTCTGCAACCTGCACCATTTGCAAACGATTATCACGTCTCTTCTGTCGTAAGTAATCAAACAGTAGGCCCCCACACGAGAGATTAGACATTGGTTCCCAAGTTGGCTCGTCATAGCCCACCCACTTAACTTTGAACAAACGTTTTGCTCGACTGGTTCCAGTTGAGAGTGGGGTATCATCATCCAGGATAGCCTCGACTTCGTATCGACCTTGGTCTTCCTCGCCCGGTTCCCAACTATCTTCCGGAAGGAGCTCCTCGTCGAAATCGAATCGATCGGTTGTATTCAACTCATCAACCGATCTCACCATGGGTCGACTATCCGGGTCGACCATTTTCTTTAGTCGAGACACATGTACGACGGGATAGAAGCGGTAACCACTCTTATCTGGAAGCTCCAACTCGTAGGCGAATTCTTCGACTTTCTTCTTCACCCGGAATGGACCATGCCATCGGTGGGCTAGTTTCTTCGTCAGCCCAGGCTTCACTCGCTCCATGAAAAATTACACTTGGTCGCCTTCTTTGAACAACGAGTTTGCCCCATTCGTTGGCTCAGTAGACTGATTTCCTTCGGTTTCCGTCGAGTCGGCTGGGTCGGATGCGTCTGGCACAGCTCTCCTTTCGCGTTGACTCAATTGGTCGTTGTGTTCTTCGGCCCGTCGAGCTTTTTCCGTGAGTTGGTACTCCTTGGTCAGCTGTAACGCGATTTCCCGTTGACGGTACGCCTCACGCCGCCATTGAACGGCGCTAGCTGAGCCGGCTGGATCTTTCTAATGGTTGAAGTCATGGATTTTAGAGTCGACTGTGCATCCCATCCATGTACCAGGTAGAAAGGCGTTCTCGTCGAGTCGTGTCACGCGAATTGTTGATTGCGTGTACCATCTTCTCCGCAATATCATCCCAGTCAGCTTGAAGCGGATCCTCCACATAAACTCTGACCGTCTGAATCATCGTTTTCACAGACCGTTCCTGTTGTCCGTTGGCTTGAGGTCGGTAGCTGGGTGTTGCTCGAGACTTTGACTGCATTAAGTCGGCGAATGGCTGAAATACTCTGCTCATAAACCGCGGATCTCTGTCGTGCCGAATGAGTGACGGGGCTCCATATTGTCGGAATGCGCACTCTTCAAAGGCTTTCGCAACTTCCAGTGCTCCTGTTGCGCTCATCGCCTTTGCTATCACGAAGCCAGAGAAATGGTCTTTGTAACGGGGTTACTCGATAAAGTACGGTTGTGTAAGGTCACCCAATTTGGTGTGACCACACTCTCCCTAAAACAGTACTCAGTACGTGAAAGATAACAAGATATCAGTAGGTGGCTTCACAGCCACCAGATATGCATTAGACTAGGCTCTACTATAGTAGATAGTGAGACCTATAGATTTACACCAGGGCGGCTCTGCCGCCGATCGCAATAATACATTCAGTTTACCTTCAACCTTAAGAGTTTCATTGTCTTGTAAAGACTGTTACTTCTTGGAGCCTGTACGCTACTGTCGTACGCTCGTCCCTGTTCTTTGTATAAGAACGTCAAGGTAAACTACCTGCTTAAGAGACTCGCTGAGTCCGACTAAGTCTTCCTCTACGCTACAGTCTACGGCAGCCCCGCTGCACTTGGTAGCACTTGTAGTCAATCCTACACCTGAGTCGTTACGACTGTCCCTCTGTGAGGATGGAGCATATCGCCCACTAACCGTCGAGTCAACAAGACGGGATTAAAAAGCTGATGTCTTTGATCGGGCCGGAAGGTGTGGCTCATCTTGCTTCGCAAGGCCCCGACGCTGTCAACGCGCGTCTGGAGGCGTTCTCTAACTATGAGAATGCTCTGGTAGAGCACATCGAGCAGAAGATGACTGCGGCCGCTGCGTCTACGACGCCCAGGCCCTCATCGGATGGAGCTTCCAGAGCCAAACCGCTCATGGTGAGCGTCAAGAACTTCGAGGGCAAGCAAGAAGAGAATCTCCTGCTCTGGGTCAGAGAAATTGAGATGGCTATGACGTCCGCCATGCTCAAGCCCGAGCAGCAGCGCGTGGCGCTAGCTATCTCAAAGCTCGGGGTCGAGCGCGAGAATGGTCACTGACCTGCGGTACGTCCGTGGACGCCGCCTTCCCTCATGGGATCAGCTTAAGCTGCAACTCTCGCGAGTATTCTCGCCGCCTAACCAGGCATATCGCGTGAGGTCACGCTTCCTTGCTACCCGACAGGGTAAGAAGGAGTTGGTGGACTTCGTCCAAGAGTTGCGAACTCTGATTGCCGGTATGGCAGCGGACCCTCTCCCCGAGGCGGTCACGGTGACCATCTTCATGGAAGGTCTCCGCACTGGCGTGGCCAGGACGGAAGTCTTCCGTGTTCACCCTTCTTCTTTTGAAGAAGCCGTGAACGTGGCGTTGAACACCGAGTTCAACTTCAAGTCCGCTCGACTTGGTTGGAGTGCTTCGCGCAACAGCTCGTCTGGAGCTTCAGGCTCGTCAATGGACCTGAGCCGATGGATCTCAGCTACGCTGAGGACGAAGAAGCTGAGCTTCAGACTGCCAAGCAGCGCATTGGCGTTCGCCGCTGTTATGTGTGCGGGAGCACGCAGCACCTGCGTCCGGGATGTCCGCTTTGGAAGCAACGCCAGGCTCCTATGAGCCGAGGCCGCGCCTCTGACCGGAAGCCGGTCCCTTGGCAGGAAACGCCAAGACCCAGTAGGCGCGGGGCGGCCTGCTGGGGAAGAACTCTGTTCTGTTGAACCTCTGAGAGGAGGTCAGCGGGGCTTGCCCCCGGAGAGCTCCGTGCTCTATAACACGGAACGTGTATGCAAGCCGGGCTTGCTGGTCGTTGAAGCGACCGTGAAGGGCTTTAATAAGCTATGGGTAATCCTTATCGATTCTGGTGCGTCGGGCAATTACGCTCGACGCGCCACGATGGAAGGAAGTCAGCAGTATGCTGAGGCGCAAGTGGCGCGAGTGCGTGACACGGTCACTGTTCGTCTTGCGACGGGAGCCCGTGTTACGGTGCCTAAGGTTCCTGTGAACCTGGGCGTGAAGTTTTGGACTTCGATAGCGTGAAACGCTGTCTGGTCCTTGACCTGGATTCGAGATACGATCTCATCCTAGGCATGGCCTGGATGGAACGCCATGCGCCATGGATCGATTGGAGGTCTAAGACCTTAGGCGCTACGCGCTTGCCTCCTAGCGGAGCTTTGGCGAGTCATGAACCCACCTCTGCTAGGAAGCAAAAGCGCTATTGGCGCGAGCACTGGACCGAGACGGTCAATGTGCTAGATATTGGAGTGTCGAGTTAATGGCCACTGGCGTCACTGACGCGAGCCCTGAGCACTGCTCTTGGGCTGAACGTGGAGTGGCACGTAAACCGCTGAGCGTCCCTCATTGTGTGAACGAGCTGCCGCTGTCTGCTTCCGAAAGCATGGCCAACCCGGTGTCGAGACACGCGGGGCTGGGCCCTTCCAAAGCGCGTGGGGTGACACGCTATTCGCCGAGCGACGCTCGCTCTGATGAGCAGCCTTCGCTGCATGCCAATGATGGCGTGGTCGACGGAACGTCGAGGCATCTTGGGCCTGGCCCTAGTGATGCGCTTGGAGTGGCACGTAATCCACTGGGTGGCGACTGCGAGTCAGGCAGCTCGCTGCCGGATGTCGGTAATGACATCGAGTCTCCTTTGGAGCAACAAGAGGTGAGGTACCCGAAGACGCGTTTGGTCTTAAAACCCTGGTCTCCCGAGACGTTCGGTCTCCGCGAGGAGACGGCAGCGACGCCGTATGTCGACTGCGAGACGCAAGGCGTCTGTCCTGATACAGGAGTTATCCAGAGTGGAGGATGATAGCGAACAGCTATACACACTCATGGATGGAGTGACTGGCGAGGCCAATGGTGAGATCACCTTGGAAAGTATTCCCACAGTCGATGCTCTGCTAGAGCTGGACGAGATGTCCGTCGCCGAGTTTGGCGAGGCCTTAAAGGCGGGCGAGTTAGCCGAAGTGGTCATGATACGACCCGAAGAAGAAGAGTTGAACTCTTCGTCGCTTATGGATGAAGCAGTCCTTGAGGACACCAAGAAGATCTTAAGTGATCGTAGTGGATCCGCGATCCTGAAGAATCCCTCGGATCCCTTCTATCCTTTGGTGAAGGACTTCCAAGACGTGGTCTCTAATGACCCTCCGTCATCTCTACCTCCTGATCGAGGCGTGCGTCATGAGATTGACCTGGTTCCTGGAACCAAATACTGCGTTACACGGCAGTGGCCCTTGCCAAGGGAGCAGTGCGACGTCATTGACGCCTTCTTCAGTGCTAAGCACGCGGCAGGAATGGTGCGAGAGAGCAAGTCTCCACATTCCACGCCGACATTCTGTGTCAGAAAGCCAAATGGGAAGTGGCGTATCGTTCACGCTTTTAATAAGCTCAACGCGGCCACTATCCCGGCGCAGACGCCGATTCCTAGAAAGGATGTTCTGCAGAACAACATGGTTGGCAGTACAATGTACAGTGCGCTCGACTTAGTCGATGGTTATTACCAATTGCTCATGCGTACGAGCGACATTCCGCTGACAGCGGTGAGCACTCCGAGCGGTATGCTCTGGGAGTGGCTCGTGATGCCCCAAGGGCTGTCGAACGCGCCTGCGACGTTCAATCGTCTTGTGACGCAACTATTCAGGCCTCTTCGAGCGTTTGCACAAACGTATTTTGATGACATCTTTGTCCATAGTCGTGCGGAGCACGGGAAGTCGGATGTGGAGAACCACATCGACCATCTACGAGCGGTGCTCGAGTGCATGCGCACTAACAAACTTTACGCTAACGCGTCTAAGTGTATCTTCGGTGCTGAAGAGATTCCCTTCTTGGGATGCTTTATTGGAAAGCGTGGCCTTCGTGCGGATCCCGCCAAGGTCAAGTCCATCGTGGACTGGCCGCTTCCTCGCAACCAGAAGGATTTGCGGAAGTGGCTTGGCCTTGCCAATTACTTGCACAAGTACAGCAAGAACTATGCTGAGATGGCTCGGCCATTGTCCAATCTCCTTAAGAAGGATGCGGACTGGTGTTGGAACACCGAGCATCAAGATGCATTTGAGGCGGTCAAGGAGAGTCTCCTTCATGCACCGATCCTGGCGTTGCCAGACCCTGAACGTCCGTTCAGCGTCGTCTGTGACGCATCCGACTTTGCCATTGGCAGTGCGCTTTTACAAGCTGATGCCGATGGGCACGAACGCGTGATTGCGTTTGAGTCTCGCCAGCTTAAAGCTGCAGAGAAGAACTATCCAGTTCATGACAAGGAGCTACTTGCAATGAAGTATGCCCTTGTCAAGTTCAGGGTACACCTGCTTGGTTCAAAACCATTTGTGGTCTTTACAGACCATGCGTCGCTACGCACTGCGATTCAATCGCCTCATCTCTCGCAAAGGATGGCCAGGTGGCTGTCCTTCTTCGCGGAGTACAACTTCGAGGTGAAGTATAAGCCTGGCAGGCAGAACGATCTGGCGGACGCGTTATCGCGTCGCCCAGATATGAGCTTGCTCATGTCACGACGGTGACTTCGTCTGTGACGACGTTAATCCGCGCTGCGTATGCGCGTGATGATACGTGTGTAGCTTTGCTACGTGCTCTTGGGAGCAAGGAGTTTGAAGACTCGGACATTAAGTTGTCGCGCGCCTGCGCGCGAGGTTACATCGCTATTCCATCGATGATGGCCTGCTGTACTACAGCACGGATGTTGAGGACACTCCCCGTGTCGTGGTCCCTCATGATGAGGATCTCAAGTATCGCATCCTCTATGAGGCGCATGATACGCCGCTTAGTGGCCACCTCGGTCGTGAAAGACCTACGGCTCGGTGAGCCTGACGTATTGGTGGCCCAAGCTTTACAAGTGGACAAGCACTTACGTGCGCACGTGTGAGACGTGTCAAAGGGTGAAGCCTTCACCGCATGCGGCTGCGCCGCTGGCAAGTTTGCCTGTACCCTCTGGGTGTTGGGAGTCCATGAGTTTGGACTTTGTGTTCGGTCTTCCTAAAGACCAGGATGGGAACACAGGAATCGTGGTCTTTGTAGACCGATTGAGTAAGATGGTACATCTTGCGGCAGTGCCGGACACCATCGATGGTGAAGGTACAGCGAAGCTGTTTATCGATAGGGTGTTTCGCCAGCATGGCTTACCCGCATCGATTGTCTCTGACAGAGACCCCGTTTCACGGGCCATTTCTGGTCGTCCGTGTTTACCGTGCTGGGCACGAAGTTGGACATGTCCACGGCGGATCATCCGCAGACCGACGGTCAAACCGAACGCGCGAATCGCGTTGTGGAGGATATCCTCCGGAGCACTTGTGCCGAGAAGCCAAAGCTTTGGAGCACCATGCTCCCACTCGTTGAGTTCGCATTGAATAATGCAGTGCATGCCTCTACAGGCTACACACCGTTCTACGTGAACGGCCTCTCACCCACGCGTCCCGTTGACGCTACCACTCCGTGGTTCTGGGCTTGGTGGGGGAGAGCTCGATGAGCGACTTGCTGAAGTCAGCCCTACTACTGTTCAGAAACAGGTTGATGATTTCCTATCAACGCGTCTGAATGTCCTTCGACATGTGCGTGACGCAATGGCTGAGAGCCAAGACAAACAAAAGGAATACGCAGATGCCAAGGGCAGACGAAATGAGCAAAGCTTTGAGGTCGGAGACCTGGTTTTATTGAATGCTAAAAACCTACCTACACATGCAGTGACCGCGGTCTTCAAGACCAAGCTGCGGCCGCGCTTTGTGGGACCTTTCAAGGTCGTGGCCAAGAAGGGCCTGGCGTACACGCTCAACCTCCCCAAGAGGATGCGAACGCATCCTGTGTTTTACGTGGGCTTGCTCAAGCCATACCAGGATGCGTCGCAAGTTAGCTCGGAGGAGCTGGCGCCGAAGGTGGCGGGCCACAGCGGTGGGCAGAAGACGATACAGAGCGTCTAGCTGCCCCTGCAGCCGAGCCACAGACTCCGCAAGCTTATCAAGCTTCTCCACGGTCGCGGCATGACCTCGCTCAAGAGCCATTAGGCGTTGAACGCCGGACTCGGGGTTCTCAACCCAATGGAGTCGAGTTGAGAAGTCGTCGATCAAGGTCACCGACCGGCCGTAGGCCTGCTCCGCCTCGTTCAGAGTTCGGCCGAAGCGATTCACATCGCATTGCAGATCCTGCACCTGCTCAAGAGTTGCAATCAACTCCGAGCGCTGCAGCGGAGGATCGTCCTCCATCGGCTCATCAGCCTTCTCGTTTGCTTCGGCCGCCGCCGGCGTTGCTCGATGAGCAGGGAGATCTCCACTTCCATGTGGAAGAGATCTTGAAGCGACGAAGTCGCCAGGGTCATACCCAATATCTTGTGAAGTGGAGGGGTTATCCTCACTCCGAGAACTCGTGGGAGTTCGAGGGCCCGCTCCGGCAAGATTGCCCAGACGTCGTGGACGCTTTTGATCAGAGTGATCTAATGCGTGCCGCGCACCAGCGACCGCGTCGTCGGTCGCTCCACGCTTCCCGCCAATAGGCCGGGAAGCGAGAGGATCAGCAGCTGCGCCCAAGCGCTGATCCTGAGCTGCAGCAGCAAATGCTGCAGAGCTCAATGGAGCATAATGGGATATCTGAGCTTGATATTGCTTTCCAAGCGTACCTTTGCTCGACCCTTCGCGTACTCGAAGAGTAGCTTGCGCTCGAGACGCACGTCAATCTCAGAGAAGCTGGCTCGAAGAGCCTCCATTGACGATAACTTCCGGCTCCGGTGAGCCCAAGTAGTCATCAGAGTATCATACTCAGACTCCGTCTCCCAGGCGCCAGCGCCAACACCACAGTGCGTACCATGGGTACCGGCTGACTGCTCGCTTGAGCTTGGAGACGAATGCGGTATTCGGCAATGGTTGAGACCGAGCCGCTGGCCCAATGACATGCGATGTCAACGGCCGATTCCCGAGTTGTTTATATACTTCTCGGGATCGGGGTTGTGAACCGATAATCCGAATGCGGATCGAGCAGAGGCTGAGCCACAGGGTGGCGGGTCACGGGAGCCTCTTGCTCATTGAGCTGCAGCTCTTGGACCTCGTCGAGGGGATTAGAGATCGGAGGATCTTCCAAACCGCGCGAGGCGCGCAGCGCGTTGAGACCTTCAACGCCGGCTCGTTCAACGAACGGATTAGGAGCACGAAGCGCTGGGCGCTCAGCGGTCGCACTCGGTGCAGGGGTTCATCCTCGTGGAGTTCCCGGGTTCCCCGACCTCGGACTCTTCATAGTCCACTGAGGTCTCCGTGAGTTCCTCAAAGAGGGCTTGGTTCGCGGTACGCGGCCGCTTGGGCTTTGGAGCCTCGGGAGTGGACATGTCCGCTGGAGGATGCCGCCGCTTGTGCTCGGCGTAGTACTCGTGTACTGAGAGCTTCTCAAGCGCGGGAGACAGGATGTCTTCGAGGGCACGGGCCGGTAGTGCACTCGGTGCGGGCGATGTGGGGCGTGAGACTGGGATCAGTCGTTGGTCAAATGACCTGAAGCAGTTGTGAGCCATACAACGGGCCGTCGGCCAGCTCGAGGAGTACTTGGAAAGTTCTGGAGCGCGGAGCTTGATGGAAGGTGACCCCGTCACACGCGTCAGTTGACGCTACCTCAATGAGGCGAATTGTCGAGTGACGACACGTGGTGTCTTCAGTCTGGAGGGGAGAGTGTAACGGGGTTACTCGATAAAGTACGGTTGTGTAAGGTCATCCAATCTGGTGTGACCACACTCTCCCTAAAACAGTACTCAGTACGTGAAAGTTAACAAGATATCAGTAGGTGGCTTCACAGCCACCAGATATGCATTAGACTAGGCTCTACTATAGTAGATAGTGAGACCTCTAGATTTACACCAGGGCGGCTTTGCCGCCGATCGCAATAATACAATCAGTTTACCTTTAACCTTAAGAGTTTCATTGTCTTGTAAAGACTGTTACTTCTTGGAGCCTGTACGCTACTGTCGTACGCTCGTCCCTGTTCTTTGTATAACAATGTCAAGGTAAGCTACCTGCTTAAGAGACTCGCTGAGTCCGACAAAGTCTTCCTCTACGCTACAGTCTACGGCAGCCCCGCTGCAGTCTTGGAAAAGAAGTAGTGCAGTGTTCCCTCGCTTCGTTTTCGGCAGTGGTATAACGAAATCCATCGACACTAATTGGAAAGGGTAGTCAGATACCACATTTCCATGTGGGTATCCCTTCAACTGTGTTCGACTCTTGCTCGTGTTGCAGTCTTCACAGGCCAATACGTGCTTCAACGTGTCGGCGTATAACCCATCCCAATAGTATTCAGCTTTGACTCGGTGAAAAGTCCGCACAATGCCTTGATGTCCTCCTTCTATGGAGTTGTGGCAGCTGTGCAGGACTTCGTCAATCATTGTGGTTGGTATCACTAGTCGGAGTTGCAAGTCGTCTGGATCTTGGTCGACTCGTTTCCGACGTTGGCCCAGGTGGTATAGCAACCCGTCTTCGCTTATCACAAAGTTGTCTGCAATTTTGCTGGCTTTCTGCGCTCGGCGGTGAGTGAGGCTGTCCAGGTCATCTCTGAGGAGAGCTTTCAAGTCGGCCCATTTCATATCTTCGTCTTGGGCAATAGAGATTCACCGGCGCCTCTCGGCTTGTACCATCACTGGGTCGATGTCAGCTGAGGTTGGACCCGACTTTCGTCCACTTCTTCTTGGGATTGGTCTTCCACTCGACTTGGTGGCTTCTGGACCTTGTTGACTCAAAGGCATCTTCAGCAGGGTCTGTATCTGTCGGGAGTTGACTTGTAGTCCGTTTTGTTGACTCGACTCGGTCTTCGCTCTCGAAATGTACTCGACGAACTTGTCGTGCCTGATTCCTAGTCATCGCACTGATTGTAGTTGCGTCAGCTAGATCCTTAGTTGAGTCGACTTTCTCGTACAAGACTTCCGCAATTCGGTTGAGCTGCTTTAGCTCAGACTTCCTGTCTCCATTGAGTATGACTCGACCAGCTTTGCTTTCTAATGCTTCAGTAGCCAGAGAGTCAGCTGCTAAGTTGTAATATCGTACCAGGTGAAGATAACGGACCAACTTAAGTTTTCCAGTCAGTTCCTTGTGGCGCGCCAGCTCAATCTGCAACGTATCCTTCTTACATGCGATCACCCCCATGGATTGCTGGATCGCAAGCCTGGAGTCACCGATTATGATCAATTCGTTGACCCCTCGGTCGACTGCGGCCTGCACGCCGTTATTCATCCCGGTGTATTCGGCCACATTAACAGTGGTAGACGACAGGTGCGCGCTCGCAGCGATCTCAATGTCCCAGGAAGGTAAGCGCCACAGTATCCAAGCACAACTCCGTAGCCGCCATTCTTCTCGGTTTTAGCCGACCCGTCGAAAACCATGACAAAACCTTCAAAGTCGAGTGGAACATGCGCATAAAGCAACGCGGGATCTAGTCGCACTGTTGCCCCATGTTTGGATGGTGGAGCAATATGACTCAACGAGTCACCCAGCCCAACATGAAGAGTGATCGAAGCTTGTAATAGTTGAGCGAAGTCGTCATCCCGCTCCTTCACCCGCTTGATTTTGAGGTGAAACGGAGAGAGCAGTACGGCGAAGCTGACGGCTCGTCCATAGAGGGATTTCGACTGGAATACCCATTCTAGAGTCGAGAATCGCGTGTACACATGTAGCGTCTTTCCAGCCAACAAGGTGTAACATATCTTCAGCAGTTGTAACAGCGCCAATACTTCTTTCTCGGCTGGGTGGTAGTTTGCTTCATTTTCTTTGAGAACGCGCCCACAAAATCGTACTGGATGGAGCTTATCCTCATGAGGTTGCATCAACGTGCTGCTCAAAGCCCACTCATTCGCATATAACATGATATGGACTCCTTTAGTCGAGTCAAAGTGCCGCAGGATAGGGGCGTTTGCCACCTTATCTTTAAGTGCCGCGAACGCTGCTCGTGCGGGATCAAGGTTGACTCCCGAAGTGTAGTCGTCATCTTGTAATTGGTACGGTACGGCACCATACACAGCGATATTCTGAATGAATCGACTGTAGTAGTTGAGTGCCCCAAGGAACGCTTGCATGCCTTTCTTGGATCATGGAAATGGTAAGTCGGCGATAGCTGCCATCTTTTTGGCTTGGCTCGGATGCTGCTCGACGAGACTTCATGGGACAGGAAGTCGACTCGGGGCTGCACGAATATGCTCTTCGTAAAGCTGACACTTATTCGGCATTCAGCAAATCGAGCCAGCCGACGGTCCAACGTGTTGAGACAGTCGTCGAACGTTTCTCCGCCAAAGCAGATGTCGTCGACGAACGATCGACGACCAAAGACGGGAATCAGCGATGAGTCATCGGGTTCACCGTTTATGAACATGTTTCCATCCGGGCCATTGACCAGCTCTTGCATTGGATCCGGCTCAGCGATCGCTCGGTGATCAGCGTCGAACTTAGTGAACCCAGACGACTGAGGTAATCGTAAATGCAATTCTTCGTTGCCGTGGCGCAAGCGTTGGGCTGCTGCCGCTGCATCTGCTCGGCGGACTCGCTCGGCGAATGCGGTCCAGCCGCCGTGGGGCTTAACATAACCCCACAATGCATTGTCGATCAGTCGTTGGTAGATCATGGGAGCGTTCTTAAGGCCAAATGGCCTTCGCAACCACTCAAAGTGTCCTAAAGCACACACAAACGCTGATATGCTGCGGGCTCGTTCCGTCATCATGACTGCCCAAAATCCACATGCTGCATCGAGGGAACAAAACCACAAATAACTCTCCAATTCCGTGAGGAGATCATCCACAAGTGGCATGGCGTATTCCAACACTTCAGCGATGGCGTTGGCCATCTTGTAGTCGATACATAGTCGAATGTCGACCCCATTCTTCTTGAGGACGATCACAATGGGAGATGCCCAGGGACTGTTAGAAAAAGAGATCAGACGGGCCTTGAGCAGTTCCTTCAGCAGCTCGTACAATTTTTTGAGATGGCGAAGTGGAGTCCGTCGAGCCCTTTGTTTGATCGGCGGATGGCTTTCGACATCAATGTCACACACAACTCCGTAGGCGAGTGGAGGTAATGAATGCATTGCCGCTAGCGATCATAATCCGTTCATACTTTTTGAGAGTAGAGATCACTCTGCGACTTTCTGCCGCCGTGTGGACTGAACTCACCACATTACTTGTGGTGTAATCCAGCTCAGTCAATACTGCTTCAGTCAAATCGGGCAGAAAAGCCAGCTCCTGAGCGTAATCTTCGAGGTCGATCTCGTTAGCTGCTTTCTCGAATTCGGCAGCGGGCAGGTCAATGCCGTCCTGGTCATCTAACGAATTTTCACACATGGTCATGGCTGCCGCAAATCGAAGTTCCAAATCAGTTTCTGGGTCATCGGCCAACGCAACATCGCTTACTTCAATTTCGGCTTCTAACAGGATGTCACAACGTGGTGTAACTGGTTTCGATATCTCTTCAGTTAGCGCTGTTGCAGTTAGTAGCAGAGCTCGCATTTCAGCAGCTACTGACTCGACTGACTCTGCTTGTGGTTCAGGCTCGGATGTTGTGATCGATGTGATCACCCCAGTCGACTCCTTGAATTCATGAAGCGATTCTGCACTCTCGTCTTCAACACCAGTCGACTCCACCAGCTCGTTTGTGGTGTCAGTCGGCTCGACTGTGCCGACATTGATATCCGCTAATGGAGATTCACCACGACGGAGACCAACCGGTCTTTTGCCACCCCAGTCGGAACTGGATACAGTCTCTTCTCACACGAGGGTGGCTGTTGGGTTAACCATTCGTCATACAATCTCTGTTCCTTCACCAGCAGCGTCTTGTCGAGAGCAGTCTCGTAAGCGACTATCTGCCAGTCGCGATATTTCGCCGAGTCAATTCGAACGTAGCCATTTCCTCGAGGTAGTTCGCCGTATGGTATCCACTGTATCACCGAGAAATGAGCTGGACACCATACAAGTCGAGCAACTGTGTTCGTGAGCAACACGCGAATGATCTTTCCACGGCGATTGTGGATTACCGTTGGCACCCAGTCTTTAGCTCGTCGGATCCAAAATTCGTGGGTCCGGACACTGGGCTGGTTCTTACGGAGTGGGAACCCCACAACCTCTCGACTGTCAAAACACAAAGTCTCGGTTGGCCCTTCGTCGATCCAATTACCATAAGATGGTCGATCCATTTCAAGCATTCTGCGACTTAATCAGAGGGATGACCACTTTCATCTGGTAATTTAGCCGTCGAATTGTACACGTCAAGTCGGATTCCGGCCGGGATCATGAAGTCGGTCCCGAGTATTAAGTTGACTCCCGCATGGTGAGGCAATATCCATACTACGAACTCGTAGACCACTTGCCAGCCGAGCGTCACCTTTACTAGCGTTCTCGCCGTTGTAGCCACCTTACCTTTTCCAATACCTTGAACGTCGATCTGCAAATCGGCTATTGGCTTCATTCGTAATCGTCTGGCGAAGTGTTCACTCACTGCGGAGACATTTGCCCCCGTATCCAGCAGGATCTTTGCCTGCTGATCATTAATGGCGCCTATTATCATGGCGCGCATCCTTATTCAGCGGTCGAATTTCTTCGCCGACCACCACCCCAGTCTTTCTCCGGGTCTCAACTTCATCGTCTTGGAGCGATCAGCTGACCCGATTATACCTCGTGATTCAGCTTCCGCGCTCGTAATGCCGTCGTGAACTTCCGAGGGTTCACTTGGCTCAGTTTTTCCATCATTTTCACGCTCAAATTCGTCACTTCGCTCATTCCATCGGGTCGTTGTGCTTCACCCACAAAAGCAAACACAAAGTTCGCGTTTGCTGCAGGTTCAGCTAACTGTGGCGGCCCGGTTGTATCCAACTTAGTCAGAGTTGGCGGGCCGCCTAGTTTAAATCCTTCGGCTCGAAGATATCTTGTAGGTCGGCTGGAACAGTCGACTTGTCGACTGAAATCCGGACGAACTTCGTGAGTTTCTCGAAGCGTTGGAACATCTCGCACCGGCCTGGCTCATGCACTTGCTTGCAGAACTTGCAGCGCTTACGGCACCAGTGAGTCGAGTGTCCTTCACCGACACAGGCAGCGCATGGTCCGTAGCGAGGTCGGTCGCGAGAATCGTCTCGGCGGTCACGTCTCCCGGACCGGTCAGTTGAGTCGGCGGGTCGACTGAATGAATTGTCGGTTCACCATGGTGGTCGGGGGTATCGGCCGGGTTTGTTCCCGCGATCCGGCACTCCACGCTGGCGATCGTCGGCCGCGTCTACATAATCCTGACTTTGGTCAGAGACGCTTTCGCCTTCTCGACTGTGGTCACTGTCATCTCCCGACGACGCATACAGAATCTCACGTCGACTCAACGACCCAGGTTCAGCTCCGGTATACAAGTCATCCACAGTAGCTGCTGCCAAGGAGTGAAGCTCTCGACTCTCCTCTCGACGGCTACGGCGATCGTCTCGGCGCGGCTCCCGCTGATCTCCTCTGCGGGTATTATGTCCTCGTCGAGTCGACTCTCCACGCCGTGAGTCTTTGCTTCTGTTGGAGATGAGACGATCACGTTGCTTCTTGCGCTTCTCGCCGAGAATCTTCCGATTCACAATCTGCTCGACTCGATTAATGTCGTCGAGCTGAAGTGGATACAAAAGATCCATGATGTCGTCGTCTCCACAGTTGAGCAAAAATTGCTCAACGTGGTCTGCCGCGTCTGCTCGCCATTTCTCATACTGGATCTTGGCCGTTCGCGCATATCCGTTCAGTCGAGTGAGGAAGTCTCCAATCGGTTCGTTATCTTTCCGCTTAGCCGAATAATAATGCGTGCGAGCTGACTAGTCGAACTGCGAGCAGTAGTAATCCAGGAACGCTCCGCTCAGTTGTCTCCATCGAGTCTACGTTTTCTTGGGAAGCTGACGGTACCATCCTTTCGCAGCTCGACCCAACGAGACGGAGAATGGCTCACACCACGCATCTTGTGGGGTCCTAGTCCCTTTCATCTCGTAGATGAATCGCTTGAGCCACTGAAGCGAAGCATCCGACCGATACTTCTTGCCGACGAACTCCGTGATCTTGTCGAGCGACACGTGGGAGCGGAGCTCCAGATATTGGGTATCGCCTCGCTCGTTGTCGTCGTAGCTGAGACGATGAATCTGGGCCTTGGCCGAGTCGTCTTCACGATCTTCGGTTCCATCATCGCGGGGATCCGTTTCGTCACCAAAAATCGTAGAGACGGTCGCGTCGACCTCCTCGGGACTTGTTGCGTGGCGGACTCTTCATGTGCGATTCGGCGTAGTACGGCGTGCCCACCGTCGCCCGGAACCGTCTTCTTCAATGTTTTATGTGCCTTCCCAACACCCTTCATTTCATCGCGATATTCCTCGTTGATAAGTGGCTCGTACATGTAAGCATGAACGGTTGCGCAGCTCCCCATAGTGCAGCCGTATCGTAATGACTCCCCAGTGGTTCGCGTTCAGTTTTACGGTGTGGACGATGAACTCCGTGTCAGAAATTCGTGTCTTGGGTGTACATGGCCATCCCACCATGTCCGTCAGCGTCGATAGCGTCAGGACCCGTCCCACGGAACCAGCTATAGCCTCCATGCAGAAATCGACAGCACTATCGTTCAACCAGCCTCGACAAAGGCTTCCAACGATATTTTCGAACCCGACCGATACAGAATTCGATTGAGTCACGAATTGTGTGCGCAGC
>JAAKBD010000282.1:0-101590 GCA_012656105.1 Phytophthora syringae | reverse complement strand
GTCTCTAATGACCCTCCGTCATCTCTACCTCCGGATCGAGGCGTGCGTCATGAGATTGACCTGGTTCCTGGAACCAAATACTGCGTTACACGGCAGTGGCCCTTGTCAAGGGAGCAGTGCGACGTCATTGACGCCTTCAGTGCTAAGTACGCAGCAGGAATGGTGCGAGAGAGCAAGTCTCCACATTCCACGCCGACATTCTGTGTCAGAAAGCCAAATGGGAAGTGGCGTATCGTTCACGCTTTTAATAAGCTCAACGCGGCCACTATCCCGGCGCAGACGCCGATTCCTAGAAAGGATGTTCTGCAGAACAACATGGTTGGCAGTACAATGTACAGTGCGCTCGACTTAGTGGATGGTTATTACCAATTGTTCATGCGTACGAGCGATATTCCGCTGACAGCGGTGAGCACTCCGAGCGGTATGCTCTGGGAGTGGCTCGTGATGCCCCAAGGGCTGTCGAACGCGCCTGCGACGTTCAATCGTCTTGTGACGCAACTATTCAGGCCTCTTCGAGCGTTTGCACAAACGTATTTTGATGACATCTTTGTCCAAAGTCGTGCGGAGCACGGGAAGTCGGATGTGGAGAACCACATCGACCATCTACGAGCGGTGCTCGAGTGCATGCGCACTAACAAACTTTATGCTAACGCGTCTAAGTATATCTTCGGTGCTGAAGAGATTCCCTCTTGGGATGCTTTATTGGAAAGCGTGGCCTTCGTGCGGATCCCGCCAAGGTCAAGTCCATCGTGGTCTGGCCGCTTCCTCGCAACCAGAAGGATTTGCAGAAGTGGCTTGGCCTGGCCAATTACTTGCACAAGTACAGCAAGAACTATGTTGAGATGGCTCGGCCATTGTCCAATCTCCTTAAGAAGGATGCGGACTGGTGTTGGAACACCGAGCATCAAGATGCATGTGAGGCGGTCAAGGAGAGTCTCCTTCATGCACTGATCCTGGCGTTGCCAGACCCTGAACGTCCGTTCAGCGTCATCTGTGACGCATCCGACTTTGCCATTGGCAGTGCGCTTTTACAAGCTGATGCCGATGGGCACGAACGCATGATTGCGTTTGAGTCTCGCCAGCTTAAAGCTGCAGAGAAGAACTATCCAGTTCATGACAAGGAGCTACTTGCAATGAAGTATGCCCTTGTCAAGTTCAGGGTACACCTGCTTGGTTCAAAACCATTTGTGGTCTTTACAGACCATGCGTCGCTACGCACTGCGATTCCATCACCTCATCTCTCGCAAAGGATGGCCAGGTGGCTGTCTTTCTTCGCGGAGTACAACTTCGAGGTGAAGTGTAAGCCTGGCAGGCAGAACGATCTGGCGGACGCGTTATCGCGCCGCCCAGATAATGAGCTTGCTCATGTCACGACTGTGACTTCGTCTGTGACGACGTTAATCCGTGCTGCGTATGCGCGTGATGATACGTGTGTAGATTTGCTACGTGCTCTTGGGAGCAAGGAGTTTGAAGACTCGGACATTAAGTTGTCGACGCCTGCGCGCGAGGTTACATCGCTATTCCATCGATGATGGCCTGCTGTACTATAGCACGGATGTTGAAGACACTCCCCGTGTCGTGGTCCCTCATGATGAGGATGTCAAGTATCGCATCCTCTATGAGGAGCATGATACGCCGCTTAGTGGCCACCTCGGTCGTGAAAAGACCTACGGCTCGGTGAGCCTCACGTATTGGTAACCCAAGCTTTACAAGCGGACAAGCACTTACGTGCGCACGTGTGAGACGTGTCAAAGGGTGAAGCCTTCACCGCATGCGGCTGCGCCGCTGGCAAGTTTGCCTGTACCCTCTGGGTGTTGGGAGTCCATGAGTTTGGACTTTGTGTTCGGTCTTCCTAAGGACCAGGATGGGAACACAGGAATCGTGGTCTTTGTAGACCGATTGAGTAAGATGGTACATCTTGCGGCAGTGCTGGACACCATCGATGGTGAAGGTACAGCGAAGCTGTTTATCGATAGGGTCTTTCGCCAGCATGGCTTACCCGCATCGATTGTATCCGACATAGACCCCCGTTTCACGGGCCATTTCTGGTCGTCCGTGTTTACCGTGCTGGGCACGAAGGTAGACATGTCCACGCCGGATCACCCGCAGACCGACGGTCAAACCGAACGCGCGAATCGCGTTGTGGAGGATATCCTCCGGAGCACTTGTGCCGAGAAGCCAAAGCTTTGGAGCACCATGCTCCCACTCGTTGAGTTCGCATTGAATAATGCAGTGCATGCCTCTACAGGCTACACCGTTCTACGTGAACGGCCTCTCTACCCACGCGTCCCTTTGACGCTACCACTCCGTGGTTCTGGGCTTGGTGGGGGAGAGCTCGATGAGCGACTTGCTGAAGTCAGCCCTACTACTGTTCAGAAACAGGTTGATGATTTCCTATCAACGCGTCTGAATGTCCTTCGACATGTGCGTGACGCAATGGCTGAGAGCCAAGACAAACAAAAGGAATACGCAGATGCCAAGGGCAGACGAAACGAGCAAAGCTTTGAGGTCGGAGACCTGTTTTATTGAACGCTAAAAATTAACCTACACATGCAGTGACCGCGGTCTTCAAGACCAAGCTGCGGCCGCGTTTTGTGGGACCTTTCAAGGTCGTGGCCAAGAAGGGCCTGGCGTACACGCTCAACCTCCCCAAGAGGATGCGAACGCATCCTGTGTTTTACGTAGGCTTGCTCAAGCCATACCAGGATGCGTCGCAAGTTAGCTCGGAGGAGCTGGCGCCGAAGGTGGCGGGGCCACAGCGGTGGGCAGAAGACGATACAGAGCGTCTAGCTGCCCCTGCAGCCGAGCCACAGACCGCAAGCTTATCAAGCTTCTCCACGGTCGCGGCATGACCTCGCTCAAGAGCCATTAGGCGTTGAACGCCGGACTCGGGGTTCTCAACCCAATGGAGTCGAGTTGAGAAGTCGTCGATCAAGGTCACCGACCGGCCGTAGGCCTGCTCCGCCTCGTTCAGAGTTCGGCCGAAGCGATTCACATCGCATTGCAGATCCTGCACCTGCTCAAAAGTTGCAATCAACTCCGAGCGCTGCAGCGGAGGTTCGTCCTCCATCGGCTCATCAGCCTTCTCGTTTGCTTCGGCCGCCGCCGGCGTTGCTCGATGAGCGGGAGATCTCCACATCCATGTGGAAGAGATGTTGAAGCGACGAAGTCGCCAGGGTCATACCCAATATCTTGTGAAGTGGAGGGGTTATCCTCACTCCGAGAACTCGTGGGAGTTCGAGGGCCCGCTCCGGCAAGATTGCCCAGACGTCGTGGACGCTTTTGATCAGAGTGATCTAATGCGTGCCGCGCACCAGCGACCGCGTCGTCGGTCGCTCCACGCTTCCCGCCAATAGGCCGGGAAGCGAGAGGATCAGCAGCTGCGCCCAAGCGCTGATCCTGAGCTGCAGCAGCAAATGCTGCAGAGCTCAATGGAGCATAATGGGATATCTGAGCTTGATATTGCTTTCCAAGCGTACCTTTTGCTCGACCCTTCGCGTACTCGAAGAGTAGCTTGCGCTCGACGCACGTCAATCTCAGAGAAGCTGGCTCGAAGAGCCTCCATTGACGATAACTTCCGGCTCCGGTGAGCCCAAGTAGTCATCAGAGTATCATACTCAGACTCCGTCTCCCCAGGCGCCAGCGCCAACACCACAGTGCGTACCATGGGTACCGGCTGACTGCTCGCTTGAGCTTGGAGACGAATGCGGTATTCGGCAATGGTTGAGACCGAGCCGCTGGCCCAATGACATGCGATGTCAACGGCCGATTCCCGAGTTGTTTTATATACTTCTCGGGATCGGGGTTGTGAACCGATAATCCGAATGCGGATCGAGCAGAGGCTGAGCCACAGGGTGGCGGGTCACGGGAGCCTCTTGCTCATTGAGCTGCAGCTCTTGGACCTCGTCGAGGGGATTAGAGATCGGAGGATCTTCCAAACCGCGCGAGGCGCGCAGCGCGTTGAGACCTTCAACGCCGGCTCGTTCAACGAACGGATTAGGAGCACGAAGCGCTGGGCGCTCAGCGGTCGCACTCGGTGCAGGGGTTCAGCCTCGTGGAGTTCCCGGGTTCCCCGACCTCGGACTCTTCATAGTCCACTGAGGTCTCCGTGAGTTCCTCAAAGAGGGCTTGGTTCGCGGTACGCGGCCGCTTGGGCTTTGGAGCCTCGGGGTGGACACGTCCGCTGGAGGATGCCGCCGCTTGTGCTCGGCGTAGTACTCGTGTACTGAGAGCTTCTCAAGCGCGGGAGACAGGATGTCTTCGAGGGCACGGGCCGGTAGTGCACTCGGTGCGGGCGATGTGGGGCGTGAGACTGGGATCAGTCGTTGGTCAAATGACCTGAAGCAGTTGTGAGCCATACAACGGGCCGTCGGCCAGCTCGAGGAGTACTTGGAAAGTTCTGGAGCGCGGAGCTTGATGGAAGGTGACCCCGTCACACGCGTCAGTTGACGCTACCTCAATGAGGCGAATTGTCGAGTGACGACACGTGGTGTCTTCAGTCTGGAGGGGAGAGTGTAACGGGGTTACTCGATAAAGTACGGTTGTGTAAGGTCATCCAATCTGGTGTGACCACACTCTCCCTAAAACAGTACTCAGTACGTGAAAGTTAACAAGATATCAGTAGGTGGCTTCACAGCCACCAGATATGCATTAGACTAGGCTCTACTATAGTAGATAGTGAGACCTCTAAATTTACACCAGGGCGGCTTTGCCGCCGATCGCAATAATACAATCAGTTTACCTTTAACCTTAAGAGTTTCATTGTCTTGTAAAGACTGTTACTTCTTGGAGCCTGTACGCTACTGTCGTACGCTCGTCCCTGTTCTTTGTATAACAATGTCAAGGTAAGCTACCTGCTTAAGAGACTCGCTGAGTCCGACAAAGTCTTCCTCTACGCTACAGTCTACGGCAGCCCCGCTGCAGTCTTGGAAAAGAAGTAGTGCAGTGTTCCCTCGCTTCGTTTTCGGCAGTGGTATAACGAAATCCATCGACACTAATTGGAAAGGGTAGTCAGATACCACATTTCCATGTGGGTATCCCTTCAACTGTGTTCGACTCTTGCTCGTGTTGCAGTCTTCACAGGCCAATACGTGCTTCAACGTGTCGGCGTATAACCCATCCCAATAGTATTCAGCTTTGACTCGGTGAAAAGTCCGCACAATGCCTTGATGTCCTCCTTCTATGGAGTTGTGGCAGCTGTGCAGGACTTCGTCAATCATTGTGGTTGGTATCACTAGTCGGAGTTGCAAGTCGTCTGGATCTTGGTCGACTCGTTTCCGACGTTGGCCCAGGTGGTATAGCAACCCGTCTTCGCTTATCACAAAGTTGTCTGCAATTTTGCTGGCTTTCTGCGCTCGGCGGTGAGTGAGGCTGTCCAGGTCATCTCTGAGGAGAGCTTTCAAGTCGGCCCATTTCATATCTTCGTCTTGGGCAATAGAGATTCACCGGCGCCTCTCGGCTTGTACCATCACTGGGTCGATGTCAGCTGAGGTTGGACCCGACTTTCGTCCACTTCTTCTTGGGATTGGTCTTCCACTCGACTTGGTGGCTTCTGGACCTTGTTGACTCAAAGGCATCTTCAGCAGGGTCTGTATCTGTCGGGAGTTGACTTGTAGTCCGTTTTGTTGACTCGACTCGGTCTTCGCTCTCGAAATGTACTCGACGAACTTGTCGTGCCTGATTCCTAGTCATCGCACTGATTGTAGTTGCGTCAGCTAGATCCTTAGTTGAGTCGACTTTCTCGTACAAGACTTCCGCAATTCGGTTGAGCTGCTTTAGCTCAGACTTCCTGTCTCCATTGAGTATGACTCGACCAGCTTTGCTTTCTAATGCTTCAGTAGCCAGAGAGTCAGCTGCTAAGTTGTAATATCGTACCAGGTGAAGATAACGGACCAACTTAAGTTTTCCAGTCAGTTCCTTGTGGCGCGCCAGCTCAATCTGCAACGTATCCTTCTTACATGCGATCACCCCCATGGATTGCTGGATCGCAAGCCTGGAGTCACCGATTATGATCAATTCGTTGACCCCTCGGTCGACTGCGGCCTGCACGCCGTTATTCATCCCGGTGTATTCGGCCACATTAACAGTGGTAGACGACAGGTGCGCGCTCGCAGCGATCTCAATGTCCCAGGAAGGTAAGCGCCACAGTATCCAAGCACAACTCCCGTAGCCGCCATTCTTCTCGGTTTTAGCCGACCCGTCGAAAACCATGACAAAACCTTCAAAGTCGAGTGGAACATGCGCATAAAGCAACGCGGGATCTAGTCGCACTGTTGCCCCATGTTTGGATGGTGGAGCAATATGACTCAACGAGTCACCCAGCCCAACATGAAGAGTGATCGAAGCTTGTAATAGTTGAGCGAAGTCGTCATCCCGCTCCTTCACCCGCTTGATTTTGAGGTGAAACGGAGAGAGCAGTACGGCGAAGCTGACGGCTCGTCCATAGAGGGATTTCGACTGGAATACCCATTCTAGAGTCGAGAATCGCGTGTACACATGTAGCGTCTTTCCAGCCAACAAGGTGTAACATATCTTCAGCAGTTGTAACAGCGCCAATACTTCTTTCTCGGCTGGGTGGTAGTTTGCTTCATTTTCTTTGAGAACGCGCCCACAAAATCGTACTGGATGGAGCTTATCCTCATGAGGTTGCATCAACGTGCTGCTCAAAGCCCACTCATTCGCATATAACATGATATGGACTCCTTTAGTCGAGTCAAAGTGCCGCAGGATAGGGGCGTTTGCCACCTTATCTTTAAGTGCCGCGAACGCTGCTCGTGCGGGATCAAGGTTGACTCCCGAAGTGTAGTCGTCATCTTGTAATTGGTACGGTACGGCACCATACACAGCGATATTCTGAATGAATCGACTGTAGTAGTTGAGTGCCCCAAGGAACGCTTGCATGCCTTTCTTGGATCATGGAAATGGTAAGTCGGCGATAGCTGCCATCTTTTTGGCTTGGCTCGGATGCTGCTCGACGAGACTTCATGGGACAGGAAGTCGACTCGGGGCTGCACGAATATGCTCTTCGTAAAGCTGACACTTATTCGGCATTCAGCAAATCGAGCCAGCCGACGGTCCAACGTGTTGAGACAGTCGTCGAACGTTTCTCCGCCAGCAGATGTCGTCGACGAACGATCGACGACCAAAGACGGGAATCAGCGATGAGTCATCGGGTTCACCGTTTATGAACATGTTTCCATCCGGGCCATTGACCAGCTCTTGCATTGGATCCGGCTCAGCGATCGCTCGGTGATCAGCGTCGAACTTAGTGAACCCAGACGACTGAGGTAATCGTAAATGCAATTCTTCGTTGCCGTGGCGCAAGCGTTGGGCTGCTGCCGCTGCATCTGCTCGGCGGACTCGCTCGGCGAATGCGGTCCAGCCGCCGTGGGGCTTAACATAACCCCACAATGCATTGTCGATCAGTCGTTGGTAGATCATGGGAGCGTTCTTAAGGCCAAATGGCCTTCGCAACCACTCAAAGTGTCCTAAAGCACACACAAACGCTGATATGCTGCGGGCTCGTTCCGTCATCATGACTGCCCAAAATCCACATGCTGCATCGAGGGAACAAAACCACAAATAACTCTCCAATTCCGTGAGGAGATCATCCACAAGTGGCATGGCGTATTCCAACACTTCAGCGATGGCGTTGGCCATCTTGTAGTCGATACATAGTCGAATGTCGACCCCATTCTTCTTGAGGACGATCACAATGGGAGATGCCCAGGGACTGTTAGAAAAAGAGATCAG
Organism: Phytophthora syringae; assembly: GCA_012656105.1. Lineage (NCBI taxonomy): Eukaryota > Oomycota > Peronosporomycetes > Peronosporales > Peronosporaceae > Phytophthora > Phytophthora syringae. The sequence continues at coordinate 93,838 of JAAKBD010000282.1, read as the reverse complement.
ACGGGCCTTGAGCAGTTCCTTCAGCAGCTCGTACAATTTTTTGAGATGGCGAAGTGGAGTCCGTCGAGCCCTTTGTTTGATCGGCGGATGGCTTTCGACATCAATGTCACACACAACTCCGTAGGCGAGTGGAGGTAATGAATGCATTGCCGCTAGCGATCATAATCCGTTCATACTTTTTGAGAGTAGAGATCACTCTGCGACTTTCTGCCGCCGTGTGGACTGAACTCACCACATTACTTGTGGTGTAATCCAGCTCAGTCAATACTGCTTCAGTCAAATCGGGCAGAAAAGCCAGCTCCTGAGCGTAATCTTCGAGGTCGATCTCGTTAGCTGCTTTCTCGAATTCGGCAGCGGGCAGGTCAATGCCGTCCTGGTCATCTAACGAATTTTCACACATGGTCATGGCTGCCGCAAATCGAAGTTCCAAATCAGTTTCTGGGTCATCGGCCAACGCAACATCGCTTACTTCAATTTCGGCTTCTAACAGGATGTCACAACGTGGTGTAACTGGTTTCGATATCTCTTCAGTTAGCGCTGTTGCAGTTAGTAGCAGAGCTCGCATTTCAGCAGCTACTGACTCGACTGACTCTGCTTGTGGTTCAGGCTCGGATGTTGTGATCGATGTGATCACCCCAGTCGACTCCTTGAATTCATGAAGCGATTCTGCACTCTCGTCTTCAACACCAGTCGACTCCACCAGCTCGTTTGTGGTGTCAGTCGGCTCGACTGTGCCGACATTGATATCCGCTAATGGAGATTCACCACGACGGAGACCAACCGGTCTTTTGCCACCCCAGTCGGAACTGGATACAGTCTCTTCTCACACGAGGGTGGCTGTTGGGTTAACCATTCGTCATACAATCTCTGTTCCTTCACCAGCAGCGTCTTGTCGAGAGCAGTCTCGTAAGCGACTATCTGCCAGTCGCGATATTTCGCCGAGTCAATTCGAACGTAGCCATTTCCTCGAGGTAGTTCGCCGTATGGTATCCACTGTATCACCGAGAAATGAGCTGGACACCATACAAGTCGAGCAACTGTGTTCGTGAGCAACACGCGAATGATCTTTCCACGGCGATTGTGGATTACCGTTGGCACCCAGTCTTTAGCTCGTCGGATCCAAAATTCGTGGGTCCGGACACTGGGCTGGTTCTTACGGAGTGGGAACCCCACAACCTCTCGACTGTCAAAACACAAAGTCTCGGTTGGCCCTTCGTCGATCCAATTACCATAAGATGGTCGATCCATTTCAAGCATTCTGCGACTTAATCAGAGGGATGACCACTTTCATCTGGTAATTTAGCCGTCGAATTGTACACGTCAAGTCGGATTCCGGCCGGGATCATGAAGTCGGTCCCGAGTATTAAGTTGACTCCCGCATGGTGAGGCAATATCCATACTACGAACTCGTAGACCACTTGCCAGCCGAGCGTCACCTTTACTAGCGTTCTCGCCGTTGTAGCCACCTTACCTTTTCCAATACCTTGAACGTCGATCTGCAAATCGGCTATTGGCTTCATTCGTAATCGTCTGGCGAAGTGTTCACTCACTGCGGAGACATTTGCCCCCGTATCCAGCAGGATCTTTGCCTGCTGATCATTAATGGCGCCTATTATCATGGCGCGCATCCTTATTCAGCGGTCGAATTTCTTCGCCGACCACCACCCCAGTCTTTCTCCGGGTCTCAACTTCATCGTCTTGGAGCGATCAGCTGACCCGATTATACCTCGTGATTCAGCTTCCGCGCTCGTAATGCCGTCGTGAACTTCCGAGGGTTCACTTGGCTCAGTTTTTCCATCATTTTCACGCTCAAATTCGTCACTTCGCTCATTCCATCGGGTCGTTGTGCTTCACCCACAAAAGCAAACACAAAGTTCGCGTTTGCTGCAGGTTCAGCTAACTGTGGCGGCCCGGTTGTATCCAACTTAGTCAGAGTTGGCGGGCCGCCTAGTTTAAATCCTTCGGCTCGAAGATATCTTGTAGGTCGGCTGGAACAGTCGACTTGTCGACTGAAATCCGGACGAACTTCGTGAGTTTCTCGAAGCGTTGGAACATCTCGCACCGGCCTGGCTCATGCACTTGCTTGCAGAACTTGCAGCGCTTACGGCACCAGTGAGTCGAGTGTCCTTCACCGACACAGGCAGCGCATGGTCCGTAGCGAGGTCGGTCGCGAGAATCGTCTCGGCGGTCACGTCTCCCGGACCGGTCAGTTGAGTCGGCGGGTCGACTGAATGAATTGTCGGTTCACCATGGTGGTCGGGGGTATCGGCCGGGTTTGTTCCCGCGATCCGGCACTCCACGCTGGCGATCGTCGGCCGCGTCTACATAATCCTGACTTTGGTCAGAGACGCTTTCGCCTTCTCGACTGTGGTCACTGTCATCTCCCGACGACGCATACAGAATCTCACGTCGACTCAACGACCCAGGTTCAGCTCCGGTATACAAGTCATCCACAGTAGCTGCTGCCAAGGAGTGAAGCTCTCGACTCTCCTCTCGACGGCTACGGCGATCGTCTCGGCGCGGCTCCCGCTGATCTCCTCTGCGGGTATTATGTCCTCGTCGAGTCGACTCTCCACGCCGTGAGTCTTTGCTTCTGTTGGAGATGAGACGATCACGTTGCTTCTTGCGCTTCTCGCCGAGAATCTTCCGATTCACAATCTGCTCGACTCGATTAATGTCGTCGAGCTGAAGTGGATACAAAAGATCCATGATGTCGTCGTCTCCACAGTTGAGCAAAAATTGCTCAACGTGGTCTGCCGCGTCTGCTCGCCATTTCTCATACTGGATCTTGGCCGTTCGCGCATATCCGTTCAGTCGAGTGAGGAAGTCTCCAATCGGTTCGTTATCTTTCCGCTTAGCCGAATAATAATGCGTGCGAGCTGACTAGTCGAACTGCGAGCAGTAGTAATCCAGGAACGCTCCGCTCAGTTGTCTCCATCGAGTCTACGTTTTCTTGGGAAGCTGACGGTACCATCCTTTCGCAGCTCGACCCAACGAGACGGAGAATGGCTCACACCACGCATCTTGTGGGGTCCTAGTCCCTTTCATCTCGTAGATGAATCGCTTGAGCCACTGAAGCGAAGCATCCGACCGATACTTCTTGCCGACGAACTCCGTGATCTTGTCGAGCGACACGTGGGAGCGGAGCTCCAGATATTGGGTATCGCCTCGCTCGTTGTCGTCGTAGCTGAGACGATGAATCTGGGCCTTGGCCGAGTCGTCTTCACGATCTTCGGTTCCATCATCGCGGGGATCCGTTTCGTCACCAAAAATCGTAGAGACGGTCGCGTCGACCTCCTCGGGACTTGTTGCGTGGCGGACTCTTCATGTGCGATTCGGCGTAGTACGGCGTGCCCACCGTCGCCCGGAACCGTCTTCTTCAATGTTTTATGTGCCTTCCCCAACACCCTTCATTTCATCGCGATATTCCTCGTTGATAAGTGGCTCGTACATGTAAGCATGAACGGTTGCGCAGCTCCCCATAGTGCAGCCGTATCGTAATGACTCCCCAGTGGTTCGCGTTCAGTTTTACGGTGTGGACGATGAACTCCGTGTCAGAAATTCGTGTCTTGGGTGTACATGGCCATCCCACCATGTCCGTCAGCGTCGATAGCGTCAGGACCCGTCCCACGGAACCAGCTATAGCCTCCATGCAGAAATCGACAGCACTATCGTTCAACCAGCCTCGACAAAGGCTTCCAACGATATTTTCGAACCCGACCGATACAGAATTCGATTGAGTCACGAATTGTGTGCGCAGCTGGCTCGACGTAAACTTCGAAATAACCTCGTTTGCCAGTGTTTGATGGCACTCACGGACTGCATCATGCGAGACACCGTCAGTTTTTGTTTCCAAAAACCTCAACGTCCGAATTAACTTTTCTCCAGTCTTGCTCCAGCCACTTTCTGTCTTGCAGCCATGATCTTGCCTCGCCTTGATGTCATAGAACGTAGTCAAAGCTGCAACATATGGCCTACAAATCAAGCAATGAAACTCGTTAGTCGTTTGCAGCAGGCAACGGGTTGGTAAATCAATCATAGGGCAACCATAACAATATTGCAACCCTGGTAGAGCAACCTTATCGTTACAGCAACCCTGGTATAGCAACCATAAATATAACAGCAACCTTACCCGCTAAACTTCCAGCGTTTCGGGTCTATAGTCACCACGATATCGTGAACAAGTCCTTGCTTCGTCACCGTGTCCGTGAGTGGCGAAGGGGGCAGGCGTGCTCATTCCTCGCTGAAACGGTCTCCGCCTGCATCGACCGGGCGAGATCAGCAGGGATCACAAAGGTGTGCATATAGTACAATTTCCCACCGGCATTCCATCGTACGAGCTCTGAGGTATGGATCTTCCAGTTGAACAGGATACTTCTCCAATATTTCCATCACTTCCTTCAAATTGGGTGTGTTTCTTGCCCACGACACCAGCTCCTTCAATGACACCGTCAGATTGCTTGGGTACCTGTGAACTGCAAGTCGATTTCCCTGATGTGAGCTTGGCTTGCCTCAGCTGTTTGAGCGTTGTCCGAGGTTTCCCTTTACCAACTGGCCTAGGTACATTTATAATATCGACCTGCAGCTTCGAGAAGCACGTTATCTGGTTGATCGACAGCGATATCGCATCCATGTGTTGCTGGTTCCGTCTTTATAATCGGTGAGGGCGTCTCTGGCGATTGGGCTTCCAGTACCTCATCCTTTGGTTGTTTTTGGCGTGGTTTCTCAGGCTTTGTGAGTCGAATCTCTTCGCCCGACGTGCTACCCGCATCCGTTGAGTGATCAGTGCTAGCTGGATCGCTTTCTAGTGCATCCATCAGCTTCAAGGTACTAATCTCTTCAGCAGGATCCAATGCAGAAACTGAATCCGTTTCAGTCTCATCATCACTCGCATCATTGATCGGTGGCTCAGTATTGACACAGCTGGTGGTGCGGCGCTGAAGTCCAATTTCCACCGTTTCCTTCCACGCACTAAGTTCCTGATAGAAGTCGGCACTCGACAGATGTGAAAGATGTTCCAAAAGTGGCTTCAACATCGCTTTGCGTATAGATATTTCTCCGCGAAGGACAACACGACCTGGTTTGCACGCTCGTTTCGGCGAAGACGAACGTAGACCACCTGCTTCGGTGTCGTTGACGACGAAATTTCTTTGGTTCATCATGGGGCAGATCACCATACGGCAACCTTTGCTTCGGCGACTTTAACTTTGACATCTGCACAATTGTCAGAAGCGAATCGGCTGCGGTGGCTAGTTCCTCCTTCATGTCCAGCGCGGACGACATACTCCATCGTTCAGGAATAGCCGCAGCTGGAAATATTTCAAATCCATGTTCTTTGTGTGCCAAATGCATGAGATGACGACACGGCAGGTGATGACTGCTGTAGAATAGACAGGTGCACGTTTAATCAACATCATCGCACTTGTATGTTCGGTTCAAGTAGTGCAATTTCCAAGCAGAAACACTTGAGCTGACTCGCTCACTTCTCGTATTTGTCATCCAGATGACAAATCGCTCCCATTCTCGTTTCACCTTCAGGAGCATGCCCTCTGACAATCTAGTCGCAACTTCTCGCAGAAACCGCGGCACCGTCTTCGACATGCGTGATGATGAGTTGTGTAGTCCAATAGCTGAAACGATCTGCAGCGAAATAGTAATTTGGTGCTGCATCAGACCAGCGATCGTCCTGTCAATTCGTGTCTTGTGCCCCAACAGCGTCTTCACTTGATTCCAGTTTGATTCAATCCGGTTTGTTGTAATGTTACCAGCCGCGAAAAATTTGCCACGCGCGAAGTTCGCCCACATGTCTCGACACGAATTCCAATTCTTGTAGAAGTATGAAAACACGGCAGGTCTTTTGTTGGCTTCGCAGTAACACCTCAAATCGTCGTAGCGAGTGTCGTACTCGGACTCCGTGGTGCTAATTTATCACCATAAGCATCTTGTTAGACCTTTCAAATCACTAATTTTGAGGGGAGAACTTACCTGTAAAGCAGCTTTGTCATGAGGGTGAGCAAGTCATCGCGTTGCGAAACCTTCAGTCGGAACAAGGGTCGCTGCATCACCTTCTTCCAATACGAAATTGCGTGGAACTGACAGAGCAGTATCTTCGCATCAGGGAATGATTCTTCTAGCACACGACATTCTACAAAATCCTTGTCGATAACCACTAAAGCGATGCCGCGCCATCTAGGGTTCGTCTCCTTGAAATAATTGAGGATTGTTGCTATTGTCACGGTCTGCTGGTTGAGTGTGATAAAGTCCAGAACTGGAAATCCCCTGTCAGAAGCTGTGATGACCACCAAACTACCTGTGCTCGACACATCGACATCAAATCACATCACGTTAGACACTAAAGTTGTTGTAGGGTTGCTATAAGTCGATAAGGGTGATTTACGTAATGCAAAGGTTGCTATAACTAGCGAGAAGAACGTACCCAAGTGGTAGCCCAGATTGTTCGTCCCGTGTGTAAAGTCCATCGCTAATGTTTCGCCCCACTTCTCAAACATTAACTTATCCACCTTGTCTGCATGGCCATTTCGCAGGTCACATCCAATTGGTCTTGAATGACCAGAATGTCGCTGCCTTCCAGCTGGACGAGAGAGTGCAGCATATTTTTCAAGAGATCTTCAGCCGAATTTTGCCCCATGATGTTGCGGATAAGATTGCAGGTTTGCTGAGGTGTCACCTTACAACCTGGAGGCACGCGAGGTCAATTCGAATCATAGATTAAGATGATAGCAAGTGGTGTAGCATCAACGCTAAGCCTTCTTACCAATTCGCTCGTTCAGGAAGTTGGTAATGTGTCTAGAAGACGCGCGAGCGTCAGCTAACGTTGTCACATCCTCGCGATCTTGCTCATCCATTGAAATTGTTCTTGCAGTCAGATACGACGTGGCCACATCAGGTGTGGTTGGATGGTTGTGGGTATGATTCTGTTAACAACAATATGTGGATGTTAGTTCACAGTCGGTCATACAAAGTTGGCTTACATACCTCATTTCGTATCACGACGTGAAATGTACCGTCCTCCTTCGGCACCACACTTGCTGTAAATCGGGCCAAGCACCCGCAGAACCGCACTCTCGGTTTCACTGACCAGTAGAGCGAGAACCCTGTGCAACACCGTGTGTACAGCGGAAAATTCTGCGACTCCACTTAAAGCTTGACTATAGTTGATCAGTGTGGGAGGTGCACATGAAGACAAAACGCATGACTCAGTTAAAATTAGTACAACCCACAAGAATATCGAACTAGATACCTGTTGTAAGTTTCCAATGTTTCAGAGCTGCGAACGCGGAAGTGGAGATTGTTGGCCTTCTTGTAGGCCGCCAGCACCTTGTCAAATTCATCCCAGGTCTTGATCGCTCGCGCTGGAAACGGTGCTACTACGTTCACAATAGCTGCGCGCTGTTCTTCCGTAACAGCCAGCTCCGTCAGATGTTTACTTGGGCGCTTGCGTGGGGCATACCCCCGACTCCTGCGTATCGGACCCGGCCGACTTGGCCTCGTGCGTCTCGGGATCGGCCGCCTTGGCCTCGTGCGTCTCAGACTCAAGCGTCACAGACGCAATCGCCTGCGTCCCTGGACGTTGTGTTATCTGTGTCTGCACAACTCTGCTTTTCTTTCGCGAAATCGCAGCGTCCTTTGAAGTGCAAGGTCACTTCAGTTGGTGGGCATTGCTACGCTTCAAACTTGGCTTTTTCAATGACTTCTTCCCTGTCATGTGCGAGATTAAACCCAATGCAACCCATCCACAAGGAATATGTAGCATACAGCAACTTTAGTCTATACGGCAACCATAGTGAAGCAACTGTAGAACGATCGTACCTGGGGATCTCTTGGGCTGCCTCCCCTTTTGCCTTCCGTCCATCGCACGCTGGATGATCCGAATCCGCATCACTATTAACCAGCACAGCACGCAAAATCATATCACACAAGATAACTAACCTGATTTTGGAGAGTCCACCACCTCAAAGAACTCTTCGTCGCCTTCTTCGTCGCCTTTTTCGTCGCCTTCAGCTTCGTCTGGAACGAAGTCTTCGTCGCTGTCATGATCTTTCTCAACACCTAGCGTCAGGTGCATGTCGGGAAACCCTTGGCTTTACTGCGCAGGCATCGGTCTTTAAACCATGTGATATACGTTAACGAAATGAGCACACGATTTCAGCAATACGTGCACCATACCTTCCATCACGGTCTCCTCATCTGCCATGTCGTTCCTCTGGTCTACGTGTCGTGCTGCGGTGTCTCCTCTGCTACGTGTGCCGCCCGCTGCCCTGTTCCGTTCGCCGCGTGTTCTCGACTCCGAGATTTGGAAAATGAACGGCTTTCGGAGTCGGTACTTAATCGAATGTTCACAGTAAAGGCGTACCTAAGATTTTGATGCGAACCTTACACACTGTGAAAGTTTTGAAAAGTATATTAGAGCGGAAATATTTGAATTAAGCTAAAGCAACCATAAGTGCTAAAGCAACCATTCATGTATCATAGTTAAAAGTTGCGGTACCCAGTCCCGCCATCAGCCACGCTCCTTCTTTAATCCTTACCCCCTCCGCGGCTGTTGCTTGTGGGCTTGTCCTCTTCTTCCTATCTTCTCTACTGCAATGGTCGTTTTGAAGCCACCGTCACACCCTCAACGAAATCTTCACGGTGCGCACGGCGGTGAGACTCGACTCACCATTGCCTCGACTGAGTGAACTCTAGTCCCCTGCGCGCTGCTGTATCGACAGTGCGTGCTTGGCCCGTCCATCCGAAGGAGCCGTCCGTGTGTCGTCCGCGGCGTGAGTAGATCTCGCTCTGAGGAAGCCACCCCCAGCCCAAAATCCCAGGTTGTTGAAACACCATTCAGGGCAAGCATGGTGTTGCGGTAGTTGGGAAAGGAAAGGTAGAGCGTCGGGTGGCGGTTGGTGGGCGGTAAAATGTGGGCGGTCGTCTGGTTGCCGGTAAAAGGTGGGTGCTGGACACAGTTGAGGCCGCGGGTGGTGCATGCGAGGTGTGTGTGCGCGTACACGCGGGTGTGCGTTTGCGTGTTTGAGCGGGATTGCAGCGTTGTGAATTTGGTAGAGCACGTAGATTGTCATCATGGGGATGTAGCTCAAATGGTAGAGCGCTCGCTTAGCATGCGAGAGGTACAGGGATCGATACCCTGCTTCTCCACTGTGATCCTGTTACTGTGATAAAATCAGTTGGCAACAGCACTTTCCCAAATGTGCACTTCGCGGTTCTCCGCGAAAAACGCTGACCTTGAGTAACACTTTCTTTTTCTTCTATGTCGTGCATTCAGCCACGCTCCTTCTTTAATCCTTACCCCCTCTGCGGCTGTTGCTTGTGGGCTTGTCCTCTTCTTCCTATCTTCTCTACTGCAATGGTCGTTTTGAAGCCACCGTCACACCCTCAACGAAATCTTCACGGTGCGCACGGCGGTGAGACTCGACTCACCATTGCCTCGACTGAGTGAACTCTAGTCCCCTGCGCGCTGCTGTATCGACAGTGCGTGCTTGGCCCGTCCATCCGAAGGAGCCGTCCGTGTGTCGTCCGCGGCGTGAGTAGATCTCGCTCTGAGGAAGCCACCCCCAGCCCAAAATCCCAGGTTGTTGAAACACCATTCAGGGCAAGCATGGTGTTGCGGTAGTTGGGAAAGGAAAGGTAGAGCGTCGGGTGGCGGTTGGTGGGCGGTAAAATGTGGGCGGTCGTCTGGTTGCCGGTAAAAGGTGGGTGCTGGACACAGTTGAGGCCGCGGGTGGTGCATGCGAGGTGTGTGTGCGCGTACACGCGGGTGTGCGTTTGCGTGTTTGAGCGGGATTGCAGCGTTGTGAATTTGGTAGAGCACGTAGATTGTCATCATGGGGATGTAGCTCAAATGGTAGAGCGCTCGCTTAGCATGCGAGAGGTACAGGGATCGATACCCTGCTTCTCCACTGTGATCCTGTTACTGTGATAAAATCAGTTGGCAACAGCACTTTCCCAAATGTGCACTTCGCGGTTCTCCGCGAAAAACGCTGACCTTGAGTAACACTTTCTTTTTCTTCTATGTCGTGCATTCAGCCACGCTCCTTCTTTAATCCTTACCCCCTCTGCGGCTGTTGCTTGTGGGCTTGTCCTCTTCTTCCTATCTTCTCTACTGCAATGGTCGTTTTGAAGCCACCGTCACACCCTCAACGAAATCTTCACGGTGCGCACGGCGGTGAGACTCGACTCACCATTGCCTCGACTGAGTGAACTCTAGTCTCCTGCGCGCTGCTGTATCGACAGTGCGTGCTTGGCCCGTCCATCCGAAGGAGCCGTCCGTGTGTCGTCCGCGGCGTGAGTAGATCTCGCTCCGAGGAAGCCACCCCCAGCCCAAAATCCCAGGTTGTTGAAACACCATTCAGGGCAAGCATGGTGTTGCGGTAGTTGGGAAAGGAAAGGTAGAGCGTCGGGTGGCGGTTGGTGGGCGGTAAAATGTGGGCGGTCGTCTGGTTGCCGGTAAAAGGTGGGTGCTGGACACAGTTGAGGCCGCGGGTGGTGCATGCGAGGTGTGTGTGCGCGTACACGCGGGTGTGCGTTTGCGTGTTTGAGCGGGATTGCAGCGTTGTGAATTTGGTAGAGCACGTAGATTGTCATCATGGGGATGTAGCTCAAATGGTAGAGCGCTCGCTTAGCATGCGAGAGGTACAGGGATCGATACCCTGCTTCTCCACTGTGATCCTGTTACTGTGATAAAATCAGTTGGCAACAGCACTTTCCCAAATGTGCACTTCGCGGTTCTCCGCGAAAAACGCTGACCTTGAGTAACACTTTCTTTTTCTTCTATGTCGTGCATTCAGCCACGCTCCTTCTTTAATCCTTACCCCCTCTGCGGCTGTTGCTTGTGGGCTTGTCCTCTTCTTCCTATCTTCTCTACTGCAATGGTCGTTTTGAAGCCACCGTCACACCCTCAACGAAATCTTCACGGTGCGCACGGCGGTGAGACTCGACTCACCATTGCCTCGACTGAGTGAACTCTAGTCTCCTGCGCGCTGCTGTATCGACAGTGCGTGCTTGGCCCGTCCATCCGAAGGAGCCGTCCGTGTGTCGTCCGCGGCGTGAGTAGATCTCGCTCTGAGGAAGCCACCCCCAGCCCAAAATCCCAGGTTGTTGAAACACCATTCAGGGCAAGCATGGTGTTGCGGTAGTTGGGAAAGGAAAGGTAGAGCGTCGGGTGGCGGTTGGTGGGCGGTAAAATGTGGGCGGTCGTCTGGTTGCCGGTAAAAGGTGGGTGCTGGACACAGTTGAGGCCGCGGGTGGTGCATGCGAGGTGTGTGTGTGCGCGTACACGCGGGTGTGCGTTTGCGTGTTTGAGCGGGATTGCAGCGTTGTGAATTTGGTAGAGCACGTAGATTGTCATCATGGGGATGTAGCTCAAATGGTAGAGCGCTCGCTTAGCATGCGAGAGGTACAGGGATCGATACCCTGCTTCTCCACTGTGATCCTGTTACTGTGATAAAATCAGTTGGCAACAGCACTTTCCCAAATGTGCACTTCGCGGTTCTCCGCGAAAAACGCTGACCTTGAGTAACACTTTCTTTTTCTTCTATGTCGTGCATTCAGCCACGCTCCTTCTTTAATCCTTACCCCCTCTGCGGCTGTTGCTTGTGGGCTTGTCCTCTTCTTCCTATCTTCTCTACTGCAATGGTCGTTTTGAAGCCACCGTCACACCCTCAACGAAATCTTCACGGTGCGCACGGCGGTGAGACTCGACTCACCATTGCCTCGACTGAGTGAACTCTAGTCTCCTGCGCGCTGCTGTATCGACAGTGCGTGCTTGGCCCGTCCATCCGAAGGAGCCGTCCGTGTGTCGTCCGCGGCGTGAGTAGATCTCGCTCTGAGGAAGCCACCCCCAGCCCAAAATCCCAGGTTGTTGAAACACCATTCAGGGCAAGCATGGTGTTGCGGTAGTTGGGAAAGGAAAGGTAGAGCGTCGGGTGGCGGTTGGTGGGCGGTAAATGTGGGCGGTCGTCTGGTTGCCGGTAAAAGGTGGGTGCTGGACACAGTTGAGGCCGCGGGTGGTGCATGCGAGGTGTGTGTGTGCGCGTACACGCGGGTGTGCGTTTGCGTGTTTGAGCGGGATTGCAGCGTTGTGAATTTGGTAGAGCACGTAGATTGTCATCATGGGGATGTAGCTCAAATGGTAGAGCGCTCGCTTAGCATGCGAGAGGTACAGGGATCGATACCCTGCTTCTCCACTGTGATCCTGTTACTGTGATAAAATCAGTTGGCAACAGCACTTTCCCAAATGTGCACTTCGCGGTTCTCCGCGAAAAACGCTGACCTTGAGTAACACTTTCTTTTTCTTCTATGTCGTGCATTCAGCCACGCTCCTTCTTTAATCCTTACCCCCTCTGCGGCTGTTGCTTGTGGGCTTGTCCTCTTCTTCCTATCTTCTCTACTGCAATGGTCGTTTTGAAGCCACCGTCACACCCTCAACGAAATCTTCACGGTGCGCACGGCGGTGAGACTCGACTCACCATTGCCTCGACTGAGTGAACTCTAGTCTCCTGCGCGCTGCTGTATCGACAGTGCGTGCTTGGCCCGTCCATCCGAAGGAGCCGTCCGTGTGTCGTCCGCGGCGTGAGTAGATCTCGCTCCGAGGAAGCCACCCCCAGCCCAAAATCCCAGGTTGTTGAAACACCATTCAGGGCAAGCATGGTGTTGCGGTAGTTGGGAAAGGAAAGGTAGAGCGTCGGGTGGCGGTTGGTGGGCGGTAAAATGTGGGCGGTCGTCTGGTTGCCGGTAAAAGGTGGGTGCTGGACACAGTTGAGGCCGCGGGTGGTGCATGCGAGGTGTGTGTGTGCGCGTACACGCGGGTGTGCGTTTGCGTGTTTGAGCGGGATTGCAGCGTTGTGAATTTGGTAGAGCACGTAGATTGTCATCATGGGGATGTAGCTCAAATGGTAGAGCGCTCGCTTAGCATGCGAGAGGTACAGGGATCGATACCCTGCTTCTCCACTGTGATCCTGTTACTGTGATAAAATCAGTTGGCAACAGCACTTTCCCAAATGTGCACTTCGCGGTTCTCCGCGAAAACGCTGACCTTGAGTAACACTTTCTTTTTCTTCTATGTCGTGCATTCAGCCACGCTCCTTCTTTAATCCTACCCCCTCTGCGGCTGTTGCTTGTGGGCTTGTCCTCTTCTTCCTATCTTCTCTACTGCAATGGTCGTTTTGAAGCCACCGTCACACCTCAACGAAATCTTCACGGTGCGCACGGCGGTGAGACTCGACTCACCATTGCCTCGACTGAGTGAACTCTAGTCTCCTGCGCGCTGCTGTATTGACAGTGCGTGCTTGGCCCGTCCATCCGAAGGAGCCGTCCGTGTGTCGTCCGCGGCGTGAGTAGATCTCGCTCTGAGGAAGCCACCCCCAGCCCAAAATCCCAGGTTGTTGAAACACCATTCAGGGCAAGCATGGTGTTGCGGTAGTTGGGAAAGGAAAGGTAGAGCGTCGGGTGGCGGTTGGTGGGCGGTAAATGTGGGCGGTCGTCTGGTTGCCGGTAAAAGGTGGGTGCTGGACACAGTTGAGGCCGCGGGTGGTGCATGCGAGGTGTGTGTGTGCGCGTACACGCGGGTGTGCGTTTGCGTGTTTGAGCGGGATTGCAGCGTTGTGAATTTGGTAGAGCACGTAGATTGTCATCATGGGGATGTAGCTCAAATGGTAGAGCGCTCGCTTAGCATGCGAGAGGTACAGGGATCGATACCCTGCTTCTCCACTGTGATCCTGTTACTGTGATAAAATCAGTTGGCAACAGCACTTTCCCAAATGTGCACTTCGCGGTTCTCCGCGAAAAACGCTGACCTTGAGTAACACTTTCTTTTTCTTCTATGTCGTGCATTCAGCCACGCTCCTTCTTTAATCCTTACCCCCTCTGCGGCTGTTGCTTGTGGGCTTGTCCTCTTCTTCCTATCTTCTCTACTGCAATGGTCGTTTTGAAGCCACCGTCACACCCTCAACGAAATCTTCACGGTGCGCACGGCGGTGAGACTCGACTCACCATTGCCTCGACTGAGTGAACTCTAGTCTCCTGCGCGCTGCTGTATTGACAGTGCGTGCTTGGCCCGTCCATCCGAAGGAGCCGTCCGTGTGTCGTCCGCGGCGTGAGTAGATCTCGCTCTGAGGAAGCCACCCCCAGCCCAAAATCCCAGGTTGTTGAAACACCATTCAGGGCAAGCATGGTGTTGCGGTAGTTGGGAAAGGAAAGGTAGAGCGTCGGGTGGCGGTTGGTGGGCGGTAAAATGTGGGCGGTCGTCTGGTTGCCGGTAAAAGGTGGGTGCTGGACACAGTTGAGGCCGCGGGTGGTGCATGCGAGGTGTGTGTGTGCGCGTACACGCGGGTGTGCGTTTGCGTGTTTGAGCGGGATTGCAGCGTTGTGAATTTGGTAGAGCACGTAGATTGTCATCATGGGGATGTAGCTCAAATGGTAGAGCGCTCGCTTAGCATGCGAGAGGTACAGGGATCGATACCCTGCTTCTCCACTGTGATCCTGTTACTGTGATAAAATCAGTTGGCAACAGCACTTTCCCAAATGTGCACTTCGCGGTTCTCCGCGAAAAACGCTGACCTTGAGTAACACTTTCTTTTTCTTCTATGTCGTGCATTCAGCCACGCTCCTTCTTTAATCCTTACCCCCTCTGCGGCTGTTGCTTGTGGGCTTGTCCTCTTCTTCCTATCTTCTCTACTGCAATGGTCGTTTTGAAGCCACCGTCACACCCTCAACGAAATCTTCACGGTGCGCACGGCGGTGAGACTCGACTCACCATTGCCTCGACTGAGTGAACTCTAGTCTCCTGCGCGCTGCTGTATTGACAGTGCGTGCTTGGCCCGTCCATCCGAAGGAGCCGTCCGTGTGTCGTCCGCGGCGTGGGTAGATCTCGCTCTGAGGAAGCCACCCCCAGCCCAAAATCCCAGGTTGTTGAAACACCATTCAGGGCAAGCATGGTGTTGCGGTAGTTGGGAAAGGAAAGGTAGAGCGTCGGGTGGCGGTTGGTGGGCGGTAAAATGTGGGCGGTCGTCTGGTTGCCGGTAAAAGGTGGGTGCTGGACACAGTTGAGGCCGCGGGTGGTGCATGCGAGGTGTGTGTGTGCGCGTACACGCGGGTGTGCGTTTGCGTGTTTGAGCGGGATTGCAGCGTTGTGAATTTGGTAGAGCACGTAGATTGTCATCATGGGGATGTAGCTCAAATGGTAGAGCGCTCGCTTAGCATGCGAGAGGTACAGGGATCGATACCCTGCTTCTCCACTGTGATCCTGTTACTGTGATAAAATCAGTTGGCAACAGCACTTTCCCAAATGTGCACTTCGCGGTTCTCCGCGAAAACGCTGACCTTGAGTAACACTTTCTTTTTCTTCTATGTCGTGCATTCAGCCACGCTCCTTCTTAATCCTTACCCCCTCTGCGGCTGTTGCTTGTGGGCTTGTCCTCTTCTTCCTATCTTCTCTACTGCAATGGTCGTTTTGAAGCCACCGTCACACCCTCAACGAAATCTTCACGGTGCGCACGGCGGTGAGACTCGACTCACCATTGCCTCGACTGAGTGAACTCTAGTCTCCTGCGCGCTGCTGTATTGACAGTGCGTGCTTGGCCCGTCCATCCGAAGGAGCCGTCCGTGTGTCGTCCGCGGCGTGGGTAGATCTCGCTCTGAGGAAGCCACCCCCAGCCCAAAATCCCAGGTTGTTGAAACACCATTCAGGGCAAGCATGGTGTTGCGGTAGTTGGGAAAGGAAAGGTAGAGCGTCGGGTGGCGGTTGGTGGGCGGTAAATGTGGGCGGTCGTCTGGTTGCCGGTAAAAGGTGGGTGCTGGACACAGTTGAGGCCGCGGGTGGTGCATGCGAGGTGTGTGTGTGCGCGTACACGCGGGTGTGCGTTTGCGTGTTTGAGCGGGATTGCAGCGTTGTGAATTTGGTAGAGCACGTAGATTGTCATCATGGGGATGTAGCTCAAATGGTAGAGCGCTCGCTTAGCATGCGAGAGGTACAGGGATCGATACCCTGCTTCTCCACTGTGATCCTGTTACTGTGATAAAATCAGTTGGCAACAGCACTTTCCCAAATGTGCACTTCGCGGTTCTCCGCGAAAAACGCTGACCTTGAGTAACACTTTCTTTTTCTTCTATGTCGTGCATTCAGCCACGCTCCTTCTTTAATCCTTACCCCCTCTGCGGCTGTTGCTTGTGGGCTTGTCCTCTTCTTCCTATCTTCTCTACTGCAATGGTCGTTTTGAAGCCACCGTCACACCCTCAACGAAATCTTCACGGTGCGCACGGCGGTGAGACTCGACTCACCATTGCCTCGACTGAGTGAACTCTAGTCTCCTGCGCGCTGCTGTATTGACAGTGCGTGCTTGGCCCGTCCATCCGAAGGAGCCGTCCGTGTGTCGTCCGCGGCGTGGGTAGATCTCGCTCTGAGGAAGCCACCCCCAGCCCAAAATCCCAGGTTGTTGAAACACCATTCAGGGCAAGCATGGTGTTGCGGTAGTTGGGAAAGGAAAGGTAGAGCGTCGGGTGGCGGTTGGTGGGCGGTAAAATGTGGGCGGTCGTCTGGTTGCCGGTAAAAGGTGGGTGCTGGACACAGTTGAGGCCGCGGGTGGTGCATGCGAGGTGTGTGTGTGCGCGTACACGCGGGTGTGCGTTTGCGTGTTTGAGCGGGATTGCAGCGTTGTGAATTTGGTAGAGCACGTAGATTGTCATCATGGGGATGTAGCTCAAATGGTAGAGCGCTCGCTTAGCATGCGAGAGGTACAGGGATCGATACCCTGCTTCTCCACTGTGATCCTGTTACTGTGATAAAATCAGTTGGCAACAGCACTTTCCCAAATGTGCACTTCGCGGTTCTCCGCGAAAAACGCTGACCTTGAGTAACACTTTCTTTTTCTTCTATGTCGTGCATTCAGCCACGCTCCTTCTTTAATCCTTACCCCCTCTGCGGCTGTTGCTTGTGGGCTTGTCCTCTTCTTCCTATCTTCTCTACTGCAATGGTCGTTTTGAAGCCACCGTCACACCCTCAACGAAATCTTCACGGTGCGCACGGCGGTGAGACTCGACTCACCATTGCCTCGACTGAGTGAACTCTAGTCTCCTGCGCGCTGCTGTATTGACAGTGCGTGCTTGGCCCGTCCATCCGAAGGAGCCGTCCGTGTGTCGTCCGCGGCGTGGGTAGATCTCGCTGAGAAGTCACCCCCAGCCCAAAATCCCAGGTTGTTGAAACACCATTCAGGGCAAGCATGGTGTTGCGGTAGTTGGGAAAGGAAAGGTAGAGCGTCGGGTGGCGGTTGGTGGGCGGTAAAATGTGGGCGGTCGTCTGGTTGCCGGTAAAAGGTGGGTGCTGGACACAGTTGAGGCCGCGGGTGGTGCATGCGAGGTGTGTGTGTGCGCGTACACGCGGGTGTGCGTTTGCGTGTTTGAGCGGGATTGCAGCGTTGTGAATTTGGTAGAGCACGTAGATTGTCATCATGGGGATGTAGCTCAAATGGTAGAGCGCTCGCTTAGCATGCGAGAGGTACAGGGATCGATACCCTGCTTCTCCACTGTGATCCTGTTACTGTGATAAAATCAGTTGGCAACAGCACTTTCCCAAATGTGCACTTCGCGGTTCTCCGCGAAAAACGCTGACCTTGAGTAACACTTTCTTTTTCTTCTATGTCGTGCATTCAGCCACGCTCCTTCTTTAATCCTTACCCCCTCTGCGGCTGTTGCTTGTGGGCTTGTCCTCTTCTTCCTATCTTCTCTACTGCAATGGTCGTTTTGAAGCCACCGTCACACCCTCAACGAAATCTTCACGGTGCGCACGGCGGTGAGACTCGACTCACCATTGCCTCGACTGAGTGAACTCTAGTCTCCTGCGCGCTGCTGTATTGACAGTGCGTGCTTGGCCCATCCATCCGAAGGAGCCGTCCGTGTGTCGTCCGCGGCGTGGGTAGATCTCGCTCGAGGAAGCCACCCCAGCCCAAAATCCCAGGTTGTTGAAACACCATTCAGGGCAAGCATGGTGTTGCGGTAGTTGGGAAAGGAAAGGTAGAGCGTCGGGTGGCGGTTGGTGGGCGGTAAAATGTGGGCGGTCGTCTGGTTGCCGGTAAAAGGTGGGTGCTGGACACAGTTGAGGCCGCGGGTGGTGCATGCGAGGTGTGTGTGTGCGCGTACACGCGGGTGTGCGTTTGCGTGTTTGAGCGGGATTGCAGCGTTGTGAATTTGGTAGAGCACGTAGATTGTCATCATGGGGATGTAGCTCAAATGGTAGAGCGCTCGCTTAGCATGCGAGAGGTACAGGGATCGATACCCTGCTTCTCCACTGTGATCCTGTTACTGTGATAAAATCAGTTGGCAACAGCACTTTCCCAAATGTGCACTTCGCGGTTCTCCGCGAAAAACGCTGACCTTGAGTAACACTTTCTTTTTCTTCTATGTCGTGCATTCAGCCACGCTCCTTCTTTAATCCTTACCCCCTCTGCGGCTGTTGCTTGTGGGCTTGTCCTCTTCTTCCTATCTTCTCTACTGCAATGGTCGTTTTGAAGCCACCGTCACACCCTCAACGAAATCTTCACGGTGCGCACGGCGGTGAGACTCGACTCACCATTGCCTCGACTGAGTGAACTCTAGTCTCCTGCGCGCTTCTGTATTGACATTGCGTGCTTGGCCCGTCCATCCGAAGGAGCCGTCCGTGTGTCGTCCGCGGCGTGGGTAGATCTCGCTCTGAGGAAGCCACCCCCAGCCCAAAATCCCAGGTTGTTGAAACACCATTCAGGGAAGCATGGTGTTGCGGTAGTTGGGAAAGGAAAGGTAGAGCGTCGGGTGGCGGTTGGTGGGCGGTAAAATGTGGGCGGTCGTCTGGTTGCCGGTAAAAGGTGGGTGCTGGACACAGTTGAGGCCGCGGGTGGTGCATGCGAGGTGTGTGTGTGCGCGTACACGCGGGTGTGCGTTTGCGTGTTTGAGCGGGATTGCAGCGTTGTGAATTTGGTAGAGCACGTAGATTGTCATCATGGGGATGTAGCTCAAATGGTAGAGCGCTCGCTTAGCATGCGAGAGGTACAGGATCGATACCCTGCTTCTCCACTGTGATCCTGTTACTGTGATAAATCAGTTGGCAACAGCACTTTCCCAAATGTGCACTTCGCGGTTCTCCGCGAAAAACGCTGACCTTGAGTAACACTTTCTTTTTCTTCTATGTCGTGCATTCAGCCACGCTCCTTCTTTAATCCTACCCCCTCTGCGGCTGTTGCTTGTGGGCTTGTCCTCTTCTTCCTATCTTCTCTACTGCAATGGTCGTTTTGAAGCCACCGTCACACCCTCAACGAAATCTTCACGGTGCGCACGGCGGTGAGACTCGACTCACCATTGCCTCGACTGAGTGAACTCTAGTCTCCTGCGCGCTGCTGTATTGACAGTGCGTGCTTGGCCCGTCCATCCGAAGGAGCCGTCCGTGTGTCGTCCGCGGCGTGGGTAGATCTCGCTCTGAGGAAGTCACCCCCAGCCCAAAATCCCAGGTTGTTGAAACACCATTCAGGGAAGCATGGTGTTGCGGTAGTTGGGAAAGGAAAGGTAGAGCGTCGGGTGGCGGTTGGTGGGCGGTAAAATGTGGGCGGTCGTCTGGTTGCCGGTAAAAGGTGGGTGCTGGACACAGTTGAGGCCGCGGGTGGTGCATGCGAGTGTGTGTGTGCGCGTACACGCGGGTGTGCGTTTGCGTGTTTGAGCGGGATTGCAGCGTTGTGAATTTGGTAGAGCACGTAGATTGTCATCATGGGGATGTAGCTCAAATGGTAGAGCGCTCGCTTAGCATGCGAGAGGTACAGGGATCGATACCCTGCTTCTCCACTGTGATCCTGTTACTGTGATAAAATCAGTTGGCAACAGCACTTTCCCAAATGTGCACTTCGCGGTTCTCCGCGAAAAACGCTGACCTTGAGTAACACTTTCTTTTTCTTCTATGTCGTGCATTCAGCCACGCTCCTTCTTTAATCCTTACCCCCTCTGCGGCTGTTGCTTGTGGGCTTGTCCTCTTCTTCCTATCTTCTCTACTGCAATGGTCGTTTTGAAGCCACCGTCACACCCTCAACGAAATCTTCACGGTGCGCACGGCGGTGAGACTCGACTCACCATTGCCTCGACTGAGTGAACTCTAGTCTCCTGCGCGCTGCTGTATTGACAGTGCGTGCTTGGCCCGTCCATCCGAAGGAGCCGTCCGTGTGTCGTCCGCGGCGTGGGTAGATCTCGCTCTGAGGAAGTCACCCCCAGCCCAAAATCCCAGGTTGTTGAAACACCATTCAGGGAAGCATGGTGTTGCGGTAGTTGGGAAAGGAAAGGTAGAGCGTCGGGTGGCGGTTGGTGGGCGGTAAAATGTGGGCGGTCGTCTGGTTGCCGGTAAAAGGTGGGTGCTGGACACAGTTGAGGCCGCGGGTGGTGCATGCGAGGTGTGTGTGTGCGCGTACACGCGGGTGTGCGTTTGCGTGTTTGAGCGGGATTGCAGCGTTGTGAATTTGGTGAGCACGTAGATTGTCATCATGGGGATGTAGCTCAAATGGTAGAGCGCTCGCTTAGCATGCGAGAGGTACAGGGATCGATACCCTGCTTCTCCACTGTGATCCTGTTACTGTGATAAAATCAGTTGGCAACAGCACTTTCCCAAATGTGCACTTCGCGGTTCTCCGCGAAAAACGCTGACCTTGAGTAACACTTTCTTTTTCTTCTATGTCGTGCATTCAGCCACGCTCCTTCTTTAATCCTTACCCCCTCTGCGGCTGTTGCTTGTGGGCTTGTCCTCTTCTTCCTATCTTCTCTACTGCAATGGTCGTTTTGAAGCCACCGTCACACCCTCAACGAAATCTTCACGGTGCGCACGGCGGTGAGACTCGACTCACCATTGCCTCGACTGAGTGAACTCTAGTCTCCTGCGCGCTGCTGTATTGACAGTGCGTGCTTGGCCCGTCCATCCGAAGGAGCCGTCCGTGTGTCGTCCGCGGCGTGGTAGATCTCGCTCTGAGGAAGCCACCCCCAGCCCAAAATCCCAGGTTGTTGAAACACCATTCAGGGAAGCATGGTGTTGCGGTAGTTGGGAAAGGAAAGGTAGAGCGTCGGGTGGCGGTTGGTGGGCGGTAAAATGTGGGCGGTCGTCTGGTTGCCGGTAAAAGGTGGGTGCTGGACACAGTTGAGGCCGCGGGTGGTGCATGCGAGGTGTGTGTGTGCGCGTACACGCGGGTGTGCGTTTGCGTGTTTGAGCGGGATTGCAGCGTTGTGAATTTGGTAGAGCACGTAGATTGTCATCATGGGGATGTAGCTCAAATGGTAGAGCGCTCGCTTAGCATGCGAGAGGTACAGGGATCGATACCCTGCTTCTCCACTGTGATCCTGTTACTGTGATAAAATCAGTTGGCAACAGCACTTTCCCAAATGTGCACTTCGCGGTTCTCCGCGAAAAACGCTGACCTTGAGTAACACTTTCTTTTTCTTCTATGTCGTGCATTCAGCCACGCTCCTTCTTTAATCCTTACCCCCTCTGCGGCTGTTGCTTGTGGGCTTGTCCTCTTCTTCCTATCTTCTCTACTGCAATGGTCGTTTTGAAGCCACCGTCACACCCTCAACGAAATCTTCACGGTGCGCACGGCGGTGAGACTCGACTCACCATTGCCTCGACTGAGTGAACTCTAGTCTCCTGCGCGCTGCTGTATTGACAGTGCGTGCTTGGCCCGTCCATCCGAAGGAGCCGTCCGTGTGTCGTCCGCGGCGTGGGTAGATCTCGCTCTGAGGAAGTCACCCCCAGCCCAAAATCCCAGGTTGTTGAAACACCATTCAGGGGAAGCATGGTGTTGCGGTAGTTGGGAAAGGAAAGGTAGAGCGTCGGGTGGCGGTTGGTGGGCGGTAAAATGTGGGCGGTCGTCTGGTTGCCGGTAAAAGGTGGGTGCTGGACACAGTTGAGGCCGCGGGTGGTGCATGCGAGGTGTGTGTGTGCGCGTACACGCGGGTGTGCGTTTGCGTGTTTGAGCGGGATTGCAGCGTTGTGAATTTGGTAGAGCACGTAGATTGTCATCATGGGGATGTAGCTCAAATGGTAGAGCGCTCGCTTAGCATGCGAGAGGTACAGGGATCGATACCCTGCTTCTCCACTGTGATCCTGTTACTGTGATAAAATCAGTTGGCAACAGCACTTTCCCAAATGTGCACTTCGCGGTTCTCCGCGAAAAACGCTGACCTTGAGTAACACTTTCTTTTTCTTCTATGTCGTGCATTCAGCCACGCTCCTTCTTTAATCCTTACCCCCTCTGCGGCTGTTGCTTGTGGGCTTGTCCTCTTCTTCCTATCTTCTCTACTGCAATGGTCGTTTTGAAGCCACCGTCACACCCTCAACGAAATCTTCACGGTGCGCACGGCGGTGAGACTCGACTCACCATTGCCTCGACTGAGTGAACTCTAGTCTCCTGCGCGCTGCTGTATTGACAGTGCGTGCTTGGCCCGTCCATCCGAAGGAGCCGTCCGTGTGTCGTCCGCGGCGTGGGTAGATCTCGCTCCGAGGAAGTCACCCCCAGCCCAAAATCCCAGGTTGTTGAAACACCATTCAGGGGAAGCATGGTGTTGCGGTAGTTGGGAAAGGAAAGGTAGAGCGTCGGGTGGCGGTTGGTGGGCGGTAAAATGTGGGCGGTCGTCTGGTTGCCGGTAAAAGGTGGGTGCTGGACACAGTTGAGGCCGCGGGTGGTGCATGCGAGGTGTGTGTGTGCGCGTACACGCGGGTGTGCGTTTGCGTGTTTGAGCGGGATTGCAGCGTTGTGAATTTGGTAGAGCACGTAGATTGTCATCATGGGGATGTAGCTCAAATGGTAGAGCGCTCGCTTAGCATGCGAGAGGTACAGGGATCGATACCCTGCTTCTCCACTGTGATCCTGTTACTGTGATAAAATCAGTTGGCAACAGCACTTTCCCAAATGTGCACTTCGCGGTTCTCCGCGAAAAACGCTGACCTTGAGTAACACTTTCTTTTTCTTCTATGTCGTGCATTCAGCCACGCTCCTTCTTTAATCCTTACCCCCTCTGCGGCTGTTGCTTGTGGGCTTGTCCTCTTCTTCCTATCTTCTCTACTGCAATGGTCGTTTTGAAGCCACCGTCACACCCTCAACGAAATCTTCACGGTGCGCACGGCGGTGAGACTCGACTCACCATTGCCTCGACTGAGTGAACTCTAGTCTCCTGCGCGCTGCTGTATTGACAGTGCGTGCTTGGCCCGTCCATCCGAAGGAGCCGTCCGTGTGTCGTCCGCGGCGTGGGTAGATCTCGCCTGAGGAAGTCACCCCCAGCCCAAAATCCCAGGTTGTTGAAACACCATTCAGGGGAAGCATGGTGTTGCGGTAGTTGGGAAAGGAAAGGTAGAGCGTCGGGTGGCGGTTGGTGGGCGGTAAAATGTGGGCGGTCGTCTGGTTGCCGGTAAAAGGTGGGTGCTGGACACAGTTGAGGCCGCGGGTGGTGCATGCGAGGTGTGTGTGTGCGCGTACACGCGGGTGTGCGTTTGCGTGTTTGAGCGGGATTGCAGCGTTGTGAATTTGGTAGAGCACGTAGATTGTCATCATGGGGATGTAGCTCAAATGGTAGAGCGCTCGCTTAGCATGCGAGAGGTACAGGGATCGATACCCTGCTTCTCCACTGTGATCCTGTTACTGTGATAAAATCAGTTGGCAACAGCACTTTCCCAAATGTGCACTTCGCGGTTCTCCGCGAAAAACGCTGACCTTGAGTAACACTTTCTTTTTCTTCTATGTCGTGCATTCAGCCACGCTCCTTCTTTAATCCTTACCCCCTCTGCGGCTGTTGCTTGTGGGCTTGTCCTCTTCTTCCTATCTTCTCTACTGCAATGGTCGTTTTGAAGCCACCGTCACACCCTCAACGAAATCTTCACGGTGCGCACGGCGGTGAGACTCGACTCACCATTGCCTCGACTGAGTGAACTCTAGTCTCCTGCGCGCTTCTGTATTGACATTGCGTGCTTGGCCCGTCCATCCGAAGGAGCCGTCCGTGTGTCGTCCGCGGCGTGGGTAGATCTCGCTCCGAGGAAGCCACCCCCAGCCCAAAATCCCAGGTTGTTGAAACACCATTCAGGGGAAGCATGGTGTTGCGGTAGTTGGGAAAGGAAAGGTAGAGCGTCGGGTGGCGGTTGGTGGGCGGTAAAATGTGGGCGGTCGTCTGGTTGCCGGTAAAAGGTGGGTGCTGGACACAGTTGAGGCCGCGGGTGGTGCATGCGAGGTGTGTGTGTGCGCGTACACGCGGGTGTGCGTTTGCGTGTTTGAGCGGGATTGCAGCGTTGTGAATTTGGTAGAGCACGTAGATTGTCATCATGGGGATGTAGCTCAAATGGTAGAGCGCTCGCTTAGCATGCGAGAGGTACAGGGATCGATACCCTGCTTCTCCACTGTGATCCTGTTACTGTGATAAAATCAGTTGGCAACAGCACTTTCCCAAATGTGCACTTCGCGGTTCTCCGCGAAAAACGCTGACCTTGAGTAACACTTTCTTTTTCTTCTATGTCGTGCATTCAGCCACGCTCCTTCTTTAATCCTTACCCCCTCTGCGGCTGTTGCTTGTGGGCTTGTCCTCTTCTTCCTATCTTCTCTACTGCAATGGTCGTTTTGAAGCCACCGTCACACCCTCAACGAAATCTTCACGGTGCGCACGGCGGTGAGACTCGACTCACCATTGCCTCGACTGAGTGAACTCTAGTCTCCTGCGCGCTGCTGTATTGACAGTGCGTGCTTGGCCCGTCCATCCGAAGGAGCCGTCCGTGTGTCGTCCGCGGCGTGGGTAGATCTCGCTCCGAGGAAGTCACCCCCAGCCCAAAATCCCAGGTTGTTGAAACACCATTCAGGGGCAAGCATGGTGTTGCGGTAGTTGGGAAAGGAAAGGTAGAGCGTCGGGTGGCGGTTGGTGGGCGGTAAAATGTGGGCGGTCGTCTGGTTGCCGGTAAAAGGTGGGTGCTGGACACAGTTGAGGCCGCGGGTGGTGCATGCGAGGTGTGTGTGTGCGCGTACACGCGGGTGTGCGTTTGCGTGTTTGAGCGGGATTGCAGCGTTGTGAATTTGGTAGAGCACGTAGATTGTCATCATGGGGATGTAGCTCAAATGGTAGAGCGCTCGCTTAGCATGCGAGAGGTACAGGGATCGATACCCTGCTTCTCCACTGTGATCCTGTTACTGTGATAAAATCAGTTGGCAACAGCACTTTCCCAAATGTGCACTTCGCGGTTCTCCGCGAAAAACGCTGACCTTGAGTAACACTTTCTTTTTCTTCTATGTCGTGCATTCAGCCACGCTCCTTCTTTAATCCTTACCCCCTCTGCGGCTGTTGCTTGTGGGCTTGTCCTCTTCTTCCTATCTTCTCTACTGCAATGGTCGTTTTGAAGCCACCGTCACACCCTCAACGAAATCTTCACGGTGCGCACGGCGGTGAGACTCGACTCACCATTGCCTCGACTGAGTGAACTCTAGTCTCCTGCGCGCTGCTGTATCGACAGTGCGTGCTTGGCCCGTCCATCCGAAGGAGCCGTCCGTGTGTCGTCCGCGGCGTGGGTAGATCTCGCTCCGAGGAAGCCACCCCAGCCCAAAATCCCAGGTTGTTGAAACACCATTCAGGGGCAAGCATGGTGTTGCGGTAGTTGGGAAAGGAAAGGTAGAGCGTCGGGTGGCGGTTGGTGGGCGGTAAAATGTGGGCGGTCGTCTGGTTGCCGGTAAAAGGTGGGTGCTGGACACAGTTGAGGCCGCGGGTGGTGCATGTGTGACGAAGTGGCTGAACACTTTTCTCGCCCAGGAGGTTCGTATAGTGCACCCGACACACTGAATGAGGATGTCCGAACCACTGAATGAGATATGAGTAGATCCCACCCAGTTTGACGTGTGTCCTTGTGTAATCCCTTATATGGTCCGTTTAATCCGAAGCCAGGGCGTCCACCGTAGAACCGAGTTGTACACACAATCGAATGCAGAGTACTTGAGTGTCGTCCAAACTTCACTGAATGAGACACTGGTTAGACTGAATGAGTAGATCACCAACAGATCACCTTCAGATTCACCAACAAATACCGAGAATATACAACACTAAATGAAATATACAACCACTACTTATTCTTATAGACCCTTGAGTGTGGGGTCTCTTCGCCAGTCGACTTTGGAACTGTCACCCGGATACTGGTCAATCCTGGATAATCGTAACGTTCTTCGCGCACCACCCTCACTGAATGAGGGACAAAACTCTTCTCTCTCTCTCTCTCTCTCTCTCTTACACACGCAGTCAATCAATCAAGTGCTAGGGGTGACTACACCAACCACCTAGTACAGCAGGGAATATGAAATGTGTTCACACTCGATGAACGTGCACGACAACTTGGAAATGGAACAGGCGGTTCACTTCGACACACGAGTATGCCGATCCTCGCTCTGAATCGTCTTGGCTCTTCAGTCGAGAGACCACACACCGAACTCGCAATCGGTGCGACCTTGAACGTCCGTTGGTTGGGCCCCACGGTAGGTTTCTCCTCCGGGCAGCTTGTCCTCGCGCAGGCACTGGGACGCAGTGGGCTCCGGCCGAAGCTGAAGTCACTTGTCTTGTTCTCGGAACATTGGTTTCTGTTTGTGCTTATCTGTTTGGCGCAAAGCGCTTTTGTCTGTCTTCTACTTGCGTGTCTTGGCACGATCTGGTTTGACTTACTTTCACTATAGGTGTCAGAGAGCGCGATCTGCGACCTTGTACACTCATCACGGATGACAGCGCGTTTCTGGACGCATGAGCGCAATCCTTCGTGCTGAACCGGTCATGATGACGGTCAGTTCTGGGTACACTCCAATCTTGTTGCAAATCGAAGCGACCCCTCGTGCCCACCCGATCATGATGATGGCACTTTGGTCGCACTTCAACGTTCTTCGACATTCCCTGGTGTTCTTCGGTAGTAATCGCAATCATTCTCGTAGGGTCTGATACTAGGATGTAGTATGGTTCCATTCAGTGTGATGGTACTGAATGAGCAACTCATTTAGAGTGATCTCATCCAGTGTGACCCTCGTGGTGAGTGTCATCTTCACAGGAACTTGAACAGTTGGTAGTTGAGTTGAGGGCTTGGTTGGATCTTGACGGTCCAGTGCATGTTGCGCCCTGCTGGTGTTGGGGATTGTGGTAATCTTGTATCGGTGCCCCGGCAAAGTCAAGGCAGGTGGCTACATCGAGATACGTTCATCGAGAGCACTTGCATACCTTGGGTTGACCTGCTGTCAGAGACTCGGCGGTCAGGACTGAGTGTGTATGTTCACTAGAATGTGGCCACATCTAGCGCACACTTCCCGACCTGTGGGCTCCTCCTTTGCCTTGCATCCTTCCACAAATCCGCCAACCAAACAGGTGTGCATTCCACTGACACCATTCTAAATCCGCATCTGCATCCACCAATCATTCTCATCCAGTGATACTATAGGGCAGTCGCGTGCGGCGGGAGAAAATCCACAAAACCGCTTCGTGTCAACCGCCCCTCTGCACACGATCTCTCACAGAGGAATTTACCCCCGAGGTGACAGATCATGTCCAGACTCCACAACGAAACAAGTCATCCCGATCGGCGCCATAGACTGAAGGTAAGTCACACTGGTTCAGCATCCTGCGGAATTCTTCGTGCCTTCTTCGCCTGGTCTCATATTCTCTGGCCAGGTCTCGTTAAACCGCCGGGGCCGACAACAGTATCCACAACGCAAGATCCTCTCTATCCAGCCGTTGACAAACGCTTCGCCACCAAGCAGTCGTGAGCCCGCATCCAGCGGCAGCGGTCATCAGTCCGGCGACGGAGACGGCTCCGTGGGTCATGTCAACGATAACAGCAAAAAGAACGTCGGCAATGCGAGCGACAACGGCAGCAAGCAGGGTGCCGACGCTGCGGGCGATGTTCGCGACAAGAGACGCGCGGATGACGGTAGCAAGAAGGGTGCACACGGCACGGACGCCGGCGGCGGTAAGAAGGGCGCGGGCGACGCGAACGACGGCGGCGGCAAGAAAAGCGCGGGCGACGTGAACGACGACAGCGACAAGGATGA
Source organism: Phytophthora syringae (assembly GCA_012656105.1). Classification (NCBI taxonomy): domain Eukaryota; phylum Oomycota; class Peronosporomycetes; order Peronosporales; family Peronosporaceae; genus Phytophthora; species Phytophthora syringae. Next base: position 65,792 of record JAAKBD010000282.1, on the reverse strand, counting down.
TGCCAGTGGCGCCAACGACGGCGGCGGCAAGAAAAGCGCGGGCGACGTGAACGACGACAGCGACAAGGATGATGCCAGCGACGCCAGCGACGACGGCGGCAAGAAGAGTGCGGACGACGCGAGCGACGACAGCGACAACCACGCGCAGGATGACAAGACTCCATCCGCCCCAGTCGAGCTCAGTGTCCCTGACCGGGTGTTGTCGTATCATCGCGCTGCAGGCTTCGCATCGTTGGATGGATTTCCGTCCATCCAGAATGCCTCCTCGAGTGTGACTTCCTCTCGGTGGGAAACTCCGCCGATCCTGCAATCCAGTGGCAACACCTTCTTTGTGGGCATCCCTGCGTGGGTCGATCACCTCCAGCGTGACCGTTTCATTTGCGATGGATATGCGGGTCTCGAAGTGATCACTGAGGTGGACAGTCTTTCAACCGAAGATCTGCATGACCTGAACGAATTGGTCGGCGTGCACGAAGACGCGACGGATTTCTTCCTTCGCCCTCGAGCCAGTGGTCCCATGTGCCCTTTCGACTTGGAGGTCCTGATGAACTCCATGTACGCCAAACGAGAAATGGCGGCGCTGCTGATGCACTACGAGCCTCGGGGCTTGGCTCAGCGAGTATTCAGTATGTCCACGTTCCTGCGACGTCTCTTGGTGAAGTACCGACAGATGCGCGACCAAGTCGCGACTCTGGGGAGTGCTGCAGCCCAAGAGGTTCTCACGCTGCAGGACCAAGCGACCGAGATGCGTAGCGCGTTTGGCTTGCTGGAAGAGTACTACCGTCGTCTTACTTGTGACCGGGCTGATCAAGGGAGAAGAAGTGCAACCAAGTTCGGGGCACATCAAGCGACTCATGCGCAGCCATGCTGCCGAGAAAACTGCGTTACAGGATGAAGTGGGTAAACTGCGATTGCAACTGGATGACGCGGACCACTCAGCGCCAGCTCCAGGGCCGACTTCGTACGGGAGCATTCAGTGTGCCGCGTCTCACAAACTTCCTGGGTCAGCCACCGAACAAGATCACGGGCAATTGGGAACGTCTACGTGGCTTATTCGACCACTTCAAGAACGGGACCCAAGTACCAGCAGATTGGTGTACACTGATCCAGGTCACAGCCGCGGACGACGTCTTCGCAGACCCAGGGCCGTACGTGTCATTACCCGACGGTGATGAAGACGCTGAAGAGAAGGACTCGGGACCTCCAGTCGTCGAAGGTTCTCCCGCGATCGACCTCACTCATGGTGATTCCTCCAGCGATGGCTCTTCTATAAGGCCGCGGTCGAGTGTACGTTTTCCTCGAACACCCGAGAAAACAGGGCGCAAGAGCCCGGATGAAGTTCAGCTACGTCCATCAAACTGGGTGGAAGGCGATCAGGAGGCTCGGACGGTTACCAGACCACTCGTTCTGTCTGCGCTGACTGCTCGCGCTTCATTGAAGAAGTTCCCGGTGGTGTGGAGTGATTTGCGTACGGACGTGCAGTTGGCAGTCCAGACTGGTATGGATTATCCGAATGCGGTCAAGATTTTAGTGGAGATAATGTTGCGCACTCGTTCTTTCACCCCGGCCCACTCTCAGACATGTTGGCTCGGATGATGTTCTGGAACAAACTGGATGAGACGCGCTGGACACGTCACGTCCCTGAATTTTACTTCTTATGTGCTGAAATCATCTTGGAGGACATGGCGAAACGAGGTGTTCGCCCTGAGGTTTGGCCCGCACTCCGTGACGACACAGTCGATGACGCTCAGGAAATTCTGAATGACTTTGGCGCAGAGCAGGAGGACGATACTCAGGATGCGACGTGGGATCCTAGTGAGGAAAGTATGTTGCAAAGATTGAATTTCACGCCGACGAGCAAACGCAAGCGTGAATCGGTATCTCCTCATTCAGAGTCAAACTCAACCAGTACGCCCAATTTGCTCAAAACGTCACGTCCCAGCAACCTTCGCAAGCAATCCGCATTGGCCCGAAAATCGTACGACACTCTCTCGACGACAGAATTGGCCATAATCGAGGTTCCAGGTCCTGGTATTACGTCGTGGCGCCACTACGGAGTTTTGACGACTTTCTCCGGCTACTACTCATGCCGTGGATCAATCACTCGGTTTTCCCGACTATTCCCCAAATCGCAATCAAGGCATGAACCAACTGAAGGCACGCTTCAATCTAGTGGAACATGCAGCGTTGATGGCTACTAAGCCCTGGTTGACCATGGTCCAGAATCGAGTGAAACATTTGCTGTTGCATGGTCGTTCGGAGTTGAGTGGTCGAGTGAAGTTGCAGCTGGATGACATTGTGGATTTCATGTGCAAGAACGCGCAGATCTTCTGGCTGATTGGGCACTGGACGACTTTCGAAAAAGAGTCCGGGAGTTACGCTGAAAATGAAGTTATTCAGCGCAAGAAGCTACATGACTCGGTGAGCAAGTCATACGCTGCTAAGTTGGAGAAACTCCAGAGTTCTGGCGCCCCTGTCACGCTCCGGTATGAGGCGGGTATCTGGACATACCCTGTGAAAACTTGTTCGTGGGTTTTGATGGACAAGTCCACCAAGAACGTGCAAGGTGCGCCCCACTCGCTGGCGGAGCAACTCGTTATCCTGGACAAGCAGGAGCCTGCGCGCGTTCAGTGGTCGAACTGTTCGTCCGACGAAGAACGTGTCGCTCACCTTCCTGCGGATATTCGTGCTATGCTTTTGCCTCTGGCAGAACGTCGTAACAACCCGATCTCGACGCGACTCTCGTAAGGGTCTTCCTGCGCACTGTATGACTTTTCCAGTGTAGCCTGCATTTTCTGCATATCAGTTCGCTTCCTTAACACCTGAGAAATCACTTCGCCGTCTTACTCGTTCATCACCTCGTATGCTATAATTCGTCACAGTTCAACTCGACACTTTGTCATTCGTCAAGGTCAGCTCCAGAGCATTACTCATCTGATCGGTTCGTCACTCAGCTTGACGTCACCCAGTCGGCCGCTTCCAGGGGGTATGATAATCAAAATAATTCAGTCGGGTTCACTCGGCATCGGTCTGGTTTGGTCGTTTACTGCTCATTCGGAGCAGCTAAGCTCGGGGATGATCGTCTCCGGCCTGCATGGCCTGGAAACGAGCCCTCGCCCGTGCCCCTTGATTGAACTCATATAAGAGCGCTCCACAATCCAACTGAGTGACCGGAATCCATTCTGGATCATCATAACCTTTTCACTTGATGAGGTATTCACGAGATTGCCTTGCTGTGCGAGTTCGCTTCACCCATCGCAAGTCCAGGATCTTCTCCACTTCGTACTCGTCATTCTGATTGTCTGCTTCCCAACTGTCTTCAGGCAGTAGAGCAGTATCGAAATCGTCTTCCTCATTTAGTACGATGATCTCGGTCGGACGCTGTGGAGACAGTGCCCGTGGCTTGAGACGACTGACATGAACCCACGGGTTTACGCGATATCCAGTGTCGGTCACCTTCAGCTTGACGCGAAAATCATCGTGAATCTCCTCAATCCTGAATGGCCCGTGCCATAGATGAGCCAGCTTGCGACTCAATCCAGTCTGCACCTTGGGGATGTACAACCACACGGCATCGCCCTGCTCAAAACTAGACCGGAGTCGTTCGGACAATTCCTTCCACTTCTGCGTCTGTTTCTCAGAGCGGGCGCGCTTGGCCTTCTTCTGGATGTCCGTAGCGACGGCTTGGGCATAGCTGTACTCTCACTGGAATTTCCGACGCCACTCATATGCAGTGCGTTCGGGCACACTGGATGGTTTTGGTCCTAACATCGCTGAAACTGTGCCTTGTGCGTCCCAACCGTGCACCAAGTAGAATGGCGTGTCGAGACGCGTCGCGTCGAATGAAGTATTTAGTGCGAACATGAGTCTTTCAGCGTGGTCGTCCCAGTCAGACTGATCTGCTTCCGCAACATACGCGCGAACACTCCGAATGACCGTCTGAACTGAACGCTCTTGTTGACCGTTGGCTTGCGGACGATATGCCAGAGTGGCTCTCTGTCTGCTACCCAACAGTTCTCTGAATCGCTTGAATACTTCACTCATAAAGCGCGGATCCTGGTCGTGCCGAATCATCGAGGACGCACCGAATGACCTGAAAACCCTTCGTACGCTTCAGCGACGTCTTGAGCTTTGTCGACGACATCGGCTTGCACATGATGTAGCCAGAGAAGGTATTCTGAAATAATAGTAAGAAAGTGTTGCCTCGCTCAGACTTCGGCATGTGGGTCACGAAATCCATCGAGACTAACTCGAATGGTCGACGTGGCTCGATGTTACCAGGTGACGGTCCTGCATTAGGCGGACTCCTTTCCCACTCGCCAGTCTACACACTCCTCCACGAAGTGTTTAGCATCGGCATACATGCCAGGCCAGTAGAAATCTGAACGAAGTTTCTCCAGAGTGCGTGTGACACCTTGGTGTCCACCTTGGTAGTCTTCATGCGCGTAGTGCAGCATATCGGAATACAGTGTCTTCGGTATCACTAGACGAGGTCATCCACAGGGTCTCGGGGCCGATCTCGATTGGACCGGGTGAGTCGATACAGTACATCTCAGTCATCTAGTACGAACAAATCTGCCACTTTAGAAATCCTCCTCACTTGTCCAGGGGATAACCGATTCATGTCGTCCTTCAGGAACATCTTGAGCTCAGACAGATATTCATCCTGATCCTGGTGCCGTTTGATCCGACGCCAGCGTTCTGCCTGATACTCCAGTGGTCCCATCGGTTCTCGTACAGATTCCTGTTCCGGCTCCATTGATCGAGTTATCGCTGCGAACACCATGGCTGAAAGCGGCAGAGGTGTCGTCTCGGGTTTCACAATGGCCTCATTCAGAACTGCTTCAGCCAATGTGATCTTCGCCTCTGGTTCTGTCGTCTCCGTCTTGGCGTCATCCAGTATATCCACGGAGGACTTCATCAACTTCTCGTGAATCTTGGACACATTCTGTAAGTGGATACGCTCATTTGCATCGTCCATGGTCCAGGATACACCAAGTGTCAGCGTCTTAGAAGTCAAGTAGTCCGCAGCCTGGTTGTAATCACGTTTGACATGTACCAACTTGAGCGATTCAAACTTCTTCTCCAATGTCTTGCATTCAGCGAGACGTCGCTGCAGGTTCGGCGTGTTACAGTTAATCAGCCCTTGGACCTGCTGAATGACGATTCGAGAGTCTCCGACGACGATAAGGTCTGATATATCATGCTCCAACGCGAGGGCCATGCCTTTTAGCAGACCATGATATTCCGCGTCATTCACAGTGACATCATCCAGTGCGTAACCTCTGGCATCCAGAGCGTGCCATCCAGGGAGTCTCCAAAGTATGCAACCGCAACTGCCTCGACGAGTCGACGTCTTCGCCGCCCCATCAAAACTCATAACGATATCTCGAAAATCCTCTTCAAGCATCTCGACACTGATGACTGGTGGCGGCTTGATAGTTCCTTTGGCTGGCACCAGTGACTCTTCAATCTTATCTAGATGTTCACGTGGTGTGATACCAGCGCCCAGTATGGCCGCTAATCCATCTTCATCTTTTAGAACTTGACGAATCTCCATGGTCCACTGCGAAAGTGCAACGCCCCATGGCACACACCGTCTATTGGCAGATTTCGACTGAATCACCCACTTCAATACTGTATACCGTGTGTAGATCACCAGAGGACATCCCTCCAGAATAGTTCGAAACACATCCAGTACTCGCATGATGGCAATCACCTCTTTCTCGGCAATGTGATATCGAACCTCGCTCTCATTCAGTACTCGTCCAGTAAATCGAACAGGTTGAATGAGCCCGTCAGTTTCTTGACCCAGTACCGCACAAGCAGCCCACTGGTTGGCATGGGGAATGATCACGAATGGCTTCGTCCGGTCGGGATGTCGTAACAGTGGGGTTGAGACAATCTTCCGTTTCAATATCTCGAAAGCCTCCTTGCTCGCGACAAACCTCGTCCAGCACGAACTTGTTCGTCAGTCAACTCATACAGTACTGCTGCTACCACCGGGAAGTCCTCAATGAACTTGTGGTAGTAATTCAGACTGCCTATGAACGACTGTACACCTTTCAGTGTGGACGGGAACGGGAGATCCATAACACCTTTGCAATCTTCGGTGTCGCTCGTATGCCTTCCGCACTAATCTCATGCGACAGGTACGGGATGGACTTCTTTCCAAATTCGCTCTTGGGTAGACTGACCGTGATATTCCAGTAACGTAACCGGAACATGAGAGCATTTAGGTCGACACACAGCGCATCCCATGTAGGGGCACCGTGCGCGATGTCGTCAATGTACGAACTTCGACCCAATACTGGACCCATCGATGCTGGAGCAGGAATGTTCCGCTTGAACACCGTCATTTGGTCGGTCAGCGCCGGCAGATGTCGTTCAGTCTGGTTCGCCTCCGAGTCATCTCCTTTAGTGAGGTTTCGTTCAGGAAAATCTTCCCAAGGGTCAAGGTTGAGGAAATCCAGTACGTCTTGGTCAACTTGGGTCTCCTCCTGGGTGGTAACCGAACAAAACCCCACAAACAGTTGTTGATCACGTGTTGATAGACCAATGGGGCATTTTTCAGACCGAATGGCATACGCAGCCACTGGAAATGCCCGAAGGGATATACGAAAGCCGAAATGAGTTGAGCTCGTTCAGTCATCGTGATCGCCCAGAAACCACTTGCCATATCTAGGCTCATGAACCACATTGCACTCTCAAATCCGATCAGTAGGTCGTCAATGAGAGGTAACGGATAACTGGACAACTGAATGAAACCGTTGACAATCCGGTAGTCGATGCACATACGGATGTCGACACCGTTCTTCTTCAATACGATGACGATCGGCGACGCCCATGGTGATTCAGAATGCTTGATCAACTTAGTCTCCAACACCTTCTTCAGCAATTCGTAAACTTTGACAGAGATGTGCGAAGCGATCGAGCGTGCTCTTTGTGCGACTGGTTTTGCATTTCCCACATCGAGATCACAGACCACACCACGAGCTGGAGCGGGTGCTGCATTACCATCACCCAGGAACGCACACCGAAGATACTTCAGTATGCTTCTCGCTCTCTTCTCCTCATCCGGTGTGCTAACGCCGGGTTCTCCAACGTCGGTCGTGTCAATGTCACATTCAGGACTGAGGTCTCGTAACTCGGGGAGCAGAGCCAACTGATCTCTCAATTGAGACAACAACTCGCTTCCCTCGTGAACATACACGGCGGGTTCGAGGTCGAGGTCTTCTGTATTAATTCTCATACAGCGCTCATACTCCAACTCGAGTTTCCGAACCGGCGTACATGGCATGGCCTCACTGGGCAAGTCGTCAAAATCATCAAAGTCATACTCTTCTTCAACGCCTTCAGAGATCACATCCATGTCATCCAGAGTGGGCGTAACTTCAACTTCCTCAGCGGTGTTGCTTCCACACACGGCGCCGGTTTCAGACGGCCCTTCCAACTCGGAAGCAACATCCTCTGCTCCAGTCTGCGTTCCTGCACCCAGTGTCAGAGGTTCCGCAAAACTCACTGTCTTGGGCCTCGACTGCAACTGCACCATCCTAACTTCCGCCGTACCAGGTGAAGATCGAATCAACAATTTAGTCGGCCACGGATAATCTGGGAAAGGCACACAGGATGACTTCTTCTTCTGCTGGGCTTGTGCGACTCGTTCAGTGCGCAGACGATTTTCTCGTGAGAGGGTGTTCTCATAAATTAGAACTTTCCATTCTCGATAGACTCGGGTGCCAGGACGGACGAATCTCCCCGCCTTCGGAAACTGACCATACTCGATGATCCGCGCTACCGGAGTCCGGCGATCAATCCACACCTTACTCGATGAGACGTTCACTACCTTGATGGCCGTCGCCCATGACTTGGAGTCATACAGAATTTGAGTAACCCACCGATCTCCACGACCAGCCCAGACAACTTCTCCCTGGGGTTAGTCTGCTGATAATCAATGCGCACCATCGCATGTTCCCTGGATGCAAATACAGGTGATCTTGTGGCTCCACAGGTAAGTCCACCCCATGCGGCTTCGGAATCTCCGAATCGTCACACAGAATGACTGTCTCTTCATCCGGTAATTGTACCAATCCTTCGCCAATGCACAACCGTACTCCAGTACAGAACATAAAGTTCATGCCCAGTAGGGTATCCACTCCTTCTCCAATGTTCGCAACCCAGAGATCCAGGATAGAAACCACACTCGACCCGAGCGTGACTTTCACCTGGGCACTCGCAGTGATATACGTCGGAATTCCTCCTAGTCCGGAGACCTTGATCTGTTTGTGTCGGTTGAGGACAAGCTTGAGTCTACGCGCTAGATCCAAGCTGATCATACTCACCGACGCTCCAGTATCCAAGAGAATCTTCACTCTGACGTCATTCACTGCTCCGTGCACTCTGGCAACTTGACGTACATCCTTTTCCGGTTCATGATCCGCCCACCATCCAAGTCGCTCACCCGCAGACAGCCTGAATTGGACTGGCTCATCTGGATGACGCGGCACTGAATGAGAACTTTCTGAATGCTCCATCTGCTGAGCAGTCGGAACACCATCGTCTTAAATCATAGAGGTCATGCATTGTTGTTTATCTTGATGCCTGGTCCTGATTTCTGGACCAACATATACTAACGCACATAATTCTGGGGTTTTCTTCGGCCCGACGCGTACTGGATCCCCATCCAGCGGGCTTAGTGGTTTAACGGCTTCTCCCCAGAAATTGTGTCGCTTTCATGGAGCCAGTCTCGTACTGACTTCGGCATGTCTTTCAGCGAACCTTGGAGCACGAGCTTCTTCATAGCCTCGAGCATCTTCCAGTCTTCACATCGTCCATCGTGAAATTCGTCACACTTTCTGCATGGCAAAGTCTTGCATACTCGTTCAGGATGTCCCTTTCGGTGACACCTCGCACAAATCATACCTTGCCATCAATTATCCGCGCGATGTTCAGGACGAGCACACACTTCACACCACTCATCTCGATCCAAGTTTTCGCGGCGAGGTGACGGCGGTGTTGGACGAGACATAGGTCTCGACTGGGGTGGCACTGAATGAGGAGGCGGTCCTCCTGAATGAGGGGGACGCCATCCAGAGTTCTCCATAGCACGATACACTAGGTTGTTCACCTTCTCCGCCATCATCACTAAATCGTGATTGTTCCTGTTCGAGTCGTACAGGCTAGGAGTAGCCGGTTCTGGAATGGACGCTTTGGGTTGAGATCGCACTTCTTCAACCGCATCGTAAACGCACTTGGCGATCATCTTCGTCATCCACCACGTCGTCCTGGGCAACATATGCTGTTCGCACGGCAGGAATCGGTTGTCTGGTCGAGAGTCCCGCGGCTTAGGAGTGGAATGGGATTGACGATGGTCATCATCAAACCAATCTTCTTCATGCTGTCGTAGAACGGTCTCCAAATCGTCAACACTGCGAAACAGTTGACTCGTCAGACTCGTCTTGATAGGCGCGTCGATGAGCTTTCGTACAAAACGCTTGATATGACGCTCGCGACTCTTGGCTGAACGATTGAAGTTCACATCCGCTTTGCTCGCTTTCGCATTCAACCGGTAGAAGAACTCCAGCGGGGTTTCACCCCTCTTCTGTGAAATCGTGTAGTAGCGCTCCGACTTGGACACTTGAGACCGGCAATACTTCGCCTTAAACTCCTTCGAGAACTTCGTCCAGTCTCGTCTCTGATGCTTCGGCAGCTGATAACGCCAATTCCGTGCAGAGTCGGACAGCTTGAGGCGCGACTCGTACACCTTCGTCTGGTCTGACCAACCACCCTGGATACTCATAGTGAGAAACTTCTCCCACCAGCGCATCCGGTCTTGCAACGGAGCCTTTTCACCAAAGTCATTAAGTGCGCTCGAGCTGACATACGGCCGGAGAGTTAACACTGACGTGCCGTCCCTTGCCATCGTAGTTTGTCCAGCATCCGTCGGAACATCATCCAGTGAGCTATCAGAATCGTCTGACTCAGAACCTTCATCATCCGACTCTGAACTTGGTCCAGGGTCAGAGTCCGGAGGGCCTCCTCCTCGACTCGATGATTTCTTGGACGGTTTCTTTGGCGGTGGCTTCTTCTTCTTTCCAAACTTTGAATCACCTCCATCCTTGGCGGGAGTCGCTTTGGATGACGCTTGCTTGGACACTCTGGATGGAGTTTCCTGCTTCGTCCTAGATGACGTCGCCTGGGCAACAGCTGCCCCCTGTGCACTCGTTCTTTCCTTGGTTCTAGCCAAATTCACTGCCTCGAGCGTAGCATGCAATTGGGCTGCCAAAAGTGAGTCGTTGTTCTGCGTAGGAGTCTCCTTGCGCGCACCATCCAGTGTCACATCTTTTGGTGCCTGAGCATCAGCCTGTGCCGAGCGAAAGTATTTCACTTGGTTCGCTAAGAAACGCTGAACATTCTTCATGGACTCTCGTTCACGAGTGTGCTCGAGCCTCATCGCCTGGAGCTCTTGTTCCATCAGGGCCAACTGGTCGTCTCGTTCTTTCGCAACATCTTTGACAAATTGTTCACGCCAGCCTTCTCATCAGTCTCCTTCTTCATCCACTGCTGCTGGAACTCCGCCTCCATGACAAATTGTTCACGCCAGCCTTCTCATCAGTCTCCTTCTTCATCCACTGCTGCTGGAACTCCGCCTCCATCGCAGCTCGTAGTGACGCAGCTGCTTCCTGTTCAGAAAACACCTCCGATTGCGCCGGTTGCTCGAACGGCACACTCGGCTTTTCTGGCTGAGGTGGCGGTTCTTGTACAGGCTGCGGCGGCGGTTGTTGTTGCACTGGATTGGACGGCAAATGTTGCACTGGATGGGACATCGGGGGTACTGAATGGGGAACTTGGGTAACAGACTGCTGAAGGGCAATGAGAGCCGCGCGCAGATCCGCTTCTCGCTGGGCTGTTTGGGCTCGCATCGCTTGTTGTTCCGCTTCCATCCTTCGTAAAGCTTCCTGAGTCTGCCTCATCGCATTCAGGGCCACTTCAGACGCCCCAGACCGGACGGACGCTCTAGATCCCGACCGACTGGATCGGTCAGACCGTTCAGAACGACCCGATCGGCTGGCAGTGTACCTCGACTTGGTCGACCTTGCGGGCGAGCGATCTCGATCTCGCGAACTTCGATGCTCACTGCGCGACACACTGGATGCCGCATGCTTCTTCGACGACGTCCTCGATCTCGCTTCGCTCGGAGTAGCAGTTCGATCTGCTTCAGCCATGGCAACATCTTCCTGATCCACATTCGATGGGGAAGAGGAAGCATGGCCCTCGTGATCTGGCCACCAAATCCGGCGCCTCCGCCGAGCATCATAGAGCCTGCTTAAGCAGTCATCACCGTACCGGTGTTTCCCGAGAATGGCATACGAGCATATCCAGGCTGACCTTCGGACCACAACGATGAAGATCCAGAGCTCTCTCGCGATGAACGCGATCCGTGCACATTACGGTACATGGAATTGTCAGAATCACGCGAAGTGTTGAACAAATTCGAGAATGAACTTGACACTCTGGATGAAGGTCCTCGACTCAGAACTAGTTGATCACTCAGTGAGGACGTACTGGGTACGATCTCATTCGCTGACTGGTAGGATGGAAACGAACTTAGTGACGGAGTAGACGCTGATTCAGGGCGGGGGTGATCGTGTTGTGGTCGCTTCGGTCCAGGTTCACTCACAATTGACCCTTGTGGGCTCCTCGTTCTTCGAACACCAGACATTCTCAGTCGCGACACATATTCTCGACCCAGTAATCCAGCCTCATGGTCAGTCATCAGCAAATCGTGATCCGCGTCTTCTGCGTGGTATTCCCGAATAGGTCGTTCAGGCACATGATCCCGTAGACTCAATTCAGTGTGGTCATCCAGTAGGACGACCTCACTTGGTACCCCCACAGTCACTTAACGCCACTCCAGTAATTCCAAACCGAGAAAATGCTGGATGGCCTCCGCTAGGGTGCGAATCAAACTTGGCGCCATTTTGGACGTCTTCCACTGAAACCACATGGGAACTCGATTAAGGAAACGAAATCCCGCTTCAGCCAGTAGCGTTTGTAACAGTGCGACACACTCGCGCGTATTCAGCACTCCCGGCGCGATACCAATAGCCGTGACATCTTGCGCGACACACAATTCCGCACGTGTCAATTGCCATTCACTGACCCACACACTATCCGCGTTCGGCGAAGACAACCTCGCACGTAGGTACTCAGACGTAGCCACAGTAGCCAGCCACCATGGTTGGAAATCCGGTACTGGGTCAGGCCAAGTGTAGTGAACTTTGAGTGGGGTGACAGTCTCAGACCGAAACTGTTCCCACCGTCTCACTTGGTCAGCCACGTAGCTCTTCAGCTGTGCTTCCGGTAGCTGGTCAGTGTACACACTGGATGACTCCGTTTTGACCAACTGCAGCGCTTCGGCGACTTCACTGGATGTCACGTCCCTTGATGGTACTTCTTCGTTTTCTTGTGACAAATCTAGTGTTGCTTGCGCTGGGACAATCGAATTGTTATGCACTGAATGGGGCGGTTGTACTGGAACTTCAAACTTCTCTTCCAGTACGCTGTCTTCTTCCCTGACCGTGGACAGCTGACGTTCACGCTTGATCTTCGTCTCTTCATCCAGTGCTCCCACTTCTCCATCCGGCTGCGGAACGTCCACAGCCGGGGACTCCGCATTGTCGACGCCTCCTTCAGACGTCTGTACGGGCTCGTCCGACGTGGACTCTCCCTCATCCAGTCTCACAGTTGAGACTGGGCCATCTTCTGAACCACTCGTCGGTCCTCGCGCAGCACTGCTCGTCAAACTCGCATCAGGGAAGGCATGATGCGCCTCCTGAGCGGGTCTTGGTGCAGGCTGGTTCGCGGCCGCCGCTGACTCCTTCTCCTCTTCCGCTGCCTTCTTCTTGGCAGCCCTTGCCGCTCTAGCCTCCTTCTGGACTTGATCCAGGGACATCGTCTCCTCGGGCGGCAATTCTTGCGCTCGGCGCGACTGCCTTACAGGCTCGCCACGCCCTCTTCCACGCTGTGCTGTTCCTCTTCTAGTCATAACCACTGCAATTAGGAAGTTAGTGAAACTCAGCACCCATAAACTCGATCAATATAAACAACTCGCGGTGAAATCCCTGGTTCGAATCCGGGCACGCGCACCAGCTGTGACGAAGTGGGTGAACACCTTTCTCGCCCAGGAGGTTCGTATAGTGCACCGGACACACTGAGTGAGGATGTCCGAACCACTGAATGAGATATGAGTAGATCCCACCCAGTTTGACGTGTGTCCTTGTGTAATCCCTTATATGGTCCGTTTAATCCGAAGCCAGGGCGTCCACCGTAGAACCGAGTTGTACACACAATCGAATGCAGAGTACTTGAGTGTCGTCCAAACTTCACTGAATGAGACACTGGTTAGACTGAATGAGTAGATCACCAACAGATCACCTTCAGATTCACCAACAAATACCGAGAATATACAGTACCGAATGAAATATACAACCACTACTTATTCTTATAGACCCTTGAGTGGGGGTCTCTTCGCCAGTCGACTTTGGAACTGTCACCCGGATACTGGTCAATCCTGGATGATCGTAACGTTCTTCGCGCACCACCCTCACTGAATGAGGGACAAAACTCTTCTCTCTCTCTCTCTTCTCTCTCTCTCTTACACACGCAGTCAATCAATCAAGTGCTAGGGGTGACTACACCAACCACCTAGTACAGCAGGGAATATGAAATGTGTGCACACTCGATGAACGTGCACGACAACTTGGAAATGGAACAGGCGGTTCACTTCGACACACGAGTATGCCGATCCTCGCTCTGAATCGTCTTGGCTCTTCAGTCGAGAGACCACACACCGAACTCGCAATCGGTGCGACCTTGAACGTCCGTTGGTTGGGCCCCACGGTAGGTTTCTCCTCCGGGCAGCTTGTCCTCGCGCAGGCACTGGGACGCAGTGGGCTCCGGCCGAAGCTGAAGTCACTTGTCTTGTTCTCGGAACATTGGTTTCTGTTTGTGCTTATCTGTTTGGCGCAAAGCGCTTTTGTCTGTCTTCTACTTGCGTGTCTTGGCACGATCTGGTTTGACTTACTTTCACTATAGGTGTCAGAGAGCGCGATCTGCGACCTTGTACACTCATCACGGATGACAGCGCGTTTCTGGACGCATGAGCGCAATCCTTCGTGCTGAACCGGTCATGATGACGGTCAGTTCTGGGTACACTCAATCTTGTTGCAAATCGAAGCGACCCTCGTGCCCACCCGATCATGATGATGGCACTTTGGTCGCACTTCAACGTTCTTCGACATTCCCTGGTGTTCTTCGGTAGTAATCGCAATCATTCTCGTAGGGTCTGATACTAGGATGTAGTATGGTTCCATTCAGTGTGATGGTACTGAATGAGCAACTCATTTAGAGTGATCTCATCCAGTGTAACCCTCGTGGTGAGTGTCATCTTCACAGGAACTTGAACAGTTGGTAGTTGGGTTGAGGGCTTGGTTGGATCTTGACGGTCCAGTGCATGTTGCGCCCTGCTGGTGTTGGGGATTGTGGTAATCTTGTATCGGTGCCCCGGCAAAGTCAAGGCAGGTGGCTACATCGAGATACGTTCATCGAGAGCACTTGTATACCTTGGGTTGACCTGCTGTCAGACTCGGCGGTCGGGACTGAGTGCGTATATACTCACTGGAATGCGGCCGCATCCAGTGTACATATGGGCTCCTCCTTTGCATTGCATCCTTCCACGAAAATCCCAATTCAGTACACGCATAATTCACTGGCGTCACACTGATTCCACCTTTACCTCATCCAGTCCCACTCATCCAGTAGTACTTCAAGGCAGTCGAGCGCGGCGGGATAAAATCCACAACCACTTCGTGTCACGTACCTGGAAGTTGCTAAGCGATGCTTTTATCAAGTACTACTGTTCGCGGTTCAGCCAGTCGGCGAAGGCTCGGTACTACTCTGCGAAGAGAGAGGACAAGGAGCATACTTGAACCGGCTCAACGGCTATGCACGCAATGCCAGAGTACAGTTTGAGAACGGAGACCGCGATTCGAAAGACCACGTGGAGCACTTCCTGGATACCTGCGATGACCGAGGATTAGAAGAACGCCTCTGCCACGTCCGAGTCACGAATATCCATGACCTCGAAGAGATGATCAACGACATCCTCCGACGCCGAGAGCGGAAAACGAAGCGTGACTTGCCAGTGCATCGTCCGCGAGTTCCAGATGAAGGTCGTCGACGCGAAGGTTGCCGGAACGAGGATTCTCGGGACGGGTACCGCCGAGACCGACGTGACCGCGACGATGGTCGCCGTCGGGATGAATCGCAATATCGACCGAGAGTCACCCTTGTCGACGCGCTGACTAATATTGTGGCAGCGCTGGACGTGAACGGCTCGGCTGGGTCCCGATCGAGTCGACCGATGTCACGAGCCCAGGAATACGATGCCTCCGAGGAGTACGACGTAGAAGACCACCACAACGGTGACGCTCGTTACTCCGACGGATACTCGGACGAGGACTACGGGTCGGCCGAGGATTACGGACATGTGGATGCGCTGAAGGATCGTTCGCCCGAGCGGACAACCGTCGTCCCAGGGGTGGTACTGGTCAGCAGGCTCACGACCGAGACGACCGACGCTCTGGCCGTGATGGACGCGATAGCCGCGCCAGTTTGGACCGTGTGCCGCTTGTGGAGGATTGAACCACTCGGCTCACTACTGCTTCAAACGCTGCAAGATGTGCAAGCAAGTGCATGATGCGGGGAAGTGCGAAGCGTTCCAAGAGCTCGCTAATCTTCTGCGCTCGAAGGTCGACAAGAAGGAACTCTCGCCGGAACTTCACGACATCGTCTATGGGAGTCACTTAAACTAGGCAGCCCGCCAACTGAAACTGGGTTGGTCCCAATCGGGCTGCCATAGTTAGCCGAACCTGCAATGGATGCGGACTTTTTGTTCGCGTTCGCGGGGACGTGCAAACGGCCTGACGACTATGATGATGAATGTGTGAAAACGACGGAAAATGAAAAGGAAAGAGACGTAAGTCTCGGTGAGAGTGGAGTGAATGAGAAGAAGATGAATGAGAATGCGAGAGTGGACGAGGCTATAATCACGAGTATGAGCCGAGTCGAAGATTCGTCCGAGGCCTCGGACGGACAGTCAAGTTATTGTCCGGCGAGAGATTAGGGTGGTGGTCGTCCAAGCGATATGATAAGCGGAAGCGAATGAGTGCTCTGGTCAGCGGCGCAGTGAACGACGTACGAACGAAGATACTATTGGATACAGGAGCGAATGTAAGCGTCGTCTCTGCTAGCTACGCGAAGAGGTTACGCCTACGAGACGTAACCGATCACGGCCGAAGCTTGGAGGTAAGGGGCATTAACCCCGGAGTGATGGAAACTCGTCGCCGAGCACTCGTCAAGATCACCCTTGGGTGGGAGCGAGTGTACGAGTTTGAGTTGTGGATCATGCGCCACAACGCCGGCGTAGAGGTGGTCATCGGCACGGACTTCATGATCCTGGCCGGAGTGAGACTGGACTTGTATTTTGGAACGGCTCGACTGCCGGACGAGGTTGCAGTCCCATTGGTGAAGTCGCACGGGGCACCAGACGTTCAACCCTACGGTGGACACGTGAGTGGGGGACCGACCGAGCCTTTGTCCTTCTCTGGACGCGAATGGCACGAGTTCCGCCTGACGCGCAAGCAACCACCGCGGAGTACCCACGAGTGTTGGATTCGACGGACAGACAAGCTGATCCCAACGATTACTGAGTTTCGTCGTGGACGGCCAATCTGGGTATGGCTGACGAACATAACGACAAAGCTAGCCCATTGCTCGGCACATGAGCCGATTATCCAGTGGGTGCCTCACGGTGATCTCCCATGGATTGCTGGGTATGTTCGATTGGAATCGCCGAAGTATGACGAGTGGCAAGTGCTCGCTTACGCCGAAAGTCGTGACAAGACCTTGTTTAAACGAGAATGGGAACTCTACGAGCGATGGCTAGCAGCGCAGCCTCCAGCAGTGGAGCGCCGAGAGTACCCGACACCGCGTGCGATTCTTAGAAGGCCCACCGAGGAGTCGGAGATAGCGGACGCGAACCTAGCTGAGGACTCCGGTGCGAGAAGCGAAGACTCGGAGCCGTGGCATCAGGCGTCAGGAGAGGTAAATGAAACTCCAGACGCCGCACCGAGTGGTAGCGACGAGGACTCGGATGAGTTGCTTGCCCAGATCGAGGTGACGGAAGCGAACCTAGCCGAAGGATCGAGTGAGAATGATGAAGGCTCGGAGCCGGAGAACCAGGCGTCAGGAGATGTGAATGAAACGTCGGACGCCGCGCCGAGCGATGACGACGAGGACTCGGGTGAACTGCCTGCTCAGCCCGAGGTGGATAGAGTACGGACGGTTGGAAGATAAGTCTCCGGAGGGGTGACATCACCTTGCCGGTACTGGCAGCCGACTTGGATGCGAAGCTAGACGCAGCCTACGTGTCAGCGATGCATGCTATCGCCACCATGGTGGTGACAGGTGACGTCGAAGACGCGGAAGGCTCGTCCGAGCAGGTGGCTAACGAGATCGAGCTTACTGACTATGCACATGAGTTGGCCTTCCTGCCTGATTTGACCGAGATCGCAGAGTCTATTTTGGACTACTGCGGGGCGAACGTCCTGAATAAGGATGCTAGTCCAGAACAGCAACAACGCCTCATCGACAAGTTGAGGGAACATGAGGCGATCATGATCTCGAGGGGAAACGCTCTGCCACCCCCAGCCTATGGAGTGGTCTGTGATGTTCAGGGGCACTCGCCTATCAAGCAGGGAGCTCGGAGGACGCCGCTCAAGTACTTACGGAAGCTGTACGAGCTTCTGAAAGGACTGCTGAAGGCCGGGTTGATATCGTTCTCCGACAGCCCGTGGGCGTCGCCGATTGTGATTGTCCTCAAGAAAAATGGGATAGACATCCGGTTGTGCATTGATTACAAGCTGGTGAATGTGGTTACAGCGATCATAGAGTATGCGATGCCGCTAGTTGACGACCTGCTGACCGACATGGAAGCGTACCTGTGGTTCTGCTCGTTGGACGCCGCCAGCGGATTCTGGGCGGTTATGATGACGGAGCGAGCTCGGAAGATATCTGCGTTTGTCTATCCCTGGTGCACTTCGAGTGGCGACGCATGCCGTTCGGCCTAAAGAACGCGCCGATGATTTATCAACGGATGATCGACAATGCTCTGTGGGGGTACATTCAGCCGAGAGGCGGATGGGTACACTTTGCAGAGCTCATGCGAGCAGCCGAGGAGCGGTTCCGCGCCGCTAAGACTGGGGTGACCGATACATCGCTCCAACTCTCCGCGGTCCCTCAACCTCAGTTGACCAGATTCGAAGCCGACCGAGACTCCTCGGAGGCGATGGATGCGGTGACCGAGCTCGTGAACAGCCCGATCGCCGACATGTTTACGAATGGCGAGCCGGACGAATCCTCGTTGGTGCCGGTATTCGATCGACGATCCTTCGTGGATGATATCTGTTTTGGCGCCGAGACGTTCGACGAGTGTCTGGAAACACTAGACCGACTACTCAAACGGTTCACCGAATGTCGGATTAGTGTGAGCTTCACGAAGAGCATTTTTGTTCAGTCTAGAGTGGATTTCCTGTCCCACGAGGTCTCGTCCGAGGGCATCCGTGCAAACTCGAAGAAGATGACGGTGGTATCTGAGCTGCCATTTCCTACGTCAAAAAGGGGATGCAGTCCTTCCTCGGAGCGCTCAACTACTAAAGACGTTTTATCCAAGATTTCGCAGTGTATGGAGCGGCGTTATACCAACTGAAGGACGAAGACTTCGGTGCCGGGGTGACCTCACTGTAGCCTAGCGAAGTTTCGCCACGCTCCAGCAGAAGGTTGCTAGTGCACCGATCTTACGGCACTTCGACCGAGCCAAACCGGTCCACGTCGTGTTATTTGCGAACGAGTGGGCATTGAGCTCCACACTGATGCAAGAGCATGACGGCAAATTGCACCCCGTGCGATTTTGTGGACGCGTGTTGAAGGAAACGGAGATGAACTACCACCCAGCAGAGAAAGAGGTGTTGGCCCTCCTGCTGCTGCTGAAGGTGTGCTACACTCAACTCGCTGGCCAGACCATCCAGGTCTACACGCGCTTTTCGACGCTTGAATGGGTGCATAAGTCCAAGTCACTGTTCGGTCGCGCGACACAGTTTGCGGTCCTATTGTCGCCTTGGCATCTGCTGGTACAACGAGTGAAGGAGAAAGACTGTGCATTTGCCCAACTTCTCCAGGCTAACTTGACGAGCTTTGTGGAACTGGAGGATTCGCTCGCTTTAATCGCTCCACCGGCTAAAGGCTCGCCGACGACTCGACTGGACCCGCACTTGCTGTACGCGCGTCTACCGAGATCTTACAGTGGTTTGTGATGTCGTTCGACGGTTCGGCGAAGACCGAGAAGAACGGAGGTTACGGTAGCTGCTCCTGGATTTTGTGGAAGTTACCTGACTGGACGGTAGTGATCGCTGCGAGTGCGTTCCTCGAGACAACGACGGTAAACCTCGCTGAGTATGCAGGCATGAACAACGGTGTCTCAGCAGCATTGGCGCACGTCACCGAGGATTTAGTCATCGTTGGAGACTCGAGACTAGCAATCCAGCAATCCCTAGGGGTGATCGCATGCCGGAAGGAGTCACTAATGGTACAACTGAACCGCCAGCGAGAACTCACGTCCAAACTACGGTCGGTGAAGTACCTACACGTAGTCCGCGAGTTCAACGCTGCAGCAGACTCCCTGGCCGGCGAAACTCTGGGGACCAAGGTGTCGATCGAGATATTGACCGCGGACAGACGCTTGGAGCTAATGCAGCTAAACCGGATTGATGAAGTCATCTATGAGTGCACATCGGAGCCTATAGTGGAAGAGAAACCGGCTGTCAACCTGGCTCGAGCTTGTGTCGCCGAGACTGCACCACGCGCCAAGAATTTTTTCGATTTCGTGCGTGAGAGTGACGAACGTGAGTACTTAACAGCGACGACGCGCCGACAAGCGAAGGAGAGTAGCCGACGAGTCCATTTTGCCGATGAGAGCTCGGGAAGGGTGCCAAGCGACGACGCTGATCCTGACGAGTCGAATGGTGTGCCCACCGAGGTACAGACTACACACGAGACGCCGGAGACAGCGTCCGAAACTGAACCGAGGAGATGCAGTGCGGAAAATGTCGACCCAGTAATCATCCAAGAAGAGCGTCGGAGAAGGATCGCTGCGGCCCAGGATGAAGAGTTGCGGTGGTCCAACCTGAAAACGGTCCTACGAGGCCAGGATACGAATCAGCTACAGGGCCGCTAGGGACGCGTGGAAGATGTCTGATAAGTTCGTACTCAGTGAAGATGATGTGCTCTATTACTTAGGAGCGGATCGTCGGCGGGGTGACGAACAGCAAGAGGAAACGACGACACGGCTAGTGGTACCCACCACTATGATTCAAGAGGTGCTACGGAGTTGTCACGACTCCTGGAAGGAGGCCATCAAGGAATCGGTCGGACTTACCACAGAGTCCGGTCGGATTACTACTGGATCGACCTCTATGCGGATGTGCACAAACACGTGAAGTCGTGCCCAGACTGCAGCTCTAGCAAGAGTCGGCCACACCTCCGAGGATACTCACCAGGGAATGTGTTGACAGAGCGACCATTTCAACTGGTCTCAATGGATTTTTTCATCCCACTACCGAAGACTCGTCGAGGCAATACAGCCCTACTACTATTTCAGTGTGCATCCACTGGGTTCGTTATGGGGAAGGCCATGTCCGACACGACAGCTCTGAAGGTGGCGCAAGCTATTGAAGAGTGCGTCTACCGAAGGTTCGGAGCCCCCACGTTGATCCGCCATGATCGAGACCCTCGATTCACGAGCGAGGTGTTCCAAGCTTTCGCGGAGATGATGCAGTCACGGTCGAGGGCCACGCTGAGCTATCGACCGCAAGCGAACGGACAACAAGAGCGATCAGTGAAGACGGTGATGCAATCGGTACGCGTGTATGCGGAGGATCCTCTGCAGCAAGACTGGGATGAAATCGCAGAGCGACTAATCTTCGCCATCAACAATTCTCAGGACGGGACGAGGAAGGACACTCCGTTTCACCTCGTTCACGGGTGGGATGCACAGTCTTCACTGCGAGCAATGTCGTCGTCGCTCAAGCGAGGCTCTGGAAGGCAAAGTGATGCCCTGACGTGGCGCCGAGAAGTAAATCGACAGCAAGAAATCGCGTGGAAAATGGCTGAGGACTACCAAGCGGTTGAGAAAGCTCGGCGAGCGCGGGAACATAACGAGTCACTCAGTAGGGTGGAACGAGCAGCTGTACCGAGTACTGGCGGGAACGATGCCACGGACGACACGTCAGACGATACAGGGCAACCCATGATCCACTGGAGAGCAGGCCGAGGTCTCTTTTCCAGCCTGGAAGTAGAGTCTGGCTGTACATGGAGCGAGTGAAACCCGGTCTAACCAAGAAGTTGGCTCACCGATGGCACGGACCGTTCAGGGTGAAAGACAAGGTGGAGGAGTTCGCGTATGAGTTCGAATTGCCCGACCGAAGTGGTTACAGGTTTTACCCTGTGGTACACGTGTCGAGACTCAAAGCTGTGAACGAGTTCGCGGACCGGCCGAGGAGTCGACTATCACCCGAAGTGACCGAAGACACCCGACTGGACTTCGACGAGGAGTTACTCCCCGAGGACAGCTGGGAGCCAGACCACCTAGCCGGAGAGTACGAGGTCGAAGTGATACTGGAC
The DNA here is from genome assembly GCA_012656105.1 of Phytophthora syringae. Classification (NCBI taxonomy): domain Eukaryota; phylum Oomycota; class Peronosporomycetes; order Peronosporales; family Peronosporaceae; genus Phytophthora; species Phytophthora syringae. Next base: position 43,994 of record JAAKBD010000282.1, on the reverse strand, counting down.
GATCGAACGCAATTGGCAACGAACACTCGACGAGCCGTCCGAGAGTTCAAAGTGAAGTGGGTCGGATATGACGAGCCGACGTGGGAGCCCGCATCTAATTTGTCGTGCGGAGGATTGCTCTACGACGTTCTGCGTGCCCTACGCAGCGAACGACGCTTCCAGATGGTTCAAGTCGCTGACGAGGATTAGTCAGGATGTCGATCGAGGAATGAACTGCCTGCGGGGCCAATGCAGCCCCAGTGTCAGATGAAGAAAGCTACTGCAGCGAGAACGACGTTTCCAGGAGGTCCAAGTCGCTGACGAAGACCAGGTGGGACGTCGACCGAAGAATGAACTGCCTGCGGGGCCAATGCAGCCCGCAGTGTCAGGCGAAGAAAGCTACTGCAGTGTATTTGTGTATATTTTTATGTTAAGCGGGTGATTTTCGAAGTGGAGATGGATTGAACGAAGTTACGAAGAGCCCAAGATCTGCTACGACTACTTGACTACGAACTGGACGATGCTGAACAGCTTGGGGCAGTGACCGAGGCTTAAATGGTCGCGGTGATCACGCCTGCTAGGACACCCAAGCCGGAGTCTTGAGCACCCACCGAGTCGTCAGAATCATCGGCCGGAGCAGGAGTGCGAGAAGCCGAGGCCTGGGCCGCACCGTCATCACGAGCAGAAAGAGAAGACGAGACTGGCGAAGCCGCGTCCGATTGCTGGATAGCCCAGGAGGCCTTCACCCAACGACGGTCCAGAGATGGGTCCACTACGATCGCCAACCCAACTTCAGCCCGTGTTATCCCGCGAGGGACAAACAATGGAGCGTACGTAGTATTCTACGGATGGCTCGCCGGCACATCGACCCAACAATTACGCCACGGCTGCTGCGAATCCAGAACCGCGAGCTCGGCGATCCAATCATCGGCGGTTGGGGCCCATTCGATCACCTCGAACGAGTACTGGAGGAATGTGGGCTCCAACAAATACTCGGTCTTCCACTCACGAGGTCGGCCAATGTGCGCGATGCACCCTTTCCAATAGCGGTAGAGAAGTTGCAGACGCAGACGGTCCGCTCGACGAGAGCGATCTCGACAAAGCCGCACCCATGCTGCACGGAGAGCAACGACTCGCGGGTGAGTGTCACCGAGGTCTTCCGCCAAGGCTTTCAGAAAATTGTCGACCGCCGCGGTCTGAACCCAATGACGGCGCTCCCAGGTAGCCAAGCCGAGGTCTGCCTTCTCCGAGCTGTCGGTCGAAATTCCCTTGAACTGACGCCACATCTTGACAACTCGGACTAAACCAGTTGCGCGGGGAGAGATCTTGGACCCCGGGGGTGAGCGTCGATCGAAAACAAACATGGCACCTCCGGGAGCGAGTCTCGGACTTGGTTCCATGGGTGAGCGGGGTCGGCGAAGTCGATCAACGCTTGGATTGACTCGACAGAGCACGGAGACTGTACACCCTTGCGAAGACTCCTAGCCACACTCTGGTTTTTATCTGGCGCCAAGCTTGTTAAGCCCCCAGCTCAGCGAACCCTGGCTCCAAGTAGTCGTTGGTCCAGCCGGGAAGCTTCTTGGAATCTGCAGCGGGGCTGCCGTAGACTGTAGCGTAGAGGAAGACTTAGTCGGACTCAGCGAGTCTCTTAAGCAGGTAGTTTACCTTGGCGTTCTTATACAAAGAACAGGAACGAGCGTACGACAGTAGCGTACAGGCTCCAAGAAGTAACAGTCTTTACAAGACAATGAAACTCTTAAGGTTAAAGGTGAACTGAATGTATTATTGCTATCGGCGGCAGAGCCGCCCTGGTTTAAATCAATAGGTCTCACTATCTAACATAGTAGAGCCTAGTCTAATGCATATCTATTGGCTGTGAAGCCACCTACTGATATCTTGTTACATTTCACGTACTGAGTACTGTTTTAAAGAGAGTGTGGTCACACCAAATAGGGTGACCTACATAATCGTAACTCTTTGCGTAACCCCGTTACACTCTCCCCCACCAGACTGAGGACACCAAGTGTCCACACTCGTCACATTGCCTCACTTGAGGTGTCGTCTAACAGACGTGGGTGACGGGGTCACTAGCAGTCAACGCCTTGCTCGAGAACTTCCGAGTTCTTCAAGAGCTGGTCAACGACCTCAGTGTATGCTCAACAACACTTTCTGGTCCTTTGACCGCAGACTGATACCAGTCTCTCGACCGAAGTCCACAGCACCAAGTGCATATACGGCCATCGGCCTCACCGCATGTGCTTCTTCGCTATTAGCGATACCTTCGTCGACCACGTCAGCCCTGCTGACTATGTTCAAGTATACGTCATGTACGAGCTGAACGACAAGAGGATTGCATCCTTAACCGTCAGCGTATGCTCGAAGAGCAACATCCCATACACTATCGTGTATCCGTGTACGTGTACACTTACGCATATCCATGCATGTACACCATACTGTGTCGCATAGCGGACGGTACTTGCCATCCGCATGACCGTCGGTACCTGTCATCCGCATGACCATCGGTACCGGTCATCCGCATGACGGATGGTACCTGTCATCGGTATGACGGATGGTACTTGTCATCGGTATGACGGATGGTACTTGTCATCAGTATGACGGATGGTACCTGTCATCCGCACTGTACGTGTCCACGGACGCGGGTTTCCAACCCCGTCGGCTCCGTGAGCCGCTATCGCATACCCGTGTACACGGTATCGCTTCCCGTGTACACAGTACCGCATATCCGTGTACGTGTCCACGGACGCGGGTTTCCAACCCCAATACTAGCGTCGGCTCCGTGAGCACGTAACGGGCCGCTACTCTGTGTGGCAGCCAACTAGTTGACATAATCGATGTCCCCGGCGATGAGCCATCTTCTCAGAAGTTGACGTGCGCAGGCTGCACGGCGAGAAACCAATTCTCAAAGCGAAGTGCCGACTGGCGCTTCGCTACCGTCATTCGACGTATTTCCATCATGCTCCCTAGAGCTCTGCAACCCTCCACATCCGTGGACTCATGACTGCAGCAGCCCAGGATCAGCGCTTGATCCGTATGCTCCCCAACCTATTGGAGGGAAGCATGGAGCGACCGACGACGCAGTCGCGAGCTCGCGGAGCGCATCAGATCACTCTGATCAAAAGTGTCCACGACGTCAGGGCAATCGTGCCGGAGAGGGCCCTCGAACTCCCACGAGTTCTCGGAGTGAGGGTATACACGCCACTTCACCAGATACTGGGTGACTCCGTCGCTTCAGTATCTCTTCCACGTGGAATTGGAGCTCCCTTGCTCATCGAGCAGCGCCGGCGTTGCACGCGTCACAGGAGCAGGCTGATGAGCCATTAGAGGACGATGTCCCGCTGTGGCGCTCGAAGTTCGATGGATTTGCAAGCCGTCTCGACTGGGTTGAGAAACCGGAGTCGTGTGCTCAGCGGCTGGCCGCTCTTGAGCGAGGTCATGTCGCGACCGTGGAGAAGCTTGACAAGCTCGTGGAGTCGGTGGCTCGGATGCAGGGGCAGATTGACGGTCTGTTTCGTCTTCTGCCCGCCGCTGTGGCTCCGCCACCTGCGGCGCGAGCTCCTCCGAGCTAACCTGCGACGCGTCCCGGTACGGCTTGAGCAAGCCCACGTAAAACGCGGGATGCGTTCGTCCTCTTGGGGAGGTTTAGCGTATATGGCCACGAACTTGAAAGGTCCCACAAAGCGCGGACGCAGCTTGGTCTTGAAGACCGCGGTCACTGCATGCGTAGGGAGGTTTTTGGCATTTAATAAAACCAGGTCTCCGACCTCAAAGCTTTGCTCATTTCCTCTGCCCTTGGCATCTGCATACTCCTTCTGTTTGTCTTGGCTCTCAGCCATTGCGTCACGCACATGTCGAAGGACATTCAGACGCGTTGATAGAAAATCATCAACCTGTTTCTTAACATTGACTTCAGCAAGTCGCTCATCGAGCTCTCCTCCCCACCAAGCCCAGAACCACGGAGTGGTAGCGTCAACGGGACGCGTGAGTGAGAGAGGCCGTTCACGTAGAACGGTGTGTAGCCTGTAGAGGCATGCACTGCATTATTCAATGCAAACTCAACGAGTGGGAGCATGGTGCTCCAAAGCTTTGGCTTCTCGGCACAAGTGCTCCGGAGGATATCCTCCACAACGCGATTCGCGCGTTCGGTTTGACCGTCGGTCTGCGGATGATCCGCCGTGGACATGTCCAACTTCATGCCCAGCACGGTAAACACGGACGACCAGAAATGGTCCGTGAAACGGGGTTTCTGTCAGAGACAATCGATGCGGGTAAGCCATGCTGGCGAAAGACCCTATCGATAAACAGCTTCGCTGTACCTTCACCATCGATGGTGTCCGGCACTGCCGCGAGATGTACCATCTTACTCAATCGGTCTACAAAGGCCACGATTCCTGTGTTCCCATCCTGGTCTTTAGGAAGACCGAACACAAAGTCCAAACTCATGGACTCCCAACACCCAGAGGGTACAGGCAAACTTGCCAGCGGCGCAGCCGCATGCGGTGAAGGCTTCACCCTTTGACACGTCTCACACGTGCGCACGTAAGTGCTTGTCCACTTGTAAAGCTTGGGCCACCAGTACGTCAGGCTCACCGAGCCGTAGGTCTTCTCACGACCGAGGTGGCCACTAAGCGGCGTATCATGCGCCTCATAGAGGATTCGATACTCGAGATCCTCATCATGAGGGACTACGACACGGGAGTGTCCTCAACATCCGTGCTGTAGTACAGCAGGCCATCATCGATGGAGTAGCGATGTAACTTCGCGCGCAGGCGCGCCGACAACTTAATGTCCGAGTCTTCAAACTCCTTGCTCCCAAGAGTACGTAGCAAAGCTACACGTATCATCACGCGCATAAGCAGCGCGGATTAGCGTCGTCACAGACGAAGTCACCGTCGTGACATGAGCAAGCTCATAGTCTGTGCGACGCGATAACGCGTCCGCCAGATCGTTCTGCCTGCCAGGCTTGTACTTCACCTCGAAGTTGTACTCCGCGAAGAAGGACAGCCACCTGGCCATCCTTTGCGAGAGATGAGGCGATTGAATCGCAGTGCGTAGCGACGCATGGTCTGTAAAGACCACAAACGGTTTAGAACCGAGCAGGTGCACCCTGAACTTGACAAGGGCATACTTCATTGCAAGTAGCTCCTTGTCATGAACTGGGTAGTTCTTCTCTGCAGCTTTAATCTGGCGAGAGTCAAACGCAATCACGCGTTCGTGCCCATCGGCATCAGCTTGTAAAAGCGCACTGCCTATGGCAAAGTCGGATGCGTCACAGACGACGCTGAACGGACGTTCAGGGTCTGGCAACGCCCGGATCGGTGCATGAAGGAGATTCTCCTTGACCGCCTCAAATGCATCTTGATGCTCGGTGTCCCAACACCAGTCCGCCTCCTTCTTAAGGAGATTGGACATTGGCCGAGCCATCTCAGCATAGTTCTTGCTGTACTTATGAAAGTAGTTGGCAAGGCCAAGCCACTTTTGCAAATCCTTTGGTTGCGAGGAAGCGGCCAGTCCACGATGGACTTGACCTTGGCGGGATCCGCACGAAGGCCACGTTTTCCAATAAAGCATCCCAAGAAGGGAATCTCTTCAGCACCGAAGATACACTTAGACGCATTAGCGTAAAGTTTGTTAGTGCGCATGCACTCGAGCACCGCTCGTAGGTGGTCGATGTGGTTCTCCACATCCGACTTCCCGTGCTCCGCACGACTTTGGACAAAGATGTCATCAAAATACGTTTGTGCAAACGCTCGAAGAGGCCTGAATAGTTGCGTCACAAGACGATTGAACGTCGCAGGCGCGTTCGACAGCCCTTGGGGCATCACGAGCCACTCCCAGAGCATACCGCTCGGAGTGCTCACCGCTGTCAGCGGAATATCGCTCGTACGCATGAGCAATTGGTAATAACCATCCACTAAGTCGAGCGCACTGTACATTGTACTGCCAACCATGTTGTTCTGCAGAACATCCTTTCTAGGAATCGGCGTCTGCGCCGGGATAGTGGCTGCGTTGAGCTTATTAAAAGCGTGAACGATACGCCACTTCCCGTTTGGCTTTCTGACACAGAATGTCGGCGTGGAATGTGGAGACTTGCTCTCTCGGACCATTCCTGCCGCATGCTTAGCACTGAAGAAGGCGTCAATGACGTCGCACTGCTCCCTTGGCAAGGGCCACTGCCGTGTAACGCAGTATTTGGTTCCAGGAACCAGGTCAATCTCATGACGCACGCCTCAATCAGGAGGTAGAGATGACGGAGGGTCATTAGAGACCACGTCTTGGAAGTCCTTTACTAAAGGATAGAAGGGATCCGAAGGATTATTCAGGATCGCGGATCCCCTACGATCACTTAAGATCTTCTTCGTGTCCTCAAGGACAGCTTCATCCAAAAGCGACGAAGAGTTCTTCTTCAGGTCGTATGATGACCACTTCGGCTAAATCGCCCGCCGTTAAGGCCTCGCCAAACTCGGCGACGGACATCTCGTTCAGCTCTATCAGAGCATCGACGGCGGGAATACTTTCCAAGGTGATCTCACCATTGGCCTCGCCAGTCACTCCATCCACGAGTGTGTATAGCTGTTCGCTATCATCCTCCACTCGGGATACATCCTGTATCAGGACAGACGCCTTGCGTCTCGCAGTCGACATGCGGCGTCGCTGCCGTCTCCTCGCGAAGACCGAACGTCTCGGAGAGACCAGGGTTTTAAGACAAAACACATCTTCGGGTGCCCTCACCTCTTGTTGCTCCAAAGGAGACTCGATGTCATTACCGACATCCGGCAGCGGGCTGCATGACTCGCAGTCGCCACCCAGTGGATTACGTGCCACTCCACGCGCATCACTAGGACCAGGCCCAATATGCCTCGACGTTCCGTCGACCACGCCATCATTGGCATGCAGCGAAGGCTGCTCATCAGAGCGAGCGTCGCTCGGCGAATAGCGTGTCACCCCACGCACTTCGGAAGGGCCCAGCCCCGCGTGTCTCGACACCGGGTTGGCCATGCTTTCTGAAGCAGACAGCGACAGCTCGTTAACACAACGAGGGCCGCTCAGCGGTTTACGTGCCACTCCACGTTCAGCCCAAGAGCGTTGCGCAGGGCTCGCGTCAGTGACGCCAGTATCAATTAACTCGGACACTCCAATATCGAGCACATTGACCGTCTCGGTCCAGTGCTCGCGCCAATAGCGCTTTTGCTTCCTAGCAGAGGTGGGTTCATGACTCACCAAAGCTCCGCTAGGAGGCAAGCGCGTAGCGCCTAAGGTCTTAGACCTCCAATCGATCCATGGCGCATGGCGTTCCAACCAGGCCATGCCTAGGATGAGATCGTATCTCGAATCCAGGTCAAGGACCAGACAGCGTTTCACGCTATCGAAGTCCAAAACTTTACGCCCAGGTTCACAGGAACCTTAGGCACCGTAACACGGGCTCCCGTCGCAAGACGAACAGTGACCGTGTCACGCACTCGCGCCACTTGCGCCTCAGCATACTGCTGACTTCCTTCCATCGTGGCGCGTCGAGCGTAATTGTCCGACGCACCAGAATCGATAAGGATTACCCATAGCTTATTAAAGCCCTTCACGGTCGCTTCGACGACCAGCAAGCCCGGCTTGCATACACATTCCGTGTTATAGAGCACGGAGCTCTCCGGGGCAAGCCCTGCTGACCTCCTCTCAGAGGTTCAACAGAACAGAGTTCTTCCCCACCAGGCCGCCCCGCGCCTACTGGGTCTTGGCGTTTCCCTGCCAAGGGACCGGCTTCCGGTCAGAGGAGCGGCCTCGGCTCATATGAGCCTGGCGTTGCTTGCGAAGCGGACATCCCGGACGCAGGTGCTGTGTGCTCCCGCACACATAGCGTCGGCGAACGCCAATGCGCTGCTCGACAGTCTGAAGCTCAACTTCTTCATCTTCAGCGTAGCTGAGATCCATCGGCTCGGGTCCATTGGACGAGCCCGAAGCTCCAGACGAGCTGTTGTGCGAAGCACTCCAACCAAGTCGAGCGGACTTGAAGTTGAACTCGGCGTTCAACGCCACGTTCACGGATTCTTCAAAAGAAGAAGGGTGAACACGGAAGACTTCCGTCCTGGCCACGCCAGTGCGGAGACCTTCCATGAAGATGGTCACCGTGACCGCCTCGGGGAGAGGGTCCGCTGCCATACCGGCAATCAGAGTTCGCAACTCTTGGACGAAGTCCACCAACTCCTTCTTACCCTGTCGGGTAGCAAGGAAGCGTGACCTCACGCGATACGCCTGGTTAGGCGGCGAGAATACTCGCGAGAGTTGCAGCTTAAGCTGATCCCACGACGGGAAGGCGGCGTCCAGAGACGTACCGCAGGTCAGTGACCATTCTCGCGCTCGACCCCGAGCTTTGAGATAGCCAGCGCCACGCGTTGTTGCTCGGTCTTGAGCATGGCGGCCGTCATAGCCATCTCAACTTCTCTGACCCAGAGCAGGAGATTCTCTCCATCCTTGCCCTCGAAGGTCTTGACGCTCACCATGAGCGGTTTAGCTCTGGGAGCTCCATCCGACGAGGGCCTGGGCGTCGTAGACGCAGCGGCCGCAGTCATACGTTGTTGCATGTGCTCCAACAGAGCATTCTCGTAGTTCGAGAACGCCTCCAGACGTGCGTTAACAACGTCGGGGCCTTGCGAAGCAAGATGAGCCACGCTCTCCGGGCCAACCAAAGACATCAGCTTTTTAAGCCCGTCTTGTTGGCTCCCTGGTAAGTGGGCGAATTGCTCCATCCTCGCAGAGGGACAGTCGTTACGACTCAGGTGTAGGATTGACTACAAGTGCTACCAAGTGCAGCGGGGCTGCCGTAGACTGTAGCGTAGAGGAAGACTTAGTCGGACTCAGCGAGTCTCTTAAGCAGGTAGTTTACCTTGGCGTTCTTATACAAAGAACAGGAACGAGCGTACGACAGTAGCGTACAGGCTCAAGAAGTAACAGTCTTTACAAGACAATGAGACTCTTAAGGTTAAAGGTGAACTGAATGTATTATTGCTATCGGCGGCAGAGCCGCCCTGGTTTAAATCAATAGGTCTCACTATCTAACATAGTAGAGCCTAGTCTAATGCATATCTATTGGCTGTGAAGCCACCTACTGATATCTTGTTAACTTTCACGTACTGAGTACTGTTTTAGGGAGAGTGTGGTCACACCAAATAGGGTGACCTACATAATCGTAACTCTTTGCGTAACCCCGTTACAGAATCAGTAATCGTCGACGAGTCTGCCACCGAGGGAATGAACGAACTCGCGTCCGTGCCAGGGGTAGTTGACAAGGTCGCGGTAATCTCGCCGAAGCGACGACGAGACATCGGACGGCTGGCAGGGGCACCTTGAGCCTCGCCGGTAACCAACACCGCGCCACCCCGAGGTTGAGACGCAGGGTCGCTCGCACCCGACGCCGGAAGCGAATGCGGCCGAGCTGAAATCGAAGTCGCGGGTCGAGTGGGAGCGGCGACAGGCCGAGAAGGCCCTCCTTCAGACGACGGAGACACGCCGCCAGAGCCGATGATAAACTCGCCCGACGCTTGAAGGGTCTCCAGCTCACGCTGAGACCGAAGCGTAGCCTTCACCGAGGCCGACCGAGACGGTCGACCATCCCGCCGACTTGGAGAAACGGATCCAACGACAGCCGGGGGCGCAAGAACCGTCGATCCAGGAGCCTCGGTGACGACCTCATTTCATTCACTGACACGTCCGAGACGTCAGCCGATGATGGAGGCACCGAGGATTCCCGAGCAGACGCATGCACTGAGCTGGCTGAGGAGGCTGACGAAGTTCCTCGGACCGACGACCGAGGTGTAGAACTACCCGGAGTTTTCTTCCGCGGAGGCAGCGATTGGTGACCAAGCGGAGTTCTCTTCTGTGGCGGCACTGAGGGGCGACCGAGCCTGGTTCTTGGGCGAGACGAAGGTTGCGGAGGCGCAGCCTGTTGGCGGAGACGCTTGCGATGCTTGGACGGCACGACGGGAGAACCCTCCGAGTCTTCGTCGTCTCCACCAGAACCAAACGACAAGTCGGCCGGGGTGTCCATCTCCACATCCGATGGGACTGAGCCAGTGTGGCCATCGTCAGAGCTTTCGGACGAAGGGCTGCGAGGACTAGGAGGCATCAGAATCCGCGGCGGGTCCAACCCCAGCAGCGACCAATCCAGTTCGCTTGATGTGATACCTGAACGAGAAGACAAGAGTTGGACGACATGGTCGAACGAGGTAACTCGGAAAATCGGACATACCTGCTGCAGCGAGGACTAGCGTGCTGACGTCCAACCCATGGATCGCCGAGTGTTGGCGGAGGATGGCGTTCGCGCGTCGGAGGCTGGCGTTCTCTTGTTGAAGCGCCTGGACTTGCGCGGGGACAGGGTCCCGAGCCCCATCCGCCTGGGTGAGGTACAACCGGAGCTTCTTCGACTGCTCAGTGTACGCGACGGGGCCGGCCTTGAAACGTTCGCGGTCTTGCTTTACGAAGCGCATCGAAGCTGCCAACGCGGCTTCGGTAGCCTTCAGACGAGCTCCCACTGAAGCCATCGAGTCCAAGTGCGTAGCGATTGCAGCGTTAGCCTGGATCAACTGTAGACGGAGAGCTGGGTGCTCAAGCCGGAGGTGTCAGAGTGAGTCTTCCGTCTTGCTGCAGTCGCTCGAGGCTTCGGTGCAGAAGAACTCAGCCTGCTCGCGGAGACGAGTCTCTTCACGAAGCCTATCAGTGAGGTCCGTGCATTCCTCGGAGAGACGCTGAACTTCATCGCGGAGGAGACCATCTCTTCAGACTCACCCAACGGGACGCGAGGAGGAGCGACAGCGGCCGCCAGCACGTCATCAAGGCTCGAAGCATTCGCTAGACGGTTGTCCATCACGGAGTCGACGCGCAGAGGCGGCTGACGAGCAACACCAACGACGAGACGGCCAAGCTGCATCATCAACTGCTTGACATCCGAAACGTCGGCAGGACCACGAGTGGCTTGAACAGAGCGAACCGATCGGTGCGAACTCTCGGCCGAGAACCCGCAAAGATCCAAGACGACAGAGGACGAAGAACCAGCGGGCGGCGGAGTACCAGGCGCGGACGAAGGTGGCGTTGCAGGCGGCGGAGCATCGGAATCCTCTGCCGAGGACGGAAATTCGACGGTGGATGCTGGAGACGACACCACCGAAAGCCAGGAGACCTGGAGACCTCGGTTGACGGCGGAGTAGCAGCCTGGGACGAAGACGAGAGGAAACAACCAAGCAGCGAGGCGTGAGAAGATGTACAAGACAAGATATCGATCAAGACGAACCCTAGGCGTACCTCCATTTCACTTTCGAGAGCGCGCGCAGCGACGGATGTTGGGTGGCCCAGGAGATTCGAGCGGCACACCATGGACGTGCAGGACGGTGGCGTCACGACGCTCACCACTTACAGGGCACGCGTCGAGTCGGGGGCAGTTGTGGCGTGGAGATTTATGTGTTTTCTCACTCTGCTCGGCAGCCCAGCAACGACAGTTGGAGCTTTCGGTGAAAGGCGAGGCCGAGCTTCCGATTGGTCAATCTCATTTCCCGCGAGAGAGTGACCTAGTGACCGAGACTTCGGCTGGTCCTAATAAAACCCCAGCCGAGGTTGAGGTTTGAACCCATTAGTGTGGTGTGAACCACACAACGTACTTAGAGAGCGCTGTTGTCTGCTCGGCCGCAGATAGCCAGTGTTTAGGATCGCCACGAGAGATCGGTCGACACTTGATGTTTGTATATAGGCATAGAACTAGCGGCAGGACTACCTAGCGAGGCTCTTAGAGCCATTCAGTAATAAATCAGCAGTCTTCCCCCAAGTCAACTAAGGGTCAAGTCCGACTTCGGTAAGTACGCAGCTAGCGTGCATACTATAGTGCCTGGATACGCTCGGCTTCCTGGGATGCCTGTGTGTGAACTCATCGTACATTGATTGGTCGATAGTTCACACTGCTCGGTTCAATCCAAGAATAGGAGTTGTCGAGAGTGTTTGGGACCGACGTTAGAGAGTCGGTCAGTGTATTGGCGTGTGGGCTAAGTGTCCCAGCGTATATTTTACTACCTACCGAGGTGTTGCCTCGGTACCTCTGTTCAGGCTTGCAAAAGTCGGTACCCTCCTATCTGAGGGACTGCAGAGGTTAGCGCGAAAGCGCAATATTGCATCCTAGCCCTCGTTCGTGGCTAGGCGTGTAGGTCTAAGGGGTGACCGACAATAACCTCGGTATACAGAGGGCAGTAACCAACCCGGTGTAAGGGATCGTTCCTGGTCTTCAGGTTTTGATCCAACTCTCGTTGACCGTTTTCGGGAGACGTTTGTTATTGGTGGGACTCATACCATTTGGTAATGAGATTTTCTGTGTATTCCTATACCACACTACCGAATGTCTGCGTCGGCATTCAAGCTACTAGAGCAAGTTATCGTGCCCAACTTAATGCTATTGCGGCATGCATGGGTGAGTCGGGGATGGATCGCCCCGGAAAAGCACAGCAGCGGACGCTGCAGTTCCTGGCGGGTGGGTCGCATCACGATATCAGACGTATTGCCGGCACAAGCAAAGCGTCGTTCTACCGGATTGTTTGGCGCGTGTTCGACGCACTAACGGCTAAAGCGATCTGCGCCTTACGTTTCCGTGCTCGGCCACTGAACGCGAAGCAAACGTCGCAGCCTACAAGTCTCTGAGTGCGGACGGTGTGTTTTGGGTTGCGTAGCCTGCATCGACGTTGCTATCAGGGCTCCTCGAATGCGGGAGACGGGAGGCGTTGGCCCTCAGCGCGATTATCGTGACCACTATCGTCGCTACGGCGTCAACGTGCAGGCGTGTTGCGACTACCGCTGTGGGTTCACTTATCTGAACGTGGCGCAGCCAGGAAGCTGCGACGATAGCCTTACCTTCTAGCAGTGTGCACTGAGCGGGGAGCTAAGTCAGATAGAGAACGGCTTCTACATAATTGGCAACAACGCGTACGGGTCTGGGACGCACCATGTTGACCCCATTTACGCGCAACGAGGTGACTACTAGAGAGAAGGATGCATACAACTTCTATTTGTCACAGCTACGGGTTCGTAGATGAGCTTAGGTTTACTCGTGAGCAGGTGGCGCATTTTTGGGCGGCCCCTGCTCGTTTCGCTAGACAACGTCGCTCACATCGTCCAAGAAGCAGCTCGCCTGCACAATTTCGTGCAGAATAAGTTTTCCAACCCCAACCCCAACTACGAAATCGTTGCAGCATGCATTAGCCAAGGGCTAGTTAAGCGTCATGGTGCATCACTGCTAGGATACGCGCCGTCAACTCTAGAAGAAGGAACAACGATGAATGGGTTATGCATGACGCGATGGTCGAGAAGGTGTCGCGACACAATTTCCAAAGGCCGAAGTAGTATGTAAAGTAAACGCGCTGCAACCTTTATTGCTTGGATTACTGCTATACACCTTACTCTTCGTCTCCCAGATCTTCCACGCGTTGCACATACAACTCCACCTTCTGCTCCAAACGGTGGACTAGTGCCGCGCTCATTCCAGCTGCCTTCGTGGCTTTCAGTGAGTTGGTCAGCTTCTTCAACTCGGTATAAACCCTAGCGCGTTCTTGGACTTGCTGTTCGCGGTCGTGTTCCTTGCTGGAGCCAAAGCGAGACTCGAGGTAAGTGATCACGTCACTCATGTTAATTCGGCGTGGCTTATGGGGGTCCTTCTGACGCGTCATGGTCCACGTTGTTGCTCTCGTCCAGCAGCGTGTTCAAACTGCTGCGCTTGGGCATGCCATCCACAGCAGCCTCAAAAGCCTGCGGGCTAACGGAATGCCATGCGTTGAGGTACAGCGGCTCCACCTGGCCACTGCAGAAGTCGTAGAAGTCTGTCTCGTGGGTCCCGGGTGGCGCGTGCGTGGGCCAATGCAAACTTCTGGGTCAAGTCCTTCCAGAGCTTCTGCATCTTTTCACCTGCTTGAGGCACGATGTGGTACGGATCGATGGCCGAGAAGCGTGTCTGTCGAAACAAGACGACCATACTCCGGGCGATCCTAGGCGAATTTTAGGGCTACTTCCAGCCAAACCGAATTTCAACCGCGAACAGCACAAACATCCAGCTTACTGCGTGTAGGATTTGCTCAACGAAGTGGTCACTAAAGAGAACATTAAGCAAACGGAATCCGCAGTGTCTGGTCTTGCGCGAACCAACAGCGTATGATGAAGAGGTCACGTGGGGTTTGGTGCGCTCGTCACGGGTCGCTTCTTCACTCTCGCGCCGAGATTGTGCAAGCTGCGCTAGCACGTTCTCGTAGCCGACTTTGTTGTCGATGCTGGCGTTCTTGGAGCGAACTTTGACGTATCTTGCAGGGGATTCGTTGCTCCTTTGCCGTGTAGGATGCGAGGAAGGCTCGGATGGTATCGTCGGTGTCTTCACCCATCGGGGTTCCAACGCGCTTGACGACACTGCTGACAGAATCGGTAGCTACCATGGTGACTGTTGAAGAATGACAGAGAATAAATAACCCCTGATAGCGGGGAGCGCGCTAGGCCAACGACTTGTGCTTTCGCTGCTCACCATTAACTTTTGGCTCGCGGTTCAGGCAACGTCGTCTCTCTAATTTGGTGTATCGTGAGGACCGTGCCACACTACATCCCAGCGGGATAAGAAGGGTGTCACCCTCACAGGGTGGTACTCAGCCGCAAACCCGACAGCTGATTGGTCCCATCCCGCTCCCGGCGATATAAGACCGACCCTTAGCGACGGAAATGGTTATACTGGGAATACCTTGCTAGAGGTCTATGGACAGCCACATGACATTAATTTGACGGTGCTGCGTACCCGTAAACAGGGTCAAAATTCGGTGAACATTTGAACAGCTTGTAATTGCTAGGATTTATCGCTAAAATTTAGTTTTTAGCTAATATAGAATGGGATTGTTTGGGAGATCAAGGAGACCTGCGAGCGCGAGTGTGCGCGTCGAATTACCATGAGCCATGCTTCCTACCGGTACCCGCAAATAATTGGCATCAGAACTGTGAATTGAATCTGCCGCCAGCGTGATACCGATGAACCTGCGGAATTTCTACTTCTCCGGAATTCGCCGTTCAAATATAGCGTTTTGTATGCAATTCGCCGTGCAGACTGCACGCCGAATTCCCAGGATGCAAATATTTCAAGTATACAAAACCCAAGTGTAATCACTGAAATACAGCATTCTCTGGCAAATCGTCGTGCAATTTGCACGAAGCATATTACAGCGCAGTACATGTATAAGCAAGTTAGCGGGATCGTTATCATTATTTTTCAGCGTGTATTTACTCTTAACTCTCGTGCTGGCCCACGACAAATGATCCAACCTTCGCTGTCCGCCTTGTTCGACGATGTCGAGTAGAAAAAAGCGACTGTCAGCCGAGTCTATTGAGCTGTAAGCTTGGAGCACCTCATCATTAGACAGTTAGCAGCTTAATGCCTCGCTCGATGGGCGTGTTATCCCTAATGCCGAAGTTTGGAATGCTGTCATGGTCATGGCCGCATCCGCGTCCAACTTTGTGTCGTTCACGCTCGTCAACTCAAAGACCGAGAGCGGTGTAAATGATCGCTATAGCTAAGCGAATACAATTCCGAAGGCGAACTTACCTGTCAGACCACGCTGTCCCAATGACATGACTGCATACACAATCCAGTTGAAGGTGCTCTGGGGTCTATGCGACTCACTAGGGGTCTGAAAACTATTCCGCAGTCGCAACTTCATGAATCGATCTTAGCTCACGAAATGATAGTGTGAAAAACAATATTCGACGGTCTACATTAGTAGTTCTGTAAACCCAGTTCACAAAAGTGGTGAGAGCTCGGTGGTATACGTATTTCGTTGGCTTGGCCGTAGTATCAATCGTATCAAGCTCTTCGTGACTTTATCAAGAACACTACCTAAAATCATAAATATTCGTCGTGCAGGTTGCACGACGAATTCCATTTATCTATACATTCAGTTCGAAAAAAGCTGTGTATTACCAGCCTAATAAAATAGTCGGAGACGCGTCTAGTAATTATTGTCCTGGCGAGATGAAGTGATACACCAAGTTCACTTCATCATTACGGCTCATCTACAAAGCCGATTTTTAAACCAAAGGTACCATCGGAAAGCTCTGTATCTCCCCGTTTAAATAGGCTAAACCATAGTTCAAGGAGCATAAGCACCAGTTAAATATACTAAAAAGAAAATGATGCCTCCACCAAAGCCCCAAAACAAATGGGGTTATGCACACGCCAGCTGTTTCATGTGGGGCTTTTGCTGAAAGTAAAAAAACTGTTATATTACATAACAGAACATCAATGAATTGCCTCTATAAATTAATTATTACAGAGCTATCTCGTACTCCGTGAACTCGGCGTTCTGTACACTGCGCTCGTGACCGCTCCTGCTCTCCGTGGTCTCGCTACCAAGTTCCTGCAACTCATGGAACGATGGCGATGGAGTCGTTTCCGGCGGGGGTCGCTCCTCCAGGTACGCATCCTCTTGTTTTCGTACCTGCCGATACGCACCGAGCCACTCACGCTTTGTGATCGCCTCTAGGCCCGCCTTGATCTTCATCCCTAAGTCCGCCACGGAGGTGGCCGGGTCCATCGCGATCCGGTTCTTGAGCGCCCCCATATCATCTCAATAGGTTGAAGCTCCGGATGATATGGGGGCGTGTACAGGACATCATGGCCGTTCCGCTGGGCCATGGAGACAGCCCTGTACGTAGTTGGTGGTTTAGCCTGTAGTAAAACGGTCAGTATAGAAATGTTAACAAACAATAAAGCAACGAGAGCATGTACCTGCTTGACGAGTCGCTCCAGCTGCTTTTTCTTGTAGACTTTCACGGACACCGTGACACCGTGCTTGTGTAGCCACCGCACCATCTCAGCCTTGGAACTGGAGCTGGTGGGCGCGTGATCCTCGATGACCTTGTGGTAGGCCGCGCCGTCCATGTGGATTCGGCACGGCCCGTACCGATCCATCAGCTTCTTGCAGAGGTCCTTGAACCAGGCCTCGAACAACGCCCCCGTGAAGTTCCCGTGGTAATCGGAGTCGTCGTCACCCTTGAGATGCGACGCCCAGCTTTGCAGCGACTCTGGGACCCACTCGGCGTGCATTCTTCCGTTTTTCACGAGCACGGCGCCTGCGCCGACGATGCAGTAGCGCTGTCCTGCTCCGCTTGCCGCATGACGAGGTGAGTTTTTACAACCCATGTAGCCCCTGCAACGTGGTTCACGTTACAATAGCTTTCATCTAAATATATCTCTACTTTTTTGGATACAAACGTGCATCGAGGTGGGCAACCTTCTTTTGTAAATATGCATGTCTAAAAGCAATATTTACCTTTGAGTCCGCCCTTGGGTCTCGTTTGCGGCCGCGTATGTAGGACACGTCCATCTTCGAGAGCTCATCGCGCACAGTACGCTCGGGAATGGCTACACCTGTCAGAGCTTGTAGCTCAATCTCTGAGGATTTTGGAGGTCGTCGGTTTGTGCGATAAATTACGGTCATGTATAATTTCGGTAATATAATCATGGTAATTTTCAACCTCCGACCTTGGTGGACGGCCACGCTTCGCTGGAGGCATCTTGAACGCATCGTCGCCATACTTGTTCCACGCAGCCACCACACGCGCAACCATGCTCTCCGACACCGCCAAACACGTGGCTACACGCTCGCGCACGGCTCGACACAAGGGGTCCAGCCGTTGCTGCGCTTCTTCCAAAAATACTTGTGCGTGCGCACAATGAGCATCTTCACCTGGGGTGTTCGGTGGGCCATAGTTTGTTAGCTAATGTGGTAAGGTAGTTCGCGGCAGGAAAGCTATGACAGTGAGCAGCCAACCATTCTAATGACGGTCTTGCGGTTAATGTCGGTTCAGTTGGCGCGGGTCAATATTGCATTATGTGAACTTGGTGTACCACTTCATCTCGCCAGTACAATAGCACGCCCAAAATTTGCAACATCCGTTTTATTCTAAGCTTGTGATTGGCTAATACAGCTTGTCGCTAAGGACTAAGACCGTACGGTCACTGTAAAAAAGCTGTATAAACAATATTTCCAAAGATGAAAAATAATTTCTTGCCATTATTTACGGAAATATAACACAGATTTTAGTCTTTGTGAGAAATGTTGCCAACTGAGGTGGAGGTGTGCTCTGTGCGTAGTGCGCTGCGCCAGCGTCTCCAGAGCGACGTCGTGGGTTTCTCTACTGCTTC
This sequence comes from Phytophthora syringae, assembly GCA_012656105.1. Classification (NCBI taxonomy): domain Eukaryota; phylum Oomycota; class Peronosporomycetes; order Peronosporales; family Peronosporaceae; genus Phytophthora; species Phytophthora syringae. The sequence continues at coordinate 25,810 of JAAKBD010000282.1, read as the reverse complement.
GTCATCGGCTACTGCGGGAAAGAGAACCGCGGATGGCAGCGTGGCGCAGCTGGAGGAATTGCTTGAGCGCACAGTGCAATTCGGCGAGAACCAGTCGGGGCTGCTGCTTGGATCTGTCGGCAACGGCCGACGCTCAATTGTGACGCGAGCGATGCGGAACTTACGTGCCAAGTACGGCAAGTTCACGATCGTGTACCTAAACGGCGTCATCCTTCAGAACGAGCTCGAGGCTTTCAAAGAGCTGATAGCGCAGTTAACTCACGCCACCTCCGTGAAGCATCCGGTGCGTCCGTGGTCCTACTTCGGCTACAATTCCATTAACCTTTGACTAGGTTAATAACTACATTGTTGCGAATATGGTAGGTGCTCTCGTACTGGAACATGTACGAGTACCTGCGCGGCCTGCTTGTTGCGAAAGCGAAGGAGGGGGACCATGTGATCGTCATCATCGATGCATTGGAGCAGTTCGTGCGTGAAAACAGCAACGCCAAGCAATTGCTCTTGTACAATCTGCTCGACTGGCTTCAGGTAAAGTTTACTCGGTGTAGTACAAGAACTTTTCACTCGCTCGATGTCAAGTACTGATCTAGCGTGCTGATTGTAGACGAAAGATGTCAAAATGGGCGTGCTGGGTATTACGGACAACTACAATGTTGTTGACAATCTTGAGAAGCGTGTACGCTCCAGGTACGGCAAATTTGAACTTCCCGCACATCCTGTGGCGATGATGATGTTTTTAATGTATCGTCCGTCTGCTGCTCAACAGATTTTCAAACCTGCAGATTATTGTCGAGAGACCGTCATTCGCTCAGATAAGGCAACACCTTGTGCGCGCGCTTTCGCTCGATGGTTTTGACTGGATTTCTCGTCATGATCTCACGCAACTATCTGCCGAATACGCCGCAGCCTTTTCGAAAAGTGTAAACGAGCTGTTGTTGGAGCACAGTAATTTCCTGGCGAGCCTTGAATTCGATTATGATATTGGCAAGCCGCAACTGTTTTTCGAAAGGCTGACTACAGCCGCAGTTTGCTACCTGGAAGTAGACGCACCACTACTGACGGTCGAGCACTTTCGACGCGCTAGGCACTTGCTAGAGCAGGACCATCAGCTTGCTGTGTTGGGAACTGTGACGGAGCACGGCATTGCGTTGCTTATCGGTATGGGCCACCTCGAGAAAGCTGACCAGCGAGTGTTCACGCTCGAAATGGTTTACGCGAGATGGGAAAACTTCCTTCGACAGCAAGACATGCTTGCACAGCTGCCAACACGTAGTGAGGCGCAGAAAGCGCTCGAGAACTTGTTGCGGTTGAAACTAGTCAAGGACGCTGGTGATGCTTTCAAAATCGGCCGCGGTGGGGATATCTCGATGAAACAGGACACGTCAGGGTCACTTCAACCAGAGTTTCGAGCGGTGCATTTGAATTTTGCGCCGCGAACTCTGGAGGGCATGTTACGCAATGGAAGTATCAAGTGCTCGACGCTGCTGAAAGAATGGGCTATTAACGGGAGCTGATCTCGCTGGGCATCGACTTTGGTGGGCATGGCCATTTAATTTTAGTTGGCGCTTTCTCAGTTTCCTTCAAAGGATCGTTTGCTGCCGCGACGACGACGATGGTTGTTGAAATGGACACTATCACTTCAGGTTATGCTGAGTCCCAAGCCGGTGGCACTGAGCACAGCTACCAGATCCTCAACTACGTGTAAGCAAAATGTATGCTAAGGAGATGGCATTCACTTCTGTACTAACACTTCCCCCTCTGTTCGTGCTCAAGTCATCATTCCTCTAATATCCTTAGCAAAGTTCGCCTGGGTCAACCGCTGAATTCAGCTTTGCATAGTGTAAGCTGGTAGAGTAGGCCGTCCAAAGTGCTCGCCCACACGCCTTGCTAACCTACTTCTTCGCTGATCTTGTAGGAGCGTCCATTGAGAGCACAACTGAAGCAGCTCCAAGCTGCAAACAAATCTGTCCAAGGCAAGAATACGCAACAATCAGGTGCTTTGAGTACGCTTCTGTCTGGAGCTCATTTCCGCCGGGAGCAGACTTCACATCGACCGCGGGGGCTACAGATTCCCCGTACCCAGCAGTCCACAATACCCCACAAGTTTAGCGACAGTCCTCGTAAACAGCCCTTGCTCCCCACTGTTAAACCGATCCCTTTGAAGAGTATAAAGCATCTGGACCAGGGGTACCAGAAGCAGGTCACCCCGAAGACGACGAAGAACAAACCAGTGAAGAATCATGGAGCAGCTCTATCTCGGTGCCCGATCAACACAACGCGGCGCTCATCATCGCCCGATTTTTCGTAGCGCGTGTCGACTAGACAACGCAGCTGATCGCGCGAGGGAGGTTTTGCGTCGACGCTGGCGAGAAAAGCACCCCGAAAAATACAGAACTCCACTCTTTGAGCTGACAAACAACGAGCAGCTCCGAGTTTTGCAGCTCTATAACCCGCATCTTTACGGATCGCAGCACCCCATTTCACCGATCAAGTCGGCCTCAAACTCGATTCGGTTGTCACGGGTGCACAAGATGGAGCACCACAAACGCCTCCGACAATCACAAATTCTTGCGCGGATGGATCAGGAAACGACATTGCTGAACGCTGCGTGTAGGCAGAAGACGAGTACGCCAATTGCAGCAACGACAATACTTCATGAAGCATACCAACGGCAGTCTCCAGCAGCTCGAGAACGACCTAAAACTTTTCTTGAGCGTGAGCGAACCCAGCACATCCTTCCTCCAAGATTGCGCTACCCAGTTGCACAACAGTCTGATGAGCTTTTGACTCGGTGCAAAGGTATCCTGAGCCTCAAACCTCTGTAAATATACCAAGCCGTAACCTCGTTAAACCTGCAAGTCAAAATATTATTCATCACTTCCAGCACAACAATGGTGGTGATCAATCACTTCCGCTAACTGCGTGCACAGTAGAAACCACTTCGGATTGCTGGTCGAACCAGTGGCCACCTCATCAGCGACAAAATGAAGTGGCTCGTAAACTTTCACCATCGTTCCAGCAGCTAACTTGAGATACTGGGCTGTCTGGGGCTGGAAAAGTGCTTCAAGCACGATGGAGCGATTCTCTTTAATCATGCTCGCAGTTTTTTCCTTCAGCTTGACAGCAACCTCGTGGACGCGGCATTCGTATGATGCAAAATGTGGTGTCACCCCACGACTTTTCTTGAGGCAAATGAGTATGTGTGCTCGGTCTTGAATATACTCCATCGCGCCAGTCGTACGCGTTGTCGGAGAATGGCTAGTGTGTTGTAAGAGGTGTTGTCCCTGTGATCGAAGCAGCGTAAGGTCTCGATTACTCTTGCGGATGGCCTTGCGAATAACGTCGCCAATGCTTCCACGAATTTTGGGGCAATTCCATCAGCTTTAAGTTTCCGACCCATTGTCGAGCTTGCAGATGGAGGCTTTGTTGGAGAGAATATCTGTGGAGCAAATTCCTCTGATCGCATCTGGTGCTCGGTGTCCAAGATCGCGTCGGCATCAACCGGATTTTCTTCTGTCTGCGTCTGCCGTCAGGCGGTACCATATAGTTAGTGATTTTTACTGGACAATCTTGATCAACGAGGTGTAAACTCACCGGCAAAATTGCGGACTCGTCGTGAGAGGAATTCAGTTGCTGGGACAGAATTGTTGCGCGCTCCAATACATCCGACAAGAGTCGCTTCTTAGGAAGTGCCGAGCTACTAACCACGCTATCGTCTATGCGGTATTCACTATGTGTGGGCTGTGAGCTCGACTGTGTCGGTGGCATCGACTTTCGCCTGAAAACGTCAACATCCGAAACCTGTCAGATCCACGAAGTAGAAACATATCAGTACCACAACAGGATCTTACCGTTTAGCGGAAGCTGCTTCTAGCTGCGAGCGTCGCTGCTGAATTGCACTAAGCGATTTGCGTCGGTTGTTCGTGTCTGCAGCTGAAGGTTTCGTCGTGCTCCATCGCGATGGTCTCGAATCTGCCGCTTCAAAGCCCAACTTCTTCTTGCCAGCCGTAGTAATTCTCGTTCCAGTGGGCGGCTGACTCCGTTTCAATATCGAGCGGTGGACCCCTCGACTGCTATTTCCGCCGGCCGCTGTCTTTTGTCCTCCTTCGACTCTGCTTCTGTCTGGAATAAGGAGTTTCCGTGGCTCTTCCCACGTATTAATGTTTCTTCGTCTTCAACTGCTTCTGTCGTCTGCTGTTGTTGCAGTAGTGACGCGAAGGGGTTTTCTTCCTCTTGTTCGGCTTCGTCCCCACTGTCGTCTACAGTTTTACTGTTAGTATGTATACAATGCGAATAGTTGGCTAATAGTAATGAGCTACCGAGGTTGAATAGAGGCCGCTGCTGTCGCGCGAAGATCTGTTTGCTCCCTTCGGCTGCTGCTGTCGACGGCGCTCGCGGCTGTGCAGGAGTAGAGATCGCGTCCAGCGACAGCAGCGGGTTGCGGCTGACGGCGTCCGCATCCAGGTCGTAGTACACGACGCCCTCGTCCTCCGCATCCGCAAAGCGCGCCAGTCTTCGGCTCACACCTCGACGCATTCTTGAGCGCGCAAACTTATTTGTTGGCAAAAAAACTAAACTCGAGATTTGTAAAAATCGAGTTTATTATAGAAATCGCATTTTTGCCACAAATTTTTGGTTTAAGCGAATAAAAGTCCGAAGTACTAGGGCTACGCGAAGGCTGAGATAGGAAATAGTACTTCGAAGTAACTTGATGCCCTATTAACTCAAATACTCCTGGAGTATAGCCAAAACAACTCTACGATGCCCACCGGCGTCCAAGTGAGCTCAGGGCGCAGATGCTTTGTTGCTATAAGGTCACTGCGGGGCGGTACTTAAGGCTGCAAGCTGGTATACTTTTAAAAGTATACCGGTACGAAAATGGCGCCGTCTAGCAACCGGTTGCCAACTGGTATGTACCGGTACAAAAAAATGGGCGACGATAATAAAGCCCCGTAGAAACCGGTTGCCAACTGGTATATACCGGTACGAAATGGGTGACATCCGGCTTGCAACCGGTTGCCAACTGGTATATACCGGTACAAAATGGGCGACGGCCCGCCTAGAAACCGGTAGCAGGCCGGTATAACTGACGCAATGAATTGCTTCCTATCTCAGTATAATAGTAAATGCACTCGCTAAACTCATCGTGGTCGCAACAGCGGATAACAGGCAACAATCCTCTGTCATCGATAGCTTAAAGGAACAATGCGAATACTATTTACTATGGTTTCCACCGTCGCAGAAGCAATAGCATCCACCTAATTGGGGTAGTCGACAAATGTCGTTCTTCACCGAGGTGACGGAATCGCCTATTTTGTGCAGCCAAGCCAAGCTTCCACTGTCGCGTTGCACGGATCTCCCACCTTTCGCTCGATCTGAAGCTGCCGCATGGTAATGTATGCTGCCTGGGTAACGCAGCTAATCACCATCATCCTTGTGTTGTAGCAGATACCTTGTACTCCGTTCAAATAACACTCTTTGTAAAGCGTGCTGCCACACAACTCGTCTGACGTGTACTTTGTTGGAGCTGCTGCTTCAAGGTCATACGGGAACCAGTGGGCTGCACCACACCGCACCCAGCATCCAGCACGCGACAGTGCCGCACAGAGCACTTTGCGAGCTTTGGTTGCGTTGCGCTGCCAGCGTAACTCCAACGCCAGCGTGGCGTTGAACAGCACCTGAGCAGCGGCAACAGTAGCGGTGTGGATGCTTCCGACAACGGAACACACTGGATCAACCGTTGGGTATCCACACCGGCTACCTTTATCTCACACTCCCACTCGCTCGTATCACGAACACAGTCTACCAGGCGACACTGGGCTTGACCATGCGAGTCAAAGATGTTGAGTGGTCCGAGCGCAAGCTTAGCTTGAAGTTGCTGCCGCATCATCGTTGCAGGATGTGGTAGTGACAAATGGCAGTACCTTCATGTGCTCAAGAAAGCGAGTAAACTTGCTGTTTTCCGACGCCTTGGTCATGATGTCGGCCGTGTTGTCATTTGTACCTACGTGCTTGGTACTCAAGGCGCCAGCTTCAACAAGGTGCCGCACCAAATGAAATTTGTTAGCGAAGTGCTTAGTTCGGCTGTGCTTACCCGGCATGCAGGCCAGGTATAGCGCAACTTGGTTGTCGCCGCGCAATAAGGGTGTGTTGTGCCTCCATCTCAATTCTTCACAGAGACCGATTACCCAGAGCACATCGCGCACACCTTCGTTCATGGCGATGTACTCGGCCTCCGTGCTGGACTGGGCGTTAATGCCTTGCTTCCGGGAGCCGTACGATATTACATTGCCATCCAGGTACGTCACGCAACCTGATACCGACTTGGCGTCACTAGGGTCGTTAGCGTAGTCAGAATCGGTAAACACAGTAATACACATGTCATCTCCTGGAATCACATCCATGTGCAAGGCGAAGTGCTTTGTTTGCAGCAGGTACTGAAGGACACGCTGAGCCTGGGCATAATGGTGCGGAGTGAAGTCTGCCAAGAACTTGCCCAAATGACGAACAGCATGGGCTATATCAGGGCGTGAACCCGATACAAGATATTGCAGTGCCCCTACCAATTCACGATACGGAAGATACGCGTCCTTGGCCAGCTTTTTTCAACTGCTTGGGACTCACTTGTTGCTTGTGGAGTCCAGCATCCATTTGCGTTCTCCATGTGAAACTCCTTTAGCTTTGCTTCGATGTAGCCTTGCTGACTGTACACGATCTGCTTGTTGGCGTTGTCCAAAGTGATCTCTATTCCCAGCAGAAACTTAACTTCGCTCATACTTGTGAGCGTAAACTTATCCTGGAGAAGAGAAGCCACTTCACTGCACAGCTCCGCGGGGCCCATCAATAACAAGTCGTCGACGTAGACGGTCAGCAGCATGCTGACGTCTCTATCCTTGTACATTGCATACAGACCGTAGTCGCTGTCGAGACGTGTGAGTCCAATCGTCTGCAGAAACTCGTGCAGTGTTTTGTTCCAAACTGCTGGGCTTGTTTTAAGCCGTACAAAGACTTGATAAGTTGGCACACCAAGCTACCACCCGGATCACCTTCATCTGACCCTGCTGGGATCTCCATGAAGATCAGTTCCTCAAGCACTCCATAGAGAAACGCGGTTTTCACATCGTACTGCAGTACGAGCCAGCCACGCTTACGAGCAAACAAGATCGCCGCCCTGATCGTTTCAAATCGAATCACGGGAGCGTATGTATCAACATAGTCCACTCCAAACTTCTGCTTGAAGCCGTGGATCACTAGTCGAGCTTTAAAGCGTTTGATTTTCCCCTTAGCATCCCGCTTCACAGCATACACCCAGCGATTTGTGATCACCATCTGATGCTTGGCTTTGACTCGTGCCACCAGCTTCCACGTCCCGTGCTCTCGCAACGATGCCAATTCCTCTGCCATGGCAGACTGCCATTCAGCCCACTGCTCACTCGCCTTCGCTTGTTTGTACGAGGTGGGGATTTTTGATGTCCGTCGTGGTGTTCATGACCGAGCCAATAACGTACTCCTTCAGGTGAGCAGGCGGCTTCCGTGCTCGCCGCGTTGCAACACCACGCGGTTCACTCGGGGCTGCCACTTTTCCTGGCGGTTCATAGTCATCATCAACTCTAAATTCGTCACCTGGTTTGCGCCTCTTGCGCTTACCATTCTTCAGCAACTTTGGCGCCGGGCTTTGCGAGCGTGACGCACGGGCTTTTGGTCGCGAGACCGATCTTGGTACGTCGCGTGTGTGGGCTCCCACTGGCTCAGCAATAACACGAAGTTCTGTTTCTGGTTGCAAGTCGCCGTGTATTGGTGCTGCCGGTAAGCCCGGAGCTCTTCCAGCTTCAGGAAACAATCGAGTCTGGAATGACGAAGCAATTGGCACAATCGGAATGTCATTTGGAAGTTCATAGTCACCCTGCTGAAAAGTATTCATAAGCAGTTGACGCATGTAGGTCTGAGCCACAGTGAACTTCTCGTGACAATACACATTTCCACTTCTCCTCGTGAAAATAGCTCCAGTCCGCAAGTTCATCAACTTGTATCCCTTCGTTGAGCGACTATACCCGAGCAGCAAACTAAGGTCGGCACGTGGTTCCAGCGTTGCCTTCGTTTCTCTGGACTCCGGTGGTACATGTGCATGCACTAAGCACCACCAAGTGCGGAGATCACGCAGCTTTGGCGGCGTACCGAAGAGTGCCTCATGTGGAGATACACCATGCAACGGCTTCGTAGGTAGCTGATTGATTGTATCAACCACGTGCAGCGCTGCTTCGCCCCAAAGCAGGTTGGTCTGGCTCGTAGCATGCAGCAGTGCCCGTAATCTGGGTAGCACCGAGCCGTTGGCACGCTCAACAATCGAATTTTCTTCCGGAGAGTAGGAATTAGTGGACAATTGCAAGATGCCGCGCCGCTCACAGAACTCTTTGAGTTCATCTCCCAGGAATTCACCTCCCTTGTCTGAGTGCAACTGCACTACGCCAAGGCCCTTCTGCTTTTGAACTCGGTTGTGAGGCGTCGGACTAGATTCATCAACAATGGCTCTACCTCATCCTTCCATGCCAGCAAATAACACCACTTATAACGGGTTGCTTCATCGACAACAAGCATGAACATCTTGTCACCCGTGGCAGTGTCTTGGTCTAGGGAACAGAGATCCATCGACAGTCTCTCTAGTGGCTGACGTTTCCGCTCTGGATCGCGCTTGTAAGTGGTTCGCTTTAGTTTGACCGTGATGCAGGGAACACACTCGTAGGAAGAAAGGTCCTTCAAGCTGAATTCAAGCCAAAATCCACTTTGTCACTGACAAGCTTCTCTATCAGATCCATATTGGCATGGTCCAGGCGGTTGTGCAGTCGTTCCATAGTATTTGCTCGCTTTTCGACAGCAGCTACAAGTCGTAGCGAGCGGCGGCAGCGTAGGCGATACAACATGTCGTGCTTGACAAACTGGAGCTTCAGGTTGCCGTTGACAAGCCACGCTATGTTTTGCTCATCATTAAGCTCAAGCTTGAACCCCAGTGTCTGCATGTACCTCAAGCTGATCAGATTGACGTGTGCGTTGACGGAATAGTGAACATCATCTAATCGTCGTGGCTCCCACTTACTCGTCACTTCATTGAAAACACGAATTGCCACACTGCATGTAGCCTCTAGTGCTTCTGTCTGCCCTAGGGCCATTTTCAGCTCTCCGCTTACGTCACGATCCACGTACGAGAACATCGACATGTCGCCACAGAGATTCACTTGAGATACACTGTCAAGTACCCACTCAACTTCATCGGATTTGAGTCCTGGTATGGGTCGTTCTTGCACAGCTAGTACCAATTTGACGTGACAACCAGCCGCGTCGTCATCACCGCTAACAACAGTTTCATCTGGTTTGTCTTCAACAACAGTGCATTCTTCATCTGAACTTGTAGACGACGTCTCAGTACACTGCATGCCATGATGACCTCGGCTAGTTGGTGCGGTTGAGAGACGCGACGAAAACAATTGTTGCTGTTGTTGCTCGGCACCTGTTGTATCGTGATGTTTCACCGAACGAAATACAGCTCCAGCCGACATGGATCGCATGCCGCGATCATCTTTCACGGTAATCGGGACTTCCTGGCTTTCAGCCTTGCATTCAGCATCATTTTTCCAGTGGCCGTACTCGCCGCAGGCTTTACACTTTGAAGTCTTCTTTTTCTGAGCAATGCGCTGCTCACGTGACTCCACAGTGGTCGACCTGCTCAAGCTCGAACTTTTGGCTCCAGATCTACCCTTGTACTTCCCTTTTCCTTTTTCGCCACGGTTGCGCTCGACTGAGTTCATCTGACGAGCGGCGGTCAGGCCAGATCCGTTATCATTACCGCGCGGAGTAAAGAATATTGATCACGGCGCTCGGTTTGCTCTGCATTCTCAATGCGCCATCGTGCATCAGCTACCGTCAACCGTGTCGAGGGTCAGTTGTAAAGCTTGTTTTGCATGTCTGACGCGACGCGCGGGTATATGTCCGACACGTTATTCAACAGCACCTTCGCAATATCATGCTCATCAAGTCCATCATTGGCTTGGACCAGTTGGCGCTGGAGGGCCATAATATCTTCGACGTAAACAACTGCTTGTTCTTGCCGACCAAGTACCCGGCCATAAATCCGTGATCGAATTACAACCGTATTCACTGCTGGACCACGGCCATAGTCGTTGTAGAGAACATGCCACAGCTTAGTGGGGTCTGCTTCATCGATCAGTGACGCATATCGCTCAATGACTGCATCCGAAAGCGCTGAAATGATGATATTGTTTGCACTTGCTGCGCGGGCAATCCACTGGTTCTGCAGTTGACTCGTCCAGATGGCTTCAAGAGGCTTTTGACCGGTCACAAGTCGTGCCATGTTCGACACATTCAGGGCTGCCAGAACGCGAGCGCGCCAGGCGACATACTGCTGCGGTTTTGAGAGCTTGTCCTGAATGTCTACCTTGACCGAGGTCTGAAACTTGCTCACTCTCGCCGCGGCAGCAGCTGGCGATGCATCTGAATCGTCAAGTCGCAGTTCGCGCGCTCCGTAGCGCGGCGTTTGGCTATGCGAGAGCTCCCGCTGGGTGGAGGCCTTCCGAACGGCGAGAAGATTGGTACGGGCGGGCTCGTTCGACCTCCGGCAAGTGTTCGTTGGACTGGCGGAGTGCTTTCTTGATTCTGAGATTCAGGCTAGGGGTGACCATCTGTCGATGGGGAGGGCGGAGACGTGTCGAGTTTGACTCATAACCTGCGACGTGTGAACACTTGATGTTTGTATGGTGGTGTTCGCACGTGACTTTGCACAGTCTGCTCAGTCTGCTTAGTCTGCGTGACAAGTTGACAACTGAAGGAAACGAGGCTCTGAACGCCGGAATGGCTTTGGCAGAATGCCTTAGCTGGGACTTGGAGGAAGAGGAGGGGTGGCCTGCGCTGCAGGCGGTGAATGTTGGAATGAAAGCAGCCATCCTCTTCTCCGCAACCCATTGTATTTAGCAGTTAGTGTGCGCCGCAAGCAGCACAGGATAAACAACACGCAGGTTAGTTTCTAGGACACGATAGTGGGCTGCACCACACCGCACCCAGCATCCAGCACGCGACAGTGCCGCACAGAGCACTTTGCGAGCTTTGGTTGCGTTGCGCTGCCAGCGTAACTCCAACGCCAGCGTGGCGTTGAACAGCACCTGAGCAGCGGCAACAGTAGCGGTGTGGATGCTTCCGACAACGGAACACACTGATCAACCGTTGGGTATCCACACCGGCTACCTTTATCTCACAGACGGGCAAGACGGCGCTGGAGCAGAAGACGATCCAGCCGAAGAAATGCGGTCGCGGCCGTTGCCCTGCCCAATGCGCCCTCAAGAGCAATGGGCAATTGGCTAGCCTCTGCAAACAGCATCTGGAAGCTGCTCGCACGCGCGGGAGCGAGTATAAGAAGAAGCGCAGGCAGCAGCAGCGGCAACTCGGGCACAGTGAGCTCCACAATGACGTCGTACTTGACGCCAGGTACCAGCACGGGTTGCGTGTCTTGCTGCAGCTTGGGAATCATGGATTGCCATTGGTGGACGGGGTCTTGTAGGTTTAGCGACGCTGTTGGGACGTTCTGCGCCCCAGAGAGCTCGTGACGAGCGCCGTAGTCGAAGAAAACCTCCTGCTCGTGGAATCTGGACGGGATCACCACATAGTAGAGCAGCGCGTAGAGCACCGAGGCCGACGCGAAGAGCATCGAGACGCCGGTGCAGACCTGCGCGGCTCGGAAGGCCCAGAGCAGCAGCAGCTTGGAGTAATCTCGGGCCACACGCGAGAGCTCCTCACGCAGTCGCTGGCGCTCCGTCTCGTAGGAGCTCCGTTGCGCTCGTCAGAGTCCACGGGATCCACGACGCCATCTTCTTCTTCTCGTCTGATTCGTTTCTGACGTTGAAAGGTTCAAGTCTTTTATCTGAAAAATACGGCGATCTGATTGGCCAGACCACTATCGCCATCTCTGTTCACTCAACTTGACCTAAAAGAACGAAAAGAGCAGCACGCCCCGCGGCGCCACATCCTCTTCAGTCCCAGCGTGAGCAGCGCGTGCGCCTTGATAGCTGAGGCTTACTCTTCGAGGCGGTGGCGATTACAACGCCCTTTACTTTTGCTTGGTTCACGCAGGACGGCGTCGAACACTGAGCCATAACATGTCCGCGACATACACCCTTGCTATGCATGCGCTTCTTGCAGCCCGAAACTGAGCACGGGACGACGGGTCGATGCTCAAAGCATGTTCCCCCACTATACATCACCTTGCCACAGTTCGAGACCGAGCACCGTTTGGCTCCGTGCGAACGACATAACCCCTGTGAGTGCGCCCCATGTCCACATCCTGGGTGGTAACAGTTTGGTCTCTTCCTGGGAGTTCGTCGCTGCACGAGGGTTGAATTGAGAGAAGAGCCCGCCTGAGTCTCAGGCTGAGATGGAGTCTCTGTTGCCGTTGTAGTGTCCTGGTCGTTGGACAGTTGTGGAGCTGGAACGATCGGCGAATCCGGCATGATTTCATCGTCTGCAAGCCGCGCTGGAGCTTCCACCGTCGCCGGCGCTTGAACGACGTTGGAGGCTCTGTCGTTGCGCCTGCGTGACCGATCCAGAAGTATCTCCAAATCGGCGCGAGCTGCGTCAATGGCTTCTTGGGCGTGGACGGACACTGAATCGTCTCCAGTCCGTCGCATCTCTAGCTCCATATCAGTCACTGCCAACTGAGCTCTCAGCTCGAGGATGACGATTTGATCATCGTGGTGGCGTTGCTCTGTAGCGTGGCGAGTCTGCGGAAATCTTCTCCCGACTTGATCGAAAATCAAATTGACCTGTCCTTGCCGCGTGGGAGAGTAGATCATGAACTCTCTTTTGTAGTGTTGGATAGCGTCTAAGAACAGGAAATGAAACCCGTTTTTGTGAAGAGATCCTTCAAGTACTTTTCAGCGTCCTGGGCCTGATCCCCTGCTAGAAGAAGGATCCTCTGGAAGACAAGGTCGCCGTAGGCCTTGAGTTCCCAGAGCAAACCACCAGACGAGGTGCGCTGCTCGAAGTGTGTCGTCATGCCCCATTTCGAGACGATGAAATCGTCAGGAAACGGGTTGCCGTCCTTATCCTCCAGGGGGCCCATCTTTGCCTTTAGCTCACCTACAGTTCCAAGCTGTACGACGAGTTAGTTCGTGCATAGTGATAACGCATTGCAAGCTACGTACCGCGCATTGGTAGACACAGGCTATGTGTACGTTGGCAACACACTGCCTCCAGTCTTTAGCCGAGACTCCTTTAATTGGTTTAGCTGTGGCGAACGGACCCTCTTCGTCTTCATCCCGCGCCCTCTTGCCTGGGTTCTTGACAAGGTCGATCACCTCGGGCAACGTGGCGACTTCTCGGATGGGTAGCCACACGACGTAGCGGCTCTGATTGCTCAGGTACACGTCCACCGTAATATTGACCGGCGGGTAGGAGCGATCACGGGCCCGTGCTCCTGGCCGCTTCGTGAACGTGCAGTTGAAGTTGCCGCGCGAAAGAAGCTGCTCGATGGAGCTCAGCGTTTTTCGGTGCCGTGTCCTCAGGAATTTGGCTATGTCTCCGGCCAGCACCAGATCATCCGTGGCATGTCGAAAAGCCCTCCTTATATGTGCCACAATATCTGGATCAGGTGATGACCACGTCTCAATGCGTGCAGGCAATGCTGTAGCCTCGTCCACCTCGGCCGACAGGACCATCACCCGCGACAGCTCAATCTCCTCCGTGGATAGGGGCTCGTCCGTTCCCGGCACCGAGGCCCGCCGTGTTGAAGAGGGTGGTTCCGACTCCTTCGTCTCCTCATCCGAGTGGGCCTCGTAATCGGCCCCGCGCTGCGTGTCGTATTGTAAGTAGCACGCGGACTCGACATCTTCGACCTCGTTGCGTAGGGGTCGGCGCCTCGCAGCACCGGCACGTCAGCCACCGTGGACAGGCACTCCTCGGTGCGCACAGTATCCTCCTCATGCTCGTGTTCGGGCTCGTTCTCGTTCACGTGCTTGTGCTCGTGCTCGTGCTCGTGCTCGTCGTCGTACCTCGTCCGGCTCGACAGAGTAGTTTTCAGCACGCATCTTGTAGGCGCAGCTTCACGTGTCCTCGTCTTGCCAGGAAATGACACCTTCGTCAGGATTGGCGGCCATCACAGACAGAGCACCCAGCGAGCCCCTCTCATCGAGCATAGTGCAGCGCCGCCCGCACCCTCCACGAGACTCAGAGAGACATGGTTCGTCGGCGCGCTATGGCGATTGGTCTAGCCGACGATTTTCCAGTCTAAGCCACTCGCCATCGCGCGACATCGCCCCAAGTTTTCTCTAGCTGCGCAGCGGCAACTGACGCCGATTTGGACCCGCCAGTGTTTTTCACATTCTAGCTGTGGTTTTTGGTTGCTTCGCGTTATATTTCACAACAAAAGGCGCACCCGGCGCCGTCAGTTAAGTGCCATCTTGTGTCTTGATTTGTCTTGCCTTCTGTATGGTCGTTCTTGTGTTTTTGCCGAGAAAAGTGGAAAAACACAAGATCAGAAACCTCTTGCGCCCAGTATGCGACGACCTGGCCGACTTGGCCTCCAGCCCGGCGGATCCGATAGTGAGCATCAGAACGGACACGCGCGTGGATGCTAAATCGGGATTTGAAACACCAGACACGGACAGTGCTCGACGCCAAAGTTCCACCGGTACGACGCATTTGTCGAATTTGCTGCGTGGCTCGATCGCACAGACCCAATCGAATACACAAAAATGGCGGAGCCGGCGGCGAAGAAGGTCAAGGAGAGTAGAATCTTAGCGATAAAACGTTTACCCAGTTTGGGTTTCTGCGTCGATGATTCGATCTTCCTGGCGATAGCCGCCTTAAAGATCCGATAACAAGCCACGAGCCAATTACACAGCAGCAAAACGGAGTAAGAGTAAATGATGGGGTGGGAACCCTTGGCTCAGATACGTAGTCAGTGTCGTTGTCTGGAAGATCAACTTTGGAAGATCGAGTGCTGCTGCCTATATTAGCCAAAGGTAGCAAACAATAGCGGGGTAAGATACGTCAGTCCTTGACTTTCGTTTCCCACCTCGAAGTATCCACTTACATAGTAGTGGTCGCGAATATCTCTTGGAACTTTGCACATTTGACTAGCCCAGAAATTTAGGAACCCGACTTTGCCGTCTTTGCTCGGCAACGAGATCACCCGAGTTTGCAGCGTCGACGGTTGTTTGATCCTTTTAACCAAGCGATGGAAGAACACGACCATGATTGCCAATCCGGTGTAGCCGATTCCAAACAACGAGAGCATCACTGCTGACGAAACTACGATGGCGATTCCCGGGTCAGGCCAAAACTCGCCATTGTCGAAGTGGGTCGTGTTCATGACCGAGTTAGCCATGTCGTTAGCGTGAACTTGGATGTAAGCCAGCGTAAAAGTCCAAATTGCTGACATGGCAAAAACAATGATCATCGGTACTCCAAGGAACCCAAAGACGTCGTAGAAAGTGGCTGCTTTGGCTATAACAAGCTCTGTCACTGACGGTCGGGGCTCAAGCGATAACCTTGGCGTGAATCTCTCCGGTGGGGTATTATCGCGTCCACGGGCACCCTGGTGTCTCTGATCAGAATGCAGGTTTGCGATCATGGTGACATCATCCGTTCCAAGCACGAAGTCTGTCACATCCTGGGGAATATCCATCTTCCAAACACCTCACCGTTCTGCTGCGTCAACGCCCTTTTAGTGATGCGGCCTACCGGTAGCTTCCCGGATTTACCGTTTCAACAGTCGCTCTCTGTAAGATCATGTGAGCAGATTTGAAGCTGCGTCGGGAGACTCAACAGACATGCAAACATACCATGGACATGAAGCACTCGACGTCACAGACGGTGACAACACATCAGAGGACGTGGCACGTATTGCAGAAGTTGTTATCGGAACGGACATCATATATCTGCGTTCAGATCAAAGAACAGGTCGTACTCTTGGAGGTGGCAAGGTCATTCCACGCAACTGGGATGGCCAACTCCGTGGTGAACACGACCAACTTCGACGATGGCGAATTCTGGATGCTTCCTCGTCTAGATGATGCAATTGCCATTTCGCCAGCAGTGCTGATCTCGCTGTTCAGAATCAACGTGACGAGATGGGTCTGTCTACCAAGGCAGAAAGCAGGACTAATGGTTCAATCTCGCAATTCAAAGCTGCAGTATTTTTAAAAGCTCGCTCCGCGCACGATCATGCGCAGTGCTATCTCGCGCATTTTTTCACCGGCAACCCGCACCCAAAAATGTCACGCGGAACTTAATCGATAGTTGGAATAGGAGAGCCTCGCCAATCAATTCGCGCACTAGGCCACTTGGTCTTCATAATTTCTTCAAGGGAGGGGAGCCATGGCCACCACTGCTTCCGGAATTCTCAATTGGCACTGATTTCCCAATAAAATCCGTCGATTCCTCGAGTGTCACGCGACACTTGGACAGTTGAGGGCAACGTCCATTGTGCTGGCTGCTGTTGCTCCCCAACCCATTGTAGTAAAACCAATCGAACGAAGGTAGTGGGGCTGATTTCGGCTCCGATGGTGGCGGGTGACGTGACTGAGAACTGCTTTCAGCAGGAGTAACAGCGCCACCTCTCTCTTCAGCGTCAAACTGCGCCTGCAACTCTCGCGCAAGGTCCGAATCCGATCGTTGAAGAGGAGCTGGTGTTTCTGTCGTTGTACTTGCATCGTACCCCCGGACAGCGCAAGCTCGAAATCGTTGGTGTACAGCAGCACCGAAATGACCTTCCAGTACTCATCCCACAGCACGATACCGGAGATTTCCAGTCTCCCCAATAAACGCGCCATCCAGTACTCGTTTGAGAGGATTTCGGACGATACTCCCAACCGTTTTAGCGACTCCGACAGCATACCTATCTCCATGAAACCTGTTTCCATCGGATCGCAGGCCTTGAACACGCGCTGGACGCGCTGAAAGAGCTGAGCAGAGGCCGATTCCTCGCACACGCGAGCATCCAACGCGAACCCAACAGTGAAGTGCGACGAGCTCCCAAGTACCCACACCGGGAACTGCGGCGATTTGTAGTAGCCTCCAACTTGGCAGTAGCGAAGCGCCTCCAACTGCGTTAAGTAGCCAATCCGCGCCCGCTGAGGCACGCCATGCAAGAAAAGCCCCGAGTCGCCCATGGGGACGCTCCCGTCGAATACGTTGGACACGGCTTTGCCCGTGAGCAGCAGGTTCAGCAGCTCCTGTGTGCAGTGACCGAAGGCGCCCGTCAACACGTTCGCAGGGTCGTCCATCTCCTCTCGAATGTTGACGACGCTCTTGGTCCGCAGCACGCTGAACGTGAAGTTGATGACGCCGTGCGGGCTGCAGAACGCCGGCATTTCCCGCTGCAAGAGCGTCACCAGCTGCTCAGTCTGTGACCCCGACACAATGCTCTCTGTGTATGTTGTTGCGTTGCTATCAGAGTTCTGAACGACGACGCGCACCAGGCGGTCGGTACCGGAGCACTGCACCAGTAGCGAGGCCATGGCCTCCGCCAGCAGCTGCTGCCTCACCGTCTCGTCCTCTGCCACTCGTTCCTTCTGCAGAAGATGCTGCAGGTCACAGGCTTCGACTTCGCGCTGACGAACGAACAGGAAGAACCGCAGGATCTCGGCTTGTACAGCCGCCAGCACGCCGCACGGACCGCCTTGGCCCTGCACGAGCCCAAGCGGAAATCCTTGCAGTGGCTGGAACTCGAAGCCCTGCTGGTGCCAGCGCTGCAAGTCGTCAGACGCGCCGTCTCCTGTCGCCGGCCACAGCAGACGGAGCAGCTCGTCCACCTCCGCTGCTGACAAGGTGCTCATGAAGATTGAAGAGGAGTTGTGGTGTCGGACACACTAGCATGGTGTGCGCCACAATTCTGTGGTGTGCGTGACACAATCTGGCAATTGAGCGCTACCTTCGCTTGAGCTCCGCTTGACACTCGCGATTTGGTCGAATTTGCGGTCCGCAATGCGATCGCGCGACGCAGTTGAAGCTGGAGTTGGCGCATTTTTAGCGTGCTGGAGTGAGCTGGTTGCCAAATCGCGCGCTCTATTTCAGCCCTTCTCGCGGGGAAGGACTCGCTCCTCGCCGGATGTGTGCAAGCACTGACGACAGTGCGCAGGTTGAAGTGGCCGCTGGAAGCACATGCACTTTCCTCCAGGCATACATGTATGTACACTGCGGTGCATTTGATAGTTTTCTTACACGCGGCAGTCTGAAGAAATGGCGCAGCCATCTGGCCCGGGCCAAAGGCCATCCGTGCGAAGGCAACACCAGGCGGATCGGGGCCTCCACAGGATATCAGATGCCCGCATCGTCTGTTTGAACGATCGCATGCACTGCGCGAGGGTATCATATGTACGCGGAATGGGATTCTGACAAATAGTATGATACCCTACCGGAACCGATATAGAAATATATTGGTAATTACAGGGTATGAGTATTCGTAATTCGGTGTAATGGTGGCGGGAAAGAGACCGGCGATGACAGCAGACGGACGCTTTGAAGCGTCATTGCGTCCAGCCCGTAGTCCCGCCATTCGACTATTTCACACGTGCGGAGCAAGAATCTCTCGTGTCCGAGAAGCACAAATGCAACCACAGCTGGGCATGAACAGACAGGAGCAACCACAGCGAGCACTGCGGACTGACGCCGATGCGGCGCCAGAGCCGAAGAACGACGTCGCGACGGGACCCGCGTGTGCACAGGACGTGGCTGTCTATTGCCAGAGAGAGGCCAATGTGGTGGCGCTGCTACACGAGGCGCCGGACAAGGTGGAGCCCATGAAAATCGTCGAGGCCGTGCGCAAGGTGCGGCTCTGCATGGTCACGCACGCTGATGTGCTGTCCGTGGACTGCGCGAAGACGCTGTCAGCCGACGTCGCGACGCCCACGAAAGCGGCTTCCGTACCAGCGACGAAGATGGCGAGGGGCCAGGAGGACGGGGTCGACGACGACTCGTCCATGGAGATCAACATCTACTACTCAAGGCACCACAACGGTGCGGGCCACGCGCTGCGGTCGGGCGGTGCACTCGCCGCCAACCACGTGCAGACTGGAGGACCGTCTGCCGACTTGTCAGAGGTGCTGACGCACCCGCTTACGTGGATCTTCGTGCTGCCGTTCTTCGCCGTCGGTATGTACGTGAGTCTTACGCGGCTGGCGACGTTGCTGCGGCGCCGACGAGAGGAGCGGCGCATCGAGAGCAAGCAGTACATGCCCGTGAATTGACCGTGATAGCAGTAGTTTGTAAGCGTAGGAAGCAGTAACAGGGGCTCGCAGCACACACACATATATATATAAGATCGAGCGCGCCGCAACCATCAATAAAATACTTAGTCGCATCACTTCCCACCGCCACAGGCTGAGATCGTGCGCGGATCCACTTCGAAGTGCACCCCTTCGCCAACGGTGAAGCCATCCGTCAGTGGAGCCATGTCTGACGCCGGTTTGGACACCACATTATGTACACCACACAACCGAAACGTGGCGCCACCTCGTAGATCTAATCTCCAACCTTCGACCTCCCCTCGTGACGATGCAGCAGGGCGGCTACGGCGGCTACGACCAGCAGCAAGGCGGCTACGGCCAGCAGCCTCAGCAGCAGTACGACCAGCAGCAGCAACAACAGTATGGCCAGCAACAGCAACCGGGTGGCTACGACCAGCAACAGTACAGCCAGCAACAGCAAGGGGGTGGCTACGACCAGTACGGCCAGCAACAGCAAGGAGGATACGACCAATACGGCCAACAGCAACAGCAGCAGGGCGGCTACCAGCCGGGCATGCAGCCCCAGGAGTGGGATTTTCACGCCATGGAGGCCAAGGATGGCGTCCGCTTCTCGTGGAACTCGTGGCCGTGCACCAAACTGGAGCAGACACGCTGCGTCATGCCCACGGGCTGTCTCTACCAGCCACTAAAACCTATTGACGGCATGCCGCCCGCGGTGGAGTACGACCCCATCCACTGTAAGGCTTGCGCGGCCGTGCTCAACCCTTTCTGTCAAGTGGACTTCGTCTCCAAGCTCTGGGTGTGTCCGTTCTGCGTGACGCGCAACCACTTCCCACCACACTATGCCGAGAACATCACGCAGGAGAACCTGCCGGCCGAGCTCATTCCGCAGTACACGACGCTCGAGTACGAGCTGCAGAACCGCCAGGCCGGACCCCCGTCTTCGTTTTCTGCATTGACACGTGCGTCCCCGAGGAAGAGCTCGAGGAGCTTAAGGACTCAATCCAGCAGACGCTGAACCAGCTGCCACCCGATGCGCTCATCGGCCTCGTGACGTACGGCACCATGGTGCACGTGCACGAGCTGGGATTCCCGGAGGTGCCCAAGTCGCACGTCTTCCGTGGCAACAAGGACTTCACGGCGCAGCAGGTGTACGACATGCTGGGTCTGGCTGCCACGCGCAAGCAGCAACAACAGCAGGGTCAGCCCCAGCAGCCTCAGCAGCAGACCAGCAACTCGGCGCGCTTCCTGTTGCCTGTGTTCGAGTGCGGCTTCACGCTCGAGTCCATCCTGGAGGACCTGCAGCGCGACCCGTGGCCGGTTGCCGCCGACCAACGTCCCCAACGCTGCACGGGTGTAGCCATGTCGGTGTGCGTGGGACTTTTGGAGGCTACGTTCCGTGGCCAGGGCGCCCGCATCATGATGTTTGTCGGCGGCCCGCCTACCGTCGGCCCGGGTGCCATCGTCAGCCGCGACCGCAAGGAGGACATCCGTTCGCACACGGATCTGCAGAAGGACAAGGCTCCGCTCACCAAGAAGGCGCTGGTTCATTACAACGACCTGGCGGCCCGCTGTGTGGCCTCAAGCCATGTGGTGGACATCTTCGCGTGTTCCCTGGATCAGAGTGGTGTGATGGAGATGGCAGCTTGTGTACAGAAGACTGGCGGTGTGATCGTGCTTGCCGACTCCTTCGGCCAGTCCGTCTTCCGCGAGTCCTTCCGTCGCATGTTCAGCAAGTTCTCGGACGAAGCCGCTGACTGTGACAAGGATCAGCTCACAATGGCCTTTGCTGCCTCGGTGGAAGTGCTTACGAGCCGTGAGTTTAAGGTTGCTGGTGCCATTGGCCCCTGCGCGCCTCTGAAGCGCCAGGGCGCAGCCCCGAAGAACGTTTCTGAGGTGGAGATCGGTGTGGGCGGTACCAACGCCTGGTCGATGGGCGGCATTGACCCCAACACCACCGTCGCCATCTACTTTGACATTTCCAACCAGACGCCGTTGCCGCAGGGCAAGGCGCGCTACATTCAGCTGATCACACGCTACCAACACGCCAGTGGTCGCTATCGTACACGTGTGACCACCATCTGCGGTCCTTGGACGGTGGACCCGAACGACACGGCCACGCTGGGTCGCGGCTTCGACCAGGAGGCCGCCGCCGTGCTGCTGGCACGTATTGCTGTGCACCGATCCGAGACGGGCGAGGAGCAGCTGGACATCATGCGCTGGATCGACCGGTCGCTCATTCGTCTGGCCTCCCGCTTCGCTGACTACCGCAAGGACGACCCGTCATCGTTCCGCTTGTCGCCGGAGTTCGCCATCTTCCCCCAGTTCATGTTCCACCTGCGTCGTTCGCAGTTCTTGACCGTGTTCGGCTATTCGCCCGATGAGAGCTCGTACTACCGCCATTGCCTACTACGCGAGAGCACAACGAACTCGCTCGTGATGATCCAGCCGTCGCTGCTGTCGTACTC
Source organism: Phytophthora syringae (assembly GCA_012656105.1). NCBI lineage: Eukaryota > Oomycota > Peronosporomycetes > Peronosporales > Peronosporaceae > Phytophthora > Phytophthora syringae. The sequence goes on along the minus strand of JAAKBD010000282.1, from coordinate 4,095 downwards.
GTTCAACGGTCCGCCCGTGCCAGCGCTGCTGGATGCTGCGAGTGTGCGGTCCGACACGATCTTGCTGCTGGACTCGTTCTTCTACGTGGTGGTTTTCCACGGCGACACGATCGCCGCGTGGCGAGACCAGAAGTTCCACGAGGACCCATCGCACGAGAACTTCAAGAACTTGCTGGAGGCCCCGCAGGCAGACGCGCAGCTTATCATGGACTCGCGCTTCCCCGTCCCGCGCTACGTGGTGTGCGATCAGCACAAGTCGCAGTCGCGATTCCTTATGGCCAAGCTCAACCCGAGTGTCACGCACAACAGCATGGACGGCCAGGGCGAGGTCATCTTTACGGACGACGTGAGTCTCAAGGTGTTCATGGAGCACCTCATGAACTTGGCCGTCAAGTCGTAGAGCAGCAGGACTGTAGACCCTTGGGCTCCCGACCGAAAGAGTAGGTTGGCGGCAAACCGGTACCACACACGTAAATGAAAGATTGAAGCATTTGTTGTCTAGAGCGTAGCAGTGGTTAAGAGGTCTACCAGCAGCGCACTGCAGCCCCCGTCGAATTGGTGCGTGTCGTGGCCGCCAGCAACATTTGTGCATGGGGTCCCATGGACACAATTTTGCATTGGGCTACGCTGGAAGCGCACAGAGGCTTCCTCTCCATCACCAAGTCTAACTACCATGGACAGCATGGCTGGCTGTACATACATGGAGACGATTACAGCTCAGTGCGATGGCGACTTCAACGACCTCGGCCTCAACACTTGAGTCAACTCGGGCAGACAGTGCGCGGGCACACACACCACTACTTGTAGCAATGAGCAATTAGCGCATGGAGTAAATGACGACACGTCTGAACCGACTCGCGAAGCATACATGTAGCTACTAGTTATTGCCGTCTGCGCCGGTAGCGTTGGGTGAATGGAATCTCACACAACGGATCTCACAAACAACATGGGTTCAACAGGATACTCAATCAATCAAGCCAAGTGAAATGGTGTCACTTCTTCTAAAATGGGTACAGCTTAAAAACCTCGTCCGCTAGGGGACGGCACCGTCCGCTCCTCGCTCCATCCCGTCCTTTTCCTGCACACCGACCGCGGCATAGAGAATGCAAGTGGTTCGCCACGTAACGACTTTCGCAGGGGTTTCGCACCCGGCCACCTCGTCGGCTCCGAGTCAGTTTTGCTTCTTCGCAAGAAGACTGAAGCCACACCTTACGTACACAGCAACACAGGCATCGGCCGCTGCCGTGTAGAACCCCATGTACGGCAACGACAAGCAGGGGCTCATGAAGCACGAGGACTACGAGCTGCACGACACGCCCGCCACGGGCGCCAACGACGGCGGCGCCGGCTTCTACGCGCAGGAAGGGCGTCCTGTGGCCCAGCAAGGCTACGTGGACCCGCGCGGACCGGCTCTGCCGCCCATGAACGTCTCGGACGCCGTGGGGCTCGGCGGCCAGCGTGACAACATCATTTCGGTGCACGGCTACATGCACAAGCAGGGCAAGCGCACCATCAAGGGCCCCATCCACAAGAGCTGGAAGCGCCGCTACTTCGCGCTGGAGAAGGCCAAGATCTACTACTTCCACTCGCACTTGAGTGCCGCCAGTACTTCACCACGCGCAACGCCGACCTGGTGGTGGGCGCAGTGGAGCTGAAGGACGCGCTGCAGCTGCGGCCGTGCGCGCGGCTGGACTTGCCCCACAAGGGCTTCGAGGTGCACACCAAGCGCCGCGTGTGGGTGCTGTGCCCCGAGACGGACGAGGAGTACCGGATGTGGTTCCAGGGCGTCGAGCGCGCCATTGTGGCCAACGGAGCGGGCAACATCATCGAGCGCAAACTGCCCAACGTCCGCAAGTACCTGATGAAGGGCAACCAGACGTACCGCTTCTTCTACTTTGTGTTCCTGATCGCGGGCGTCGTGGAGCTGCTGGCGCTCGTCTTCTGGTTCGTGATCGGCCTGGAGCCTTGTGACGCGTCCCGGCTGGAGGTGGACTGTGCGACCATCACGAGCACGTCGCTGGACCGCCTCCGGTGCTCGGACCAGTCGTTCAGCGGCTGGTTCACGCCGCCTCAGTGGTACTTTCAGATTGCAGACGTGGAGAACGTCCAGTGCTTCCGCGACCCGCCCATCCCGCAATGGGCTTCGTACTTTGCCATGCTGTTCGCAGAGGTGCTGACGTTTGCGCTGGGTGTGCTGTACTACCTTGGGATGTGGAAGCCCGTGCGTCGTGGCGCCCACTACTTTGACGAGTTCGAGCCGCCTGTGCCCGATGAGCTGTGGCCCAAGGTCGACGTGTTGTTGTGTCACTACTCGGAACCTGCAGAGGAGACGATCGACACGCTGATGGCATGCATGAACCTGCAATACCCACCCCACCTCCTGCAGATTTGGGTGCTGGATGATGGGTACTGCAAGGCCAAGTGGGCAAAGGGCAACCCGGTCCCCACTGTTGAGCTGAACAAGGGTATTCTGGAAACTGCTGGTGATCTTCGTCAGGAGGTGGCGCAGTTCATGTACGACCGCGTATGCGACCCCAACGAAGACATGGAGGTGTACGCGTGGCGCAAGCTGCACTCGTCGGCCAATCTTCCTTCTCCATCCCGTGTCAAGGTGGTGAACCGTATGGATTGTGCTGTGGGCTCGTTCCGCGATGATTACCGTTACCCTGGCCTTCCGCATGTTACCTTCATTGGGCGCGTGAAGCCGGATGTCCACTACTCCAAGGCCGGTAACATCAACAACTGCCTGTACAACGAGGGTGCCAACGGCCGCTACTTGATCATTCTAGACACGGATATGCAGCCTAACCCGAAGTTTATTCTGGCCACACTGCCCTTCTTCTTCGATGACGAGGACCGTCAGGACAAGGCCAAGTACATTTGCTGCGGTATTGGCTGTAATGCCGTCGCGAAGCTTTGCTGTGCGTCGTGCCAGATTGCAGGAGTGCCCGAGGAGCAGATCAGTTACTGCTCGAAAACCTGTTTTGAGAACGCCATGCACGTGCAAAGCGCCGTCCACCGCCGCCAGGTGAACGGAACGATGAGCGACACTCGCCAGAGCAAGATCGACATGCGTTGCATGAACTGTGATGCGAAGCTGGGCAAAACCGGCGTGTGCCGTAAATGCGGCAACAAGGGAGGTGATGGCGAGGACGTGTCCTCCCTGCACACGTACTCGGATGACGTGCGTGACAATGCGGTTGCATTCGTGCAGACGCCGCAGTACTTCCGCGACTGCATTCAGCTCCAGATCGGCGACCCCATGGGTCACCGTAACGCTACGTTCTACGATGCCATCCAGACGGGCCAGGACGGCTACGACTGTGCCTCTTTCGCTGGCACGAACGCCATGTTCCGTCGTGAGGCGCTGGATTCGATCGGCGGTATTCAGTACGGTAGTCTGACGGAGGATTGTTACACCGGTCAGGTGCTGTGCGGCATGGGTTGGAAGGCGCAGTACTTCCGCAAAGACTTCGAGGGAGAACCGTCGGAGCGCATCCGTCTGGCCGAAGGACTCATCCCTGACTCGGTGGCTGGCTCACTGGCGCAACGTAAGCGATGGGCCAAGGGTAACTTCCAGATCGCGTTGATGAACAAGAAGACGCAGTACTTCGACCCGGAGTGGAAGTTGCCGGAGGTGCAAGTGCCGTCGTACCACAAGTCCAACAAGTTCATGCGCCGCGTGTTCTACTTCAACTCGACGCTGTACCCGCTGGGCTCGATCACGGCCATCCTGTTCTACTACATCACGATCTACTTCCTCTTCTCTGGCTACGCCCCCATCTATATGGCTGGCGCGCGCCTCGTGTACGCTCTGGTGCCGAAGCTGCTGGTGCAGGGTGTGCTGTCTGCGCTGAGCAACCGAACGGTCGACAACAGCGACGTCATCCGATCTCAGGAGGTCTGGTTCGCGTATGCGTTCACCAACTGCACTGCCGTGCTGGAGGCGTTCTGGTGGAAGATCACGGGCAAGGAGCCCAAGTGGTTCAACACGGGCGGTGCCAGCCGCGGTTCAACTGCAGAGCTGCCCAACGTCATCATCTTCTTCGGAGTGGTGGTTGGTCTGCTGTGGTCCGTGGTGCGTTTCCTGGCCGG
>JAAKBD010000281.1:0-323150 GCA_012656105.1 Phytophthora syringae | reverse complement strand
CACTTACCTCGAGTGCATCCCTGCGCCAGAGTGCAAACGACAGCTATAAGGCAATGAGGGTCTACACCTGTTGAGTCTGGACCCGATGCTCACCAGATCATTCGTGGAGCAAAATAAAGCGACTCACGAAGGCGTTGATCTCGCAGCGCAGCCCAGCGTGCTACTAGCGGTGCTGCAGCCCAACCTTGACACGGTGTGTAGCTAATTTGTTGCGAGAGCTTCCTACTGGTAGCCACGAAATGGAAAGCGTTGGCGGCTCAAGACAGCGAACGACCTCGTGATCTTAACACAAAGTAAGCGTTTGCCTAGAGCACGCTACATACATGTATTTGTCTTTACAAAGCAGATCCTGCAATGACTTCTTGAGTTCACCAAGCAAAAGTTTTCTCCTGCAGTCTCACTTCCAAAAACCCACCTCAAGACCCAAGACGCCACTACTACAAAACTCGCAATGACAGTCGCTGAGACTACCCACCTTCGACAAGTAAAGCTCCGAGGCTTTGAGCGGATGGTCACAACCTCCGACGGTGTGTCCATGAAAATTGTGCACTCGATGCTGGTCGCTGGAGACGCAGAAACTCTTCTGCGATATTTGGCCGAAGCTCTCACGCGGACGTTCAACATCCACCCAAGAATGAGAGCACTTCAAAGTACGGAAGACAGGTTCACAGCCGAAATCCAAGGTCCTATCACTGTCAACGACATCAACGACAAAAACCTCCTGCGGATACGTCGGTTCTCCGAGGATTCCAAAGCTTTTGAGGTCTGGCAACAGTGCGCTGAAGCGGAGTGCAATGTCGGCTTCAATCGGTACACCGAATTCCCCTTCTTCTTGACGGTGTGGGTGAATGAGGAAGCCAAGCAAGCCCGCCTCATGCTCTTCTCGGACCACTACATGTCCGATGGGTATTCGGGAATGACAGTGTTGAACTGCATTCTCGAACAGGTTGTTTTGCTCGCCACCAGCCAAGCTGAAGACAACGAACCTTCGGAGTTCTCGTTGCGACCTTCGTTTTACGATATGTGGCTGTCGAAGAAACCTTTCTCCAAAAGTTTGATGAAGGGGTCATATCTCTACTTGGAAAGGCAATTTACCGCAGTGAGATGAAGAGGTTTAACCCTGTGCTACCAGCTCGAGCCGACCAACATGACTTTGTGGTTCCACCCGTCTCGAATCCGACCTCGGCGTCTTTCGCGCAAGGTGATCCAGGCTGTATGAACAAGGCACTCACCAAGTGTAAAGATGAAAGTGTCACTTTTGGTGGAGCTCTGGTGGCCGCTACGCTACTAGCGTTCTACCATTCAGCCAAAACCCTCCCCAACTTCGACGTTGATGAACCATTCAAGTTCCTGGCAGACTTGGACTACAACATGCGGAAACGCGTACCAAATCCTCCCGATGAAACACCGGTCGGAGCTTATTTAGCGTTTGGTGACCTCGGATGGCTGGCAAGTGAAGGTGTCGACCTGGAAACTACGCGGTTCTGGGATCTTGCTCGTCGAGCGAAGCTTGAGATCGATGGAAAGCTCCGCCAACCGATGATGTTGGCAGCAGTGCCCATTATTATGGACCAGAAGATCAACGCCAAGATCCAGCCATCGTTCGCCAAAGCTCTTAACATCCGTCACTCCCAGACTTTGGACGCCAATATCTCCAACGTCGGACGCTATCCGTACGCAAAAACTCATTCATTTGGAGACGATGAGAAGAGCAGACATGAAGTGAAGAGTCTGCATGTGTACAATCCTATTCCTCACCTAGGACCGTCAGCAGTCAGTGGATTCGTTCTGCTACGCTATGGGACACAAGTGCGAGGACGACCCAGCCAAATCGCTTTTCACTGCGTGGGTTGCGATCTGTGAGAATGTGGGCAACATCGGAGCTGATGACACACTCGTCAACGTACTGGAACAGCTTCATTTGTAGTGTTGTGGTGGTAAAACCTAAGTAACCCTAGAAGCTGATGCATCAAAGGGTGATTCATCGCGCCACTTGGTTTAACTATTGTACCCATAGAAAGGTCTTATTTCGTACTTAAACGGAAATAAAAGGTGCTATGTGTGTCTCGGTCGATTCGCTATAATGACTTGAATTTGTAAGTGAGCGATTGGGTGAACCGCCCGAGATATCTGCAGAATTTGCCCTAAGTTATTCAGATAGCGACAACTATTAATACGTACCAGACAGAGACCAAGAAGGATGGAACTGCTGACGGGTGTACTCGTTGTTTGTCGGGAGCGTCCACGCATCGACGCGCTGTGGCACGTGAAGAAGTTGATCGACGAGTTTGCAGTGGGCTGCGATTTGTAGTGGTGGTTAGTCACTTGGCTATCCGTTATCAACGGATGACGACTCGTAGTGCGTCACCGCTGCGAAACCCATGACTCTTACCACGAGTCACAGGAAACTACTTACTGGTGGTTACCTAGGGAGCACTAGGAAACTTGGGACTACAAAGTCCCAACGACTGGCCTCGTAAGAGACCAATGAATGAATACACTTTGCATTTAGCAACCTCAAGAGCAACCGGCCTCCAGCAAGGCTGAGGCCGGTCTACGCTAACGACACTACAAAGTTAACTTTAGCTGTGTTGACAGCAGAAGATGAGTCAAGAACCAAGTCCTCCAAAGAGAAGCCGTGCCAACACGAACGGCGACGCCGGAGGCAAAAGCGTGACGGCCAAGAGTGTTACGCTGCAAGACCCACCAGAAATCACAAGCTTCGCGCATGAATGCTTGGTGAAGTGGAAGCACGAGCGGACCATGTACAACGAAGCCGTGGAGAATCGCTGTGCAGAGACTGGAGAGTCGGTGGCTTCTGTTCGAAGACCGATCTTGAAGTGCATCAACAAGAGACTTTTGAAATCATTTTCGGAGTACGAGCTGCGCATCCCAGTGGAGAACCTCACGGAAGAGCGGCTACAGGCCGCGATTGACAACATCCTGAGCAGCGTTATCAACGACACCATCCCAGACGTACTGGGGATTATGTCGCGTAACCTGAAGATTGATCTGAGCCAGAAAAATGTGAAAGCTCGCATTCTGGGCTATTTCGACTGCATGGAGGAAGTGATCGAGGTGCACGGATTGGGTAACAGCATGAAAAACAACATGAAGTTGAAGTGCAAGGTTATCGTGGAGAATCTAAGGCCTGCGACGCTAAAAGAACAAGTGAAGCGTGCTGTCGAATACGACCCCAGCTTGAAAGCCAACTTGCATCGGCTTTTTGACGTCGTCAAACAGGAGGCAATCCGCAATCAACAAGCCTTCGATATGTACCAGCGTATGGACAAACACGACGGAGACAGCCGAAATAAGAAGAAACAGTCCAGCCAGGACAAGACGTGGAGCCGTGGTGATGAACGACGAGTTGCCGTCAAACCAACACGCAAGAAGCGCGAAGGTTTACCCCCAACGGGTGCTTGTACTGCAAGCGGAGTGATCATTGGCTTGAAGACTGCCCGGCCGCCACTGAGCTGCAGAAAAAGATGACATGAAGGCGTTTTTGGACAAGAAGCGCGTGAAAGATTTCTCGACCGCTAAGCGTCTAACAACCAGCGAGCTCCCAAGCGATCGGGAAGTTGTGTTCAATGACTTGGTGGTCATGCCATACTGTCTCGACAATGGTACTACACACAATGTCATCCCACGGAGCATACTTAAAGAACTGCAGTTGATGGATTCCAGTGTGATTCCCAGACGTCTGAACCCTCCCGTGAGAGGAAAAGCAGTTGGTGGTGCATACATCACGTGCACAGAAGCAGTGGAATTGGACATTGGACTGCAGACAGTGGCTGGCAGAGTGAATATCCGTGGATTGACTTGCATTATCACTGAAACTGATGAAGATGAGTTTTTGCTGGGGAAGGAGACGTTGAAATCTCTCGGCATCGATGTTGATGAACTTCTTGCTGGTCTGGTGGCTCGAGGAGTGACTGATGTGGATCCATTTGATGACGATCGTGACTACAAAGCCATATCCCGACCCGACAGCTATGCTATCGAGACCCGACTACGTGAGATGTGTGACAGAAGCGGTCGACAATGGGTTTCCTGCCAACAGGAGCGATGATCTGTATGCAATTGCAGCCAAGAGGGACATCTGGCGTCTTCAAATAAGCGATGATCCACCAGCCCAAATCAAACCCTTCACCATTCGCCCCAAGGAAGGCGCAGAACCATATAGGTGCAAACCAAGGAAATATGCACCTGCCCAGCGTGAATTTCTTCGGGATTTCAACGAGAAATTAATCCAGCTCGGTTGGGCGTACAAGAATCCTGAGAGTCGGTGGGCGTGCCCTGCACTACCTGTTCGGAAACCTGGCAAGGAGAATCAGTGGCGACAAACAATTGACTTTCGCCCTGTGAACTCTCTTACACAGCCTTTGGCTGGTGGAATGACGAACAATGACACCCACTTGGAGGATGTGAGAGGCAAGCAGCACAAGCAGACTGCTGACTTCATCAAGAGCTTTTTCAAATGGCTCTAGCAGTGGAAAGTCAAGAATGCCAATCGTATATGGCTGCTGATGGTGAAGTCATCACACCAACTCGCTTGCAGCAAGGCTCAGTGGACTCGTCGCTGCAATTTCAACAGTCGATTGAGAACATCATGCGCGAGAAGGATCTGCTTTTCAAGAATATGCTTGTGTGGATTGACGATCTGTTGATTTATGCCTCAACTATTGATGAATTTCTTGAAGTCATCGATAAGATTTACGCGCAGTTGGAGAGATATGGTCTGTTTCTTGGTATGGATAAAACCTGCCTGTACACCACAACAGCAAAGTGGTGTGGTCGCATCCTGACTAAAGATGGAGTGGCATACGACTCAGACAAAATTCAGGCGCTTGTCGACATGCCGCCACCGAGCACAGCAGGTGCTCTACAGCAATTTCTGTGTGCGGCAGGTTGGATGAGGAGCAGCCTTGTTGATTTTGCTCGCACCTGTCAACCTCTGCAAGACCGATTGGACAGTGAACTAGCTGGAACACGTCGCACAAAGCGGATTGCTGCCAACATACCAATTGAGTTGACATCGAACGAGCTTCAAAGTTTCGTCAAGGTGAGGAACTTGCTACAGCACGCCGCCACTCTCGCAATGCCAGACCCACAGAGCACAATCTGCATGTACAGCGACCTGAGTGACAACGGATGGAGCATTATTTTGTCGATGGTTAAGGACTGGATGGCAAATACTTCAGCAGCAGATCAACACCACGAGTTACTGTACTGCATGAGCGGAACATTTCGAGGCGCTTCCAAAATTGGAGCGTCATTGAGAAAGAAGGATACCCTATAGTTCGCGCGTGTTCAGAGCTGGACTACCTGTTGATTCGAGACAAGGGGTTCAAGATGTTCACAGATCATAGGAATTTGATTTACATGTTTGCCCCCGGCGCAGAAATCAAGAAACACGTACGTGGAAAGCTGCTCAGATGGAGTTTGAAGCTGAACGAGTACTTGTATGAGATCGAGCATATCCCTGGAGAAGAAAATGTCTGGGCGGACATGTTCTCTAGGTGGGCAGGCGAGAACCCAGCTGTGACCTGCAACACTTCGATGAAGAGGTGGAGCATTGAGGACACACAACAACTCAGACCTCTTGCTAAGCTTGAGTGGCCAACCATCACGGACATTATAGCGGCACAGAGTGGTAAATCTGCACCAACGTTGCACACACTGGATGACCGTGGCCTTTATGTGGACTCATTTCGCAGACCGTGGATCCCTGACGCAGCAAAGGAACTCCTTCAGAGGATCATGGTCGTTGCCCATTGTGGCTCCCAGGGACATCGAGGTGTAAATGCGATGATACAGGAGCTTGAAGGGTTTTTCGACATCAGCAACGTCCACATCAAAGCTCGTACATTTTGTTCATCTTGCCCACTATGTTGCCACGTGAAGGAGGCAACATCATTCCACGACCGTATGGAGAACTTTATCGGTCGAGCGAGCGCAATGAAGCCCTCCACATGGACTTCCTCTATGTCGGCAAATACGGTGGTACTAGCGACTACATTCTGGTACTCAAGGATGACTACTCACACTTCTGTGAGCTTATCGCCTGCAACCATGCTAACGCCCTGACAGCTGCAGAAGCCATACTACAGTGGAACATGAGATTTGGACCACCAAAGGTTCTAATCAGCGACACGGCGAGTCATTTCAAGAACGAACTGCTAGCAGAAATTAGCAGGTGCATGGAAACTAAGCCGACTTTCACTATTGCATACTGTCCGTGGATCAACGGCAGCGTCGAACGTATCAATCGTGACATATTGCAAGTACTACGCGTTATGATCCTTGAATTCAAACTGAAACAAGAACAGTGGACAACTATCCTGCCACTGGTTCAAGCGAACCTAAACCAGACACCGGTGGCATCACTGGCCAACTTGTCTCCCATCGAGGTTTTCACTGGAATGGAGCGACCTTCACCACTGCGGAGCATTGTGACGTCCTCAGATGGGTACGATGAGCAAGTGGTGACTCTAGAGCATCTCTCGGAGACAATTTCGACTAAATTTGAGGTGCTTCAACAGGTAATGCAGAACATGCACAGGAAGCTCGACCAAGCAAAAGCTAAGCAAACACGCCGCAATCAGCGCAACCAACGTGTTGCACACGCAGTCAATTTCCATGTTGGCGACTACGTTTTGTGGTCGCGAGTCGAAACGAGACTCAAGCCGAACAAACTATCGGTGAAATGGATTGGACCTTACCGAGCAATTGAAGCCAAACTCAATTCGTTTTCGGTGGAGCATCTGATAAATGGATCGATCAGAGATGTCCATGCTTCACGACTCAAACACTACGCAGACAGTTCCTTCGAAGTGACTGAGGAAATTATCGAGCACATTGTGAACCAAGACATTTACTTAACAGTCCGAGAATTTGTTGAGCACCGTCAAAGCACTGAGCATGGCTTTCAGATTTTAGTGGCATGGGAAGGTCTTGAAGACATCGAACATTCGTGGGAACCGATCCGAACTCTGTATGAAGATGTACAAGTGAAGCTACAACTTTACGTCGACAAGGCTGCAGACCGCGAGCTTACAGCACACATGCTAGCACTCGGTAACAACAAAGATGGCACACGAATCACGGGGAACACGGGCAACAAGCGTGACACACGCGTCAAATCGAAGCCCCGCCGCTCTCGTAGGCACGGATAGCCTGCTTTGGAGGGCAGTGTAGTGGTGGTTAGTCACTTGGCTATCCGTTATCAACGGATGACGACTCGTAGTGCGTCACCGCTGCGAAACCCATGACTCTTACCACGAGTCACAGGAAACTACTTACTGGTGGTTACCTAGGGAGCACTAGGAAACTTGGGACTACAGAGTCCCAACGACTGGCCTCGTAAGAGACCAATGAATGAATACACTTTGCATTTAGCAACCTCAAGAGCAACCGGCCTCCAGCAAGGCTGAGGCCGGTCTACGCTAACGACACTACACGATTCGCTTGAAGAGGCTGCGTGGATGAACAACACGCGGGTAATGACCCGTGTGATTCACGCCACCGACACGGACTCGACGCTGAGCGACGAAGACAAGCACAAGGCATTCGCTCATGCTATGAAAATTGCTGCACTGCTAGGAAATCTGCGGATGGTGGAGCAGTTGTATGCGCACCAGCCATCTTCCCTGTGCTACGCCGCCGTTGTTAGAGCTGGTTTGACTTTCAACCTGCCACTACTGGAGTGGGTGAAGGCCAACAGCCCGGGATCATTCAACCGCGGGAGTAAGAAAAGAATATTGTTCTACGTTGCTGTGGCGCGTGGGTAAAAGCAGTGCAGTGGTTTGTGAGCACTTTCCCTGATACGGAGTGGCTGATCGCCTCTGGAGTGGGTCCACCTGAAGTGACCAAGTGGCTGCACGATGAACATGTGAACCTCGAGGTGCTGCAAACCCCTTGCCAGATATCATGAAGTTTTACCAAAAGGTTGTGGAGGAACGTGAGTGTATAATCAAGAAGTACAAGCCTGAACGCAAGAAGTCTCAACAAGAGCTAGCTGCTGCGAAGGTGAAGCCCCGGGCTGAGACCAAGAAAATGGACGCGTGAAGAAGCGGGGATTGTCGATGGTTGAGTTGAGCTTTGCGGCGTAATGCAGACTATGGCTCTGATGATTAGGACGGCCACCAAGCGACATTGAAGTAACCATGTCTGAATCCACTTAAAACTTCACAAACACTACTGCTCGACATAACCTGAGTACTCACCACATCTAAACAAGTTGATTCTTTGCAAACGCTTCAGCGACACAGACCAGGCGAGTGACTTTAGCTCGCGGTCGGGGGTCCGTCACCGTCAGCGTGTCCGTCACAGATTCAGGGGTCGACGCAGGAGTTACTGTTGGCGTCGGTGTCGGTGCATGCTTGGGGCGGTGAGTTGGCTTCGGTCCAGGCGGCTTCGTTGGCTTCGAGGGTGGGGACTTTGGTGTCGCCGGCTTTGTCGGCGTCTTGGAGACCGTGGAGCCTTTCAAACGGCGAGCGAAGTCGATTGCCAGCTCGGTTGGAAATTCAGTCTCGCCTTCCTCTTCAGGGTCTCCGACCTCGACACTTCTGTCACTGTTGAGTTCGCTGCTGTCGTCGCTCTCGTCCATACCCGAGAGAAATTCACGGTCGTTGCTTTCTTCAGGACCCCGGAGCAGCTTTGAGACGCCATCGTCACTCCCCGATCCCGAGTAACTCACGCCAATGGCTTGGGCTGATACCGTCAAGGTTGAAGCCGCCACGAAGGCTGCGACGCAGACGGCGCCTGCGAGGAGGTGGTGCAGGAGCTTCATTGTGCTCGGGTGCTTGGTGCTTGGTTCTTGGTACTTTTGATTGTGCGAGGTTTAGTCTTTCTCGTAAAGCACACATCTCGTAGCCCAAGACATTAGTACTACTTGTGTGATGCTCGTCCTCAATCTCTACCGGTAGTGCAAATTCCAACGTCCTCGAGATAGCATATCTGCAGACGCTTAGTACTTCGAAGTAGTATGTATAGGTTGGATTGTAAGGGAGCGAGGTTGAAAAATCTAACATGCTGTACAATACTTACATGGTATTATGCCAGTTTTCAGTGTCTTGGCGCAAAATTCACGACGTAACGCAACGTTGCTCATGCCGTCCTTGCGGAGGCTTCTTGCGACCGGGGCGAAGAAACTAAATAACCCTCTGCTCTTCCTTCTTGAGCTCAGTGGTCCAGATCAGCGGGTGCGACGCCACCACCTCCACCTGCTCGCTCGCGTCGTCCACGTGATTCGAGCTACTGACCAGTCCCCCAAATCCCGTCTCCATGCCTGGCGTCAGGTTCCACTTGAGCCCCGAGGTCGTCACCTCCTTGCACGTCCCCGCGATCGGAATCAAGCCGCACGTCCGCGCCTCAAAGTGGAAGTTTGGTGTGATCACATGCTTCACTCCAGGCGTCAGCAGCCTCGCCGTCGTCTCGTCCGAGAGCAGCTCCATCTGCTGGAACTTGTCCTGCCACCTGAAGAGCGCGTTGATACTCTGCATCTCCTGGTCGAATCGCCCGCCCATAGCTCCGAAGATCACCACCGAGAACTTGTCGTCTGTGCCTTCCTTCTCCTGCAATTGGTGGATCAGTTGCAGACATTTGTCCAGGTCGTTCGTGTCCTGAGCCGGGTCCTTCACCACCGTCGTCCCCTTTGCAGCGTAAAACTCGCGCACGTCGTCCCGCAGCGAGTCCAGATCTCCCTTGATGTAGTTCGGCACTGCGAGATCCTGGGCTTCAAGTGCGACGCTGCGGTCGTACAGGCGATTGGCACCGCCATCCGCACACGGTGAGCTCCGCGTGGCTCCACAAGTTCCAGAAGAGCTCCGAGCTGTGCAAACCCACGCCGTCCGCCGTAACACGCCACGAATTGTGCGCCGAATTGAGCAGCAACACTGCGAGACGAGGCACAGCCGTCGGGTCCGACCAAAACGCGTTCGAGTGCAACTGCACGGGCAAGTTCAGGCCACTGACGGGAGACTGCATGGCGCAAGAGAATGTAGCCATCTAGGAAAGATTCTGCCACGGAATATGTAGCCATGGCGGGATCGTACTTTACTGGAACTGTAGCCATGTTGAATCTTCAACGTGAGACCAAAAGATCATTCCTCGATTCGCCTCCCAACTCAAGAGTCAAGTCCTGCCAAGATGACCATCAAGCTATACGCGAATCTCATCAGCCAGCCCAGCCGTGCGGTGGAGTGGGTCATGCGGGTCAAACACCTGGAGCACGAGCTGGTGAAGGCGGACTTTGGCAGCGCCACGTTCAAAGCCCCCGAGTTCCTGGCGCTGAACCCGAACGGCCTCATTCCGGTCCTGCAGGACGGAGACTTTGCGCTCTTTGAAGGCAACGCCATCCTGACGTACTTGGCCGAGAAGTTCAACTGGACGGACCTGTACCCGGCTGACGTGCAGGCCCATGCCAAGGTGAACCAGTACCTGCACTGGCACCACACGAACGCCCGCCTCATCACGCCCAAGGTGCTGGTGCCACTGATGCACACCAAGCAGGACATCGCCACACCCGAAGAGGCCGTTTTCATCAAGGAAACCCCAGCGCTGCTGGCCAAGATCACGGGGCTCATGGAGAAGTTCTTGGTGAACGACTTCGTGGCCGAGACGGACCACCCCACGGTCGCGGACTTCGCAGCCTACTGCGAGTTCGTGCAGGTCGAGCTCATGGGCATCCACGACTTCTCCAAGTCCCCCAAAGTCGCGGCCTGGATGCAGCGCATGAAGAAGCTGCCGCACCACGACGAGGTGCACGCCACGCTGGACTCGTTCTTGTCCAGCTCGGGGCTGAAGACCAAGGCGGCGGCGTAAGCGAGAAACGACTTCCTTTTGGCGGGAAGAGTTCATCCGAAAGAGTCATAGCGTGCTTCGTGAGCGAGTCGCGACCGTATCCGACGTTTTAGGTTGAACTCTTTTCCGACGCAGCTCTAGTGACCTTAGCCTGCGTGTGCATTTGACGTAAGACACGCTCTCCTTTGCGTGAGCGAAGATACTGTTGGCGCTCAGCACACGGGAGCTACACTCGTTCCTGACAACACGTCGCTACGTAGTGACCATCACTCCAACTTGAAGTAGCAGCATTCTAAAATTCTTCTCACCTACCGGTAGTTCTCCTCACTCGCACTCCATGCTGCCAACCCCGCTCTTCTGTACTATCCCGGCGCGGTATAACGCTTTTCGCACTTGCATCGGATGGGGGCCTGCAACTTCAACGCGTTGCCACACACGAGCCCTACACTCAGCACATAAGGTCCAGTTTCTGCCTGAGAAATGTAGCCATTCCAGTTCGTCGCTCCTCATTGGTCGAAACCCGGCCGCGAGTTTTCTCTGTCTGAGAACAACCCAAAACGGGCTTACACGGCGGAGGCGGCAGACGGCAAGACGCGGCGTTCAAGACGGACCCGCGACCGCCAGAACCCTCTCAACCTCGGCGACCAGCAGGTGCGTCTCTTTCCCGTCCGCCCGCGGCTTCTGCGGGCTCCGGAGGCGCCCGCGTCGCTCGGCTACTTGCACTGCGATTTACCTCTTCTAACCCTCATGTGCGTCTATTTTTAGCCTCTCCGCAGTCTTATTTGAGCCCCCACTCAAGACTTCGAAGTGCGCGTTGAACCCCTAAAAAGACCCTCTCGCAGCCTTAATTCCGCGCAACATGCAGTTTTTAAGCAGCTCACGGACCCGGCGCTCAAGCGGCTGTACAAGTTCGTGCTCAAGCGCATGATCGGCCGCTTCCTGGCCGCGGACGAGCTGGATCTGGACCAGCTGGACGTGCACTTGCGCTCCGGGCGGCTGGAGCTGTGCGACCTGCTGCTGAACGCCGAGGTGCTCAATGCGGAGCTGTGCGAGGCCCAGGGACTGCCTTTTAGGGTAAAAAGGGCTATTTAGGCTCCGTCCGGGTGGCCATTTCCTACGCCAATATCATGAGCGAGAGCTGCTTGGTGGAGGTCGATGACATTGAGATCATCCTCGTGCCTCTGGACAAGGACGAGCAGCAGACGAGGCAGAGCTACACAGAGCCAAGTACAGAGAAGGAGGAGGGCGCAGAAACGGACGAGAAGAAGCCCGTGGCTGCTCCGGAACCCGTGGACGAGATCTCGCAGGAAGGACTGGACTTTGTGGCCAGTTGGATCGAACAAGTCACGTCCAAAATTAAGGTCACTCTGTCGAATATTTGCTTACGGCTGGAGACAGGGGAGCAGCATAATGGACGCGATGTGGCGCTGCTGTGCAAGCTGCAGTGGGCGCAGTTTACGGACGAGTCGGCGGCGGAAGTGCAAAGTGTTTACGGACGCAGCAGTTTGGACCATCCGCAAGGTATGTCTGGCTCGCAGACAATGGGCGGGGAATGGCAGCGAGTACGTTGTTTGGTATTTCGCAGAAAGGTATCAAGTTCCGAGGAATTAGCATGGATTTACATCTAAGCAGCGAGGAGGAAGGCGAGGTGGACCGATGGACGGACCGCCGGCAAACAGAATTCAGTGACATGGTGCTGCATCCATTCCTGGCGAGCGACCCAAGCAAGCAGTGCTACATTCAGGTGAAGCTATCCCATTACGAGGCATTAGAGGCGCCCGCGATGGATGCAGACGTGTTCTTTCACTCGATTCGGATCGTGTTACAACCGCAGTATTTCCCGGAACTTGGGACACTGATTGACGCGTTTTCTGCAGACCCGGCAAAGTTAAGCGTTCACCGTTTTGAAGACCGATATACTTCAGCGGCGATGTTCAAGTCTATATGCGACGACCGGCCTGCTTGGATGACGGGGGCAGATGAGGATCAAGACGGTGAAGACGGCGATGCACTTAATTTGTCGTTCAGGGAGTTCCAGCGGATTGAGCAACTGCTTCTTCAGTACCGGCAGACCCAGGATGAACTACAAGATGCGCAGAGACGCAGAAATTCAATGGAAGAGGAGATAACCCCAGCTAAAGGGCTGTTCCCTTTCAAGAACAGAAAATTATCTGCAGCGGAGAGTGTCGAAAGTATTGGATTGTCAGATCTGGAAGGCGAAGATGACGGATTTTTCGAGTGTGAGACAGGGCTCGCTAGCTCGATCGCTCCTGGTGCGTCGCTTGAAAGTTCGAGTATGATGGGTCAGTCGATGTATGCATCAGCGCGGTATGGATTCGACGAGAACGAGGCGGAAAGTAAGCGTGATGATAGGAGCCAAGTATCGTGGTCAACAACAGCAGCTCAAAATCGAGCGGCACGGCAAGTTCGATCGCGAGTAAAAGTTCATCTACTGGAGTGTGAATGTATCCTTCTTTACGACGACCTTCCCGACGACGATGATGATGATGATGGAGACGAAGAAGGCGACGAGTCATTGAGCGAGCAGGAGAATGAAAGCTTGTTGACTGACAGCCGTTTCCTCCGAGCCCCGGTAAGGCCCACAAAGTCCCTACCACTGGTGGACGGCTTGGAGCGCTTGGAGCTTTCGTTCAAGGACGTTATCCTTTCGAGCTTGACCTATGCGCAATATTCATCACTTGCTTTTACGATTGGAGTATTTACGATTACGGAGAAAACGCTTCCGCGCATGTCCTTAGATGCGGAGGAAGACGAAGCAGCAATGTTGTCAACGTGTGTATTGGAATTCGCTGACAGCTCCCCAGTTACGGGTCGGAGGGTCAATTTGACGGCGAATCTTTCTGCTCAGCTTCGGATCGATTTTGAACCCGAGTCGGAAGACGGTAGTCCAGCGGCAATCGCGTCTCTCGGTGTACGAGTGAATGTCCAGCCGGTGCTGCTAGAATGGGATATGTATCTGCTAGACCGAGCGCACCGCCTTTTGGCGCTTCTTGAAGAAGATACAACTGCGCCAAAGCGAAAATCATCATCAACATCGGTTGCCGCAGCGGAAGCTAAGGATTACACGAAGAAGCTGGACATGACGACCGATTGCGTGCAGGTAACGCTGCGATTTCCTATGGTCAATAGCGATGTGATTCGCTTTGGACCTTCCTCGAAGCGGGGTTTATGCGAAGACAGGCTTTTGGTGACGATGGAAGAAGTGAAGGTAGCATCGTATTCCCCGTTCGGATGGCGAAAACGACGAGGCTGCTGAAGCAGGGGCGCCCATGCCGCCCCAATACAGAAAGGGGGATCATTACCATGGCTTGCAGAATTCGACGCTTCATTTGACAACGCGAAGGTGTCTTTGTTGAATCCAGAGAACGGTAACCAGAGAAATTCCCGATTGGAAAAGGCCGTCCTAATTACTGCGTCTAGTGACGAGCGCTCCGAAAAGGTTTGCACTCTCCGTTTGCGGCTTCAATCGCCATCGCGTGAAGAAATGAAAGACGCGATTGCAAGTAAGCAGAATCTCTCCCAAGATGCGAGTCAAAGCCCTGATGGTGCGTCGGTTGGCAGCTCGCCCGATGAGGTTAGTGGAGACGACAACGATGGGGGACGAGTCGGACTAAACGGCTGGAGCTTGGATGCCTTGGGGCGAACGGAATCTTACGAGGGTGCAGCAGCGGCGGCTTCGCTGTACTCAGTAGAAATTGGACTCCCCGTGCGAATGCCGTTTTGTTTAAGTCATCTTTGGATCGGCTGATGGTACTTTTTGATTCTCTCTTGATGATCAACCCCATCGATGTCGACAATTACAACCAAGTGCTCGCAGCAGCTGCGCTTCGGAACCGCCTGATGCCAAGTTACATGAGTTTGAACCTAACGTTGGGTGAAGGTACTGTCCGCATTTGCGACTACGTTGCCTTACCTGCTTGTCCGCCCGCTCATCGACAACACACTACTGAAATCTACGGCGACGGAGAGAAGACGGTGGAGTCACCAGAGCCGGAAAAGGTGTTGTTCACGTATCACTTTGCGTTCCAAACACTAAAAGTTTTCCAGGTTTCTCAGTGGATGGGGCAACTGGTGTCGCGCGTCCACGTTTCGGCCCAAAACGCCACTTTGTTGGAAGAAAATGGTCGAACGAACCTAGTTGTTCCAATCATCTACAGGACACCTTTCGGGGTGTCGAAAGCCCCAATCTTCTTCATGGGTGTCGACATCGCTGATCAGACAAACGAAATGCGTGAGATGAAAGTGGAGCTTCATCTTTCACACCTCAGTCTGCGGTACGATGTCCGTTCGAAGTGGCTCTTCCAAATGTTGGATTTGTTACTGATGGAGTATCCCATTCCGATTATCCCCTAGACTCGGCAAACATGTCGGACGAGGAAAGTACGAATATCTTTGAAACCATCAAGCGTGGAGGGAACTACGATGCTGTGCCGCTGGCGACGGCTCCGAAGACTGTGTTTACGAAGCTGTTCGTCAATTTCTACGACGTCATAGTGGATTATGCTCCTCTAACGCTCACGTCACGTGTAATTCTCGTGCTGGGCAAGGTGGGCATATCGTCGAATGTTGTGACGGGTGCCGTCATGCAAGGTTACAAAATATCCGCGGGAGACTTGGAGCTTTTTCTAACGCAGTCACGTGCAAGTTACGATGAGATCGATGAAGTTCTTCTAGGCAACAATCTCTTCCTCCGTACCAAGTCGAAAGGGACGACAAAAAGGCGATCAGGTTCGCCGATACGTATGGAGGAGTTGGTGGTAGTTTGGAGGACGAGTACCCGTCTGTACTTACTTTCCTGGAGAAATTCGGTTTCTTGCAGATTGTTACGATGGATTTTGTGGACGTTTTCCTGCGCGTGTTGGTGCCGCCTTCGACACTCGACACATCTCGCTTTAAAGAAAAACCGTCGGCTCCGTCCAGTTCTCCAGAAATGTCCATGGAATTGAATTTGGGCACAGCCAATATTTACGCGTGCTTCGATTCCTTCAACACCTTGATTGAGTTGCTATCAGTGTGGACGGACCAGCTTGCAATCGAACAAACGCCTCGCGATACTACTGCATACGTAGGGTTGGATGGAGAGAACGACCCGTCCAGTGTGTCGGTTGTCACCAACTTGAGTCCAGCTCCTGCCAGCAATATGCGATCTATCGGGGTCTCTTCACCTGATCTGTTAAGTGCTCATGCTGGCAGTGACCGCTCATTTACAGGAGACTTCTCTACCACAGGAAGTGCTCGCAGCGAGCGGCTCTCCATCGGCGAAGGCAGTGAAGTTAATGGCGGTTCCAGCCGGTCGTTCATCAACATCCTTGAACAGATCGATGAAGATGCTTTCGGTAGTGGGAAGAAGATTTTCCCTGGAAAACCGTTGCCACAGACACTGAAGCTCGCCTACTGCGTACACGACTGGATGCGATTCAAAAGGAAAAGGATCGGATGGTGAATGGCCTCGAACATGATGATGAGCTCTCAGCGTCAGAGTTGCGATTGAGGTATCAACAGGAGGAAAGGAGGAAGTTCGCGAAGCCAGTTCGCATTAATGAGCTGGTTATCGAGGACTACTATACCGATACACGAGCATTCAGTGGATCCGCAGATGAATCTGCTGGAACGTTTTTAATGGAACCAGAGCAGACCCACGATCATGGGCAAGGTGGCGCCACTGAAGAGAACCCTTGGTTTTCCTCAGGCGATGCAAACTCGCCGAGTGGATCGTTACATGTGAGCTCCTCTCCTGAGAAAGCAGCAGTATTCTACAATGAACAAGCAGCACGATGGCTTGTACCGGACGGAACTAACAATGATGCCGGTGAAGGGGAAGAATCATCTACGAGTGAAGCATCAGGCGATGATTTTCCTCTGTTTGAGCCATTTGAAGAGAAGTCTCCCGCTCCTCTGTCTGCGATGACTACAGGTGCATCTCGTAGTGCTGTTCAAGCGGTTGCGAGTGCCAGCACTGATAAGGTTTACGATCTTGAAGATGAGGACGAGGATGATGACTTCGATGCCAATCACTTCCCAATGGGTGCGTTTCCGGCCGCTTCTAAGAACTGGTGGGGCATGGAGAACTCACCCAACGAAGTGGAGCTCAGCGACCTGCAGACAGAAGAAACTGCATCGTCGTTTTCTCACCGTATGGACACGTTAGAGGACAGGAGTGTGCACATGCCATCCAGCGAAGCAGACGACCCCAACGGCAACGATATATTTCCAAACGCGTTGTCCATGTCGATTATCGATGCTGGAGAAGATGAGGGGAAAGAAATTGAATTGGACTTTGAACTCGACAGCGATCTCCAGTCTCGATTCAATCGACTGCTGGAGATGGAATCGAACATCGACGAGGAGATCGACGATGACTTGGATGACCATGACAGCGTTGCAGATCAGGACCGACCAGAATACATGCAAGAGCAGCGGCAGAACCCTTCGGTGGCATCATCTCCTCGAGTTATCCCAGCGCGACATGCATCGTTTTCGTCAACTACCGGTAGTAGTCATCGGAGCGCTCCTCATCATCGTTTGATTGCCGACGGCTTCGCCACCCGATCAACCAATAGCACGTTGGTTTTACGATGACCAGCGGTCCGATGATGGCGGCCCGCCCATGACTGGTCCGCCGTCGCGGATTTATCCTCATCACGTTGAAATCCCGATTGGTGGCTCCGCGACATCGCTTTCGTTTGGTGAAAAGGAATGCGAAGACGCCATTCGATCCATTGCGAGGGAAAATGCGGCGCGGAAGGTGGAGGCGATGGCGCCCATTGTCGTGCAGCATGTGCTGTTGCGTAACTTCAACGTGTGTATGCGGTTCTTCGGTGGGTGTGACTGGACACGGGATGCTAGCGAAGCGGTACGACTGCACCCTGCCAAGGACTACAGCGAGGAGAATTCTCAAGAGAAATCACAACCCGATAGCGCTACAGCCAAGAAAGAGAAGCTCTTGGACGCCTTGCTGGACAACTACGTGCCTGCGGATGGTGGCGATCTCTTTGGAAACGATAGTAGCTCTTCGTTATTTACTGGTGCGAAAAGTGCACCCACCGCTTCCTTTATGAAGCGCGACCCGGCGACAAGAACAACGCGGGCTGCATCGAGCGACAGCACACCTTCTCGAAAGCGCTCGTTGAAGAAGAGTGGGCGTAAGACAGAGGAAATGCTGGAACTGGTGATCACTCGCATCCAGCTCCGTTTGGACATGTTTAACGAGGCTGATACGCAGCCGTTGGCGTCCCACACCGTACTGGCACTGGGCGATATGGAGTTGCTAGACTACATCTCGACTTCGCAGATCCGCAAGATCGTGTGCTACTGGAAGTCGGAAGCGACCCACCCACGGGAAAGCGGCAGCTCCATGGTGCGGCTGCAGCTGATAACCGTCCGACCTGGAGCTAATCTGTGCGAAGAGCACCGTCTCAAGGCGCGCTTGTTGCCGCTGCGTATTAACCTTGACCAGGAAGTGGTGAAGTTCCTGCGGCAGTTCGTTCCTACTGAGGAAGCTTCTGCTCCTATGAAACGTCCGACGCGGCAGCCAATTGGGCCGATGTTTGACGACACGGACGATGAAGTGGAGATTACGATGCATGAGGGTGGAATGGAGCTGAAGCCCATTGGAGAGAGTGCTCCAGTGGAAACAGGTGTAAGCCTTGGCGCATGGTTTTTCCAGAGTATTGACATCAAGCCATGCAAGATTAAGATCGACTACCGACCGAACCATGTCGACTACGCGGCGCTGCGTGCTGGAGACTATCTCGAGGTGATCAACCTGTTCGTGTTGGAAGGCATGGAGCTGGTTCTACGTCGCGTGCAAATGAGCGGCTTGGATGGCTGGGCTGCACTAGGCGAGCACGTGTTGGTGTCATGGGTGCAGGACATTTCGCGGCACCAGATCCACAAGTGCGTTGCCAGTGTGTCGATGCCGCCTCTCCGTCCGTTCGTGAACATTGGCGCAGGTGCAGCAGACTTGATCTTGCTCCCCATGGAGCACTACGGACGTGATCGACGGCTTGTGCGTGGTATCAAGAAGGGAGCATCCAGCTTCCTCAAGTCGGTGACGATCGAGACACTGAACACGGCGTCCAAGGTGGCGCAAGGTACGCAGGCGCTACTGGAGCACGCGGACGATGTCGTTTCCAGCTCGTCCGCTTTGCGTCGCAAGCAGCTCAAGTACCGACAAGCAGGCAGCCGAATTGCACGCAACTCGCGGCGGATGGGCGGCGGTGGTATCCGCAACGCACAAGACACGGGCGGAGGTATCGGTGGTCGTCAGTATCTAACACAGCAGCCGGCGACTGCTGCGGAGGGTTTCGGCCAGGCGTACGACTCGTTGGCACGCGAACTGC
Source organism: Phytophthora syringae (assembly GCA_012656105.1). Lineage (NCBI taxonomy): Eukaryota > Oomycota > Peronosporomycetes > Peronosporales > Peronosporaceae > Phytophthora > Phytophthora syringae. The sequence continues at coordinate 303,981 of JAAKBD010000281.1, read as the reverse complement.
ACGTGGCCGCCAAGACGATTGTGGCTGTGCCGCTGGTGGAGTACAAGAAGACGGGCTCGCAGGGCTACGTGCGGTCGGTCATCCGCGCAGTTCCCGTGGCGGTGCTGCGTCCCATGATCGGCGCCTCCGAGGCCGTGGCAAAGGCGCTCATCGGCGTGCGCAACGCTGTGGACCCGGAGCTCAAGGAGGACATCGAGAACAAGTTCAAGGACTTTCGGGCTATCTGAGCAGCGCGCTCGTTGCCCAAGGAGCTGGTGACAAGTAAAGAGGAACGACACGTACCACAAAATTCAAAATTATTTTATTTTGCTTGACGAATAGCGAGATGGTATTGTTGAGGAAGTACCCGACATGGGGACTAGAGGAAGCCACATGCTGCCAGCAGGATCATTTCTACCTTTAGAAACCTTCCTAGCAACCTGTACACTGTACAGTGTACAGTAGCAAAACCTGATCTCAGGTGCCACGCTTGTCAAGGCGGTAAATCACATTGTGCATGTACTACACCGCCTTCGATGCCTGGAATTGAAGAATGGAAGCAGTAAAACGATAGAGTTCCAGTTCTTCTACTGCATCTAGGACGTGGAGACCCTTGATTATTGCAGCGCATGGATATTCACGACGGCAAGTTCGTCATGGCGATCAAAAAACATGAAGCAGAGCCCTTCTTTGGCTGCGCTTGGCCTCGACAAGCAGGCGTCAGTCAGTCTTGGATCGGATCCCGCTGATTTCTGGCCAAAAGTGGCGAGTGCCATGTGTGTTCTCGGCGCTCCTGTCGTGCATTTTGCCAGTTTAGCGTCCGATCGCACAGCCTTCGAGCCTTTGAGCCATGAGGTTTTGCTGGCGGCAGTGGCATCTGCTACTGCCTTCAACCAGTGTAAGCAGAGCCCTGGTCGCCAGTACAAGCATCAAAATGGCCGCGGACCGTCTTTATATGTAACTGCCAAAGCCACTTGATTCCACTATGGGTCGATCTGGGGTAGAGGTCCGATTGTCTGACTCCTTTCGCCGCCATTGACAATCAGGGCAGGCAGACAACACAGGAATCGACTTAATAGCGGCGCGCTTCCTCCAGTCCATTGAACTAAAGCAGCCATGAGGACGGTGGCCGACGTGTCCACCGACGACCTCGTCAACAGCCTCCTCAACTCCGCCACGTCCACCCCATCAGCAGACACCTCCGATTCGTCCTCCGATTCGTCCTCCGACTCGTCCACCACGTCAACCAACTCGTCCCCATCCTCGGACACCTCCGAGTCGTCCACCGAGTCGTCCCCTTCCTCAGCGTCCACCGACTGGTCCCCCTCTTTCTCGTCCTCCTCGTCCGCCACAGTCGTCCCCAAGACGACCACCAGCCCCGCCACGACAAGCCCCACGACGTCCACTTCAGCTTCTTCCTCGTCCGAGACGTCCACAAGAGGCGCCACCAGCAGCAGCGACAGTGACGACAGCGGCGGCGGGGGCGGCGCCGCTCTCTATCGGCATCGCCGTCGGCGTCTTGGCGCTCGTCGTGGCCGCGCTGCTGTTCCTGCGGTCGAGACGCAGACGCGCTCAGAAAGCCCGCGAGACGGCGTGGTCGCCCCCACGGGCGCCACGTGCCTGACCGTCCCCACGGACCGCGGCTTCAAGCCGGAACGAGACCTCGGACTGCCGGAGATGTCCATCGAGCTGGCTCCCGGACAGCTCAAGGGCCTGGACATGAGCTACGCGTCGTCGTCCGCGCGCTCCAGCGCCGCCAGCAACAACTTCAGCAGCAGCGTCGCCAGCAGCACCGACAGCAGCGTCTTCAACACGCAAGGAGGTGTGAGCCCCACGTTCAGTAGCCGCAAAATGGCCAGCTACTCGTACCAGTACCGAGCGTCCAATGACGAGAGCGGACTGGCCAACTCCAGTGTCTCCAGCAATGACAGCACGACGTTCCACCTTACAGGAATGATTGGCAATGGGGCCACCGCCAGCAACAGAGGAGCAGGCACCCGTAGCGGCCGTAAACTGTCGGCTCCGGACGAGTACGCGGAGCTGGTGACGGCCACGAACGCTCACGGACAAATGGACATGAACAGCACCAAGAACCAGCAACAGGACCTTCACGCCGACTTTACCAATAGCGGACGGAGCATGGGACCTGATGTCGACAACCAGAGCTTCTTGGCTCCTCTACCGACGGCCAAACCCGTTCGTGTATCGTCTGTGGTCCGAGCCTCTGAGGAGAGTATGGGCCCGGACTCGCCTGTATCTGGTCGTGAAAAGCGGACTGGGTCGGTGTACGACACTATCCCCAAGTTGTCAGGAGAGAAGATGACGGCGTCGTTCGTCCGAAGCTCCGAGGAGGATCCGCACGCCATGTCCACTGCTTCGTTCTTGTCCGAGAGCTCCATCTCTTCTACGTCCACGAGAGACAGTGTGGCTACTTCCGCGCGTAGCTCCGCGTACGTGTCGTCCATGCCGCTGCTACAACAACTTTCCAGTGCTGACGACAGCGACTACGGCGAGGACCTCTCGTCCGAACGTGGATCCACCGACTCAAGCGACAGTAGCAACACGCGCGCCGGCTCCATCATCGCCATGAACCTGGAAGCCAAGGACGGCTGCAGCGAGATCGCCATCTAGACGTCTCGCGTGTATGTATTTAGCAGTGCGCTGGGGAGTAAATGGCGTGGTTCAAACGGCAGCAGCTTCTTCTAAAGGACAATCAGAGGAAGGCGTTTTGACGCTGTCGAGCATTAATAAACGAAGCGAAAGCTTGTGTTATGGCGTTCAGAGACCCGTCCACCTTCCAAACACCAACATCCTTACCCAACTCTCTTGCGTTCTTCTTCATTGTCCACTCGAAGTCTCACCTCTTCAGCCTTAGTTGATGTCAGCGGGACGCAGCGACTCGGCGCGGCTCTCGTCCGAGTTCTCCGGGTTGTTGTAGTTCACGTCGGCAAAGTAGTGCGCTTGGCGCTTGCGCGTGCGACGCAGGTGGCCCGGCTGCAGGTAGTACTGGTCGGGTTCGTCCGCCTTGATGGCCAGACTGCCGACGTTGTAGCCGCGCGAGCGGTAGAGCGACTTGTTGGGGTAGTAGGGCACGTGGGTGCCCAGGTGGTTGGCGAACGGGGCGTCCGAGTGGTCGCACGTCTCGGCCTTCTCCCAGTTCTGCGGGTCCTGGCCGCCCTCGCCCGGGAGCGAGTCCGTCAGGTGGTGCATCCACAGGTGCCACTGGGGGGATGAGCGTGCCCTCCACCTCGTCCCACGAGTCCACTTTGAACTCGGTCCAGCGGTGCTGGCCGTACACTTCGGTCGGGTCCTCGTAGTACTTGAAGCCGTTCTCGTCCTCCCCCACGAAGCGCCCGAACTTGACGTCCCCTGGGTTGTAGAGCTTCCAGAGCGTCCCCTTCCAGCCGTAGCGCTTGCTCGCCTCCAGGTACTTCTCGAACACCGTCAGGAACGAGCGCGTCTGCGTCTTCTGCGCCAGCTGCAGCGAATCACGCTGGAGCAGGCGCCCGCCCACGAGCGCCGCCTGACGACCACTAGCCATGACCATTTTCAAGAGTCTTTGGACGCTTCAGAGCCGCAAAATGACCACCGGATTGACAGGCTAAGTACGACGTGAAACATCTCAAAACCTGTGGTAATGAATAAAATGCCGTTGAGCGCTGTGTGATTCATTATTACAGTTCCTCTGGATTTAGATACCGTATTCCGTTCACAGTTCGTTAAGAACTGTGTATAGTATTGCGTGTTTCCTGGAGGGGCACAAATGTCAGATGGCTACATTTCCGAATGGCTACATAAAACCGGTATGGCAATACATTCTGTTAGTATAACATAAATACCGGTAAGGGGGGCTACAAATACAATTTGTACGTAGGTGCTACGTAGAATTGCACGTAAGTGCTACGTAGATTCAACGGTAACGGGGATGGGAGAGGGTACGCCACTCGCCGCTGTGCTGATTTACACGCCCTATACTCGTGTACCCCACACGAGTTAGGTCGGCAATGACGATTTCGCGCCTGCCACTAGTGTGGCCCACACGGGATTCAACGGTAACGGGGATGGGAGGGTACGCCACTCGTGTGCTCCACACGAGTGCTGATTTACACGCCCTCCACTCGTGTGTGGCACACGAGTAGGTCCGCATTGAAGATTTCGCGCCCTGAATGCAAATTATGGAGATGGGTCCCTCGCCCTCAGCAGCCGCGCCGTGGCGCGCCTTGGCCAACATGCGCCCTCAATGGGTGGCCCCATCACATGCGGCGCCGGGTGCCGCCCGAACCCAGTCCGTCTCATTCCACGATTTGCCACGATGAGAGAGAGGTGAGTACCGCCGTGCTTCCAGGCCCATCATTTGGACGCGTTTGACGTTTTTGTGTTGTTTTTGCGTTCCAGCGTAGCAGCAGCGGCGGCACCAGCCAGCTAGCAAGCCATGGCGTCAAAAGGTGAGCTTCCCGCGTTTTGAAGCTTGCGTTTGGTCGCGTACTAACATTTGGGTGGTTTTGTGTGACGGGGCACACGAGCACCTTGCACAGAGGAAGTAGAGAGAGGACTTTCGGTGGACACACGTCCACAGTTCCCGGTCTAAGGGGACTTAACGCTTAGAAGGTAGTTTAAAGACTGAATATATTTATAGTTGGGCATTAGCTTGTATCCTACAAACTCCAAGTCAACTATAACGAAAGCTAATGAATGTCCAATGAATGGCTCACAGAGCCATAGGTACCATGTACCATAGGACCAAAAGAGTGACAGCCGTCACTCTTCATGTAGCCAGGGGTACACTCGGGTTACCCCGTTACATCCTCCCCTGAGAATCACATCTGATTCTCCAATCAAAAGTGAGAGAATTGGAACACCCAAAGTGCAATTCTCAGGCGCTGCTGCTACGCCGGCGGCGCGCCGTGTAGCTGCACTCACAGCGACTTCTAGACGCAGCGAACACCGCGAGGTGCTTCCTTGCGTCCTTGACGGTGCTGGCCGCATAGGCCATGCCCGTATGTGCACTGGCACCAGCGCTAGCAAGCGCGTAGTGCTTCGGCACAAGATGCTAAAGCATCCAAACATGGTGTCTTGGTCCACGACCACACGCAGTTACTTGCAGAGGACCCGTGGGTCCTCACTGTCGTATCGTACGACTTGTGCACCTTGCGGGCCGACACATTCCGGGAAAAGCTAAGCCCGGCGTTGGAGTGAGCTCACAGGCCATGATAGCAGTTCGGTATGAACCCGCTCATCACGGCACATTGTGTGCGTTGTCCTTCGGCATGACGCACACGTCAAGATCAACGATTGACCATTCTTCATAAGCATCACGCTTCGGCTGCCCATGGCAGTTCGCTCAATCACAGAGCTACTCGGGTGGAGCCAAGCTCTACCCTTGTGTCTTGGCCACCAGGCCATAGACACTTGATGTCGGTATTGACACCCATGTACCAAGCCAGTACGCAGCTGATGTGTGAGGTGCACACAGCCCCACCACTTTCAGCGTCATGCTTAGGCTGACGCCTGCGATCGCTTCATGCGTCGCCATGACCAATTCATGGTCGGTGTCTTGTACGACACTTGTTGCTCGAGGACTGTGGCAATGTACCAGTCCCTCGCGGTGTACGTGTACGTGGACACGTACACTGTCAACTGAAAACTGTTGATGGTGACCCGAACGCGTATGCGTAGACGTACAGGTACAGGTACCTTGGGATCTACGTGATCCCATAGGCGCTAGCAGCTCAAGTAGGACTAAGTAACCCACTTTAAACACGTTTAAGTCTCCTCTTCCATGTTTGTCCGAGTACTCCTTTTGTTTGTCTTGTGCGCGACGCGATGGCGGCTCATGCCGACAGCATTAGTCTCAATAAAGAGACATGGGGAGGAAATAGCTTTCCGAGCCTCTCCCCCTTAAACCCAAAGCACGGGACCACTTCCCAAGGATTGGGTGGGTCTCTCATGGCCACTGGCAGGCACATTCGTGCCACAGGAAGCACTCTGTGCTTCCGCGCGAGTCGTAGTATACCGACTCAAGCGATTCCAGTGGTTTGCACTCTAGGTCGAGTTCATCGAGGTCTGGTATAACCCCATACCGTAAGCAGTTAAAGGCTGCGAGCCTTGACGAGGAACAATGTTACCCACGTCCAGTGAGACCATCGTGGGCCTCACCTTCGAGCCTCTTCGGCTCTTGACGGTACAATGTCATACGGTTGACAGGTACCGACGGTCATGGAGATGACAGATACCGACGGTCATGCGGATGACAGGTACCGACGGTCATGCTGGTGACAGGTGCCGACGGTCATGCGGATGACAGGTACCATCCGTCATGCGGATGACAGGTACCAACCGTCATGCGGATGACAGGTACCAACCGTCATGCGGATGACAGGTACCATCTGTCATGCCTGCCGTGTTGTGTGGAACAATGTTACCCACACAGGAAGTGTATCGTCTATCTTCCTCTTCAGTTATGGTCTGGGCGACCGTGTGTGGTACTTGGTTACTCACACAGGAAGCGCTTCGTGCGTCTTCCTCTTCAGTTAAGGCCTGGGCGACCGGTCTTGTCATCGATGACATCGTGGGCGGACGTGTACGAGGAGCCTGGGCACATGGCTTCGAGTCGCGCAGAGCGACATCGGTCTGGTGATCTACCAGACCCGACGTTCGGAGACGACAATGTCGTCGATGAGCATCACGACGTGTAACTTGGTTACCGACGTCCCGTGATGTCTTGGTGGTGGCATCGAGAGTCACATTGACTCCGTGTGGTACTTAGTCACCCAACATGGAAGTGCTTTAGAGCACCTTCCGCCTTGGCCACGGTCTTGGCCTAACCGGCCTCACGTGGACTTACACCACTTGCTGAGTAGCGCTGTCCAGCGCTACTAGAGTCGAAGCCCGTACGGCGCAACGACTCTACTGCGAGCATAGCAGTTTGGCAAGACGCCTTATCCATCGGCTTCGCCTTTGGCGGTCCTCGTGAGTTATCCGCGATGGACGAGGTCTTGCGACCAGATGCAGCATAGCTGCAACTGATGGGGCCGCGCGTTACGTTGACGGCTCCCATACTCTTCTCGACGCTGTTGCGTCTTGGCGATCCTATAGGATGCTCGGTTCTCGACGAAGGTGGGAACATGACTCACCAAAGCTTCGTCAGAACCTTTTGGGCTGGCTAGCCTGGCTGGCTTGGCCCTGCCGTTCAATTAGGGACTCGTGCACACCATGCACGACATGTCCAGGAAGTGATTGTACGTGTCCACAACAACGTACACCTCCATGGTGTCAATGTACAGCCGGGTCCGTACGGACCCAAGGTGCTCATAGCACCATACCAATGGTCAGTCGTACTACGACCGGCCCCTTGCCGTTGCTCACACGTAGAGCATTGACAGCAACACTGTGGAGGCGGTCAACATCTCCCGCCGCCCCACTCTTGAAGGGTATCGATACCCGAGTACACTTACGTGTACAACCAGCAGCCCAGCGCTGCCTTTCTCGCCTTGGCTCTCATGGGGCTAAGCATTCGCGGTGCGCGCCATCCGCACACCCGTCGCGAAGACTTAGGTCTTCCCCAGTGGAGGCATCATGCCTCCTACTGGTGGTTGGAGCGCCCTTGGCCATCCGACCGCGGCGTACGCCAGCGGTCCTTAGGGCCTCGGAACTTTGGCAACGGCTTGTTCCCATCTCCAAGTGACGGGCAGACACGTTGATAGTGTCCTAACCCACCGCATCCATAGCAGCGGACTGAGCAGGTCTCTGCTGAGCTCAAGTCCATTGGCTTGGGTTCGTTGTGCGCAACAACAGGTTGTGCATCAACATGTTGCATAACAACAGGATGCGTTGCAATGGGTTGTTCAACAACCGGAGTACCAGCCTGCTTGTGACTGTACTCTTCTTGGAGAGCGAGACGTATCGCCTCCTCCATTGTAGCCGCATGCACACGAAAAAGCTGTGTGCGTGCTGGGCCGACCCTGAGGCCACCCATAAAGACCGTCGTCTTGACGTCTTCGGCTAAGGGTTCCCCACCAGAGATGCCGCCAACATGCGCATCTCTTGTACATACTCATACAGCTCCCGTTTCCCTTGTTTACAGGCAAGGAATCGAGAGCGCTGGCGGAACGCATTGTTCGCCGGGAGGAAAGCAGCTCGTAGCTGGTCGCACAGCTGCTCCCATGATGCAAAGCATCCGGGGGACGTTGTCTCCAGGTGTATGCCCAGTTCTTGGCACGACCGCCAAATTTGGAGAGCGCGAAAGCAACACGCAGTTGCTGGTCCGAGATGATCCCCGCCTGCATGGCGATCTCAACCTCCCGGACCCAGAAGTGAAGGTTTTCACCTTCCTTCCCTTCGTACGGCGGCACAGCGAGCCTCAACGGCTTTGGCTGCGCCGAGTTCACTGCAGCCACAGGGGCCTGCAGTTTTTCCCGAACGTGTGCAATTAGCCCACGTTCGTACTTGTCGAACGCATCCACGCGTTCGACCTGCTCGACTGGCGTCGCCACCGCCAAGCCTCGGAGTGTTTCGATACCAAAATGCTCGCCATCTTGCGGACGGACTCAAACTGGGAGTCGTCCAAGTGAGGAAACTCACTCCGGTCCATCTCGGCTCGTTGTACGAGACCACAGAGGATTCAGGTAGATCAATCTGCCCGCGTTGGCGTGGATTGACTACAAGTGCTACCAAGTGTGACGGGGCACACGAGCACCTTGCACAGAGGAAGTAGAGAGAGGACTTTCGGTGGACACACGTCCACAGTTCCCGGTCTAAGGGGACTTAACGCTTAGAAGGTAGTTTAAAGACTGAATATATTTATAGTTGGACTTTAGCTTGTATCCTACAAACTCCAAGTCAACTATAACGAAAGCTAATGAATGTCCAATGAATGGCTCACAGAGCCATAGGTACCATGTACCATGGGACCAAAGAGTGACAGCCGTCACTCTTCATGTAGCCAGGGGTACACTCGGGTTACCCCGTTACATTTTGGGAGCAGCAGCAGCGCATCAACTCGGCCAGCAGCAGCAGCAGCGGCGGCAGCAGCCAACGAGCAAGCCATGGCGTCAAAAGGTGAGCTTCCCGCGTTTTGAAGCTTGCGTTTGGTCGCGTACTAACATTTGGGTGGTTTTGGGAGCAGCAGCAGCGCAGCAACTCAACCAGAAGCGGCAGCAGCGGCGGCAGCTTTACTGCCACCAGTAGTAGCCAGCATGAATGCAGCACAACATGAAATCAGCATCATGAACAGGTATGCTTCACCGGATTTTACTGCTTGTATTATCTTCATGCTAACATATTGCATTCTTCTGTGTGCCACCGTCAGCTACCAACTACGGCGGGAATAACGAGCAATCAAAGTGGATTCGGAACGGCTTCTTATAAGTTAGACGTGGGCTTCGTGCTAGACTCTGTTGACGTCCGTGACTTCCAGATTAAGCTAAGATTGGGTTCCGTATAACATGACAAATGGCTTTATTCTCAACATTACAGTTGGCCATGTATTCGATTTAGCAGGTTTTGAAGAAGAAAAAAGCATTGGGATACACCCGTTATTAAGTACAAAACGCATTTCACGTGGGAGTTGAAGGACAAGCAAGCGCTGTTACTCCGCGCTCTTCTGCTGTCGCGACATGGCCAGAGCCATCGAGAAAAACGTCGAGGCGGGCGAGGTTCGACCCCAGACAGCGAGCAAGTCGAAGTCCTCAGAATTGCCTTCTGGGGGCACTCGTGAGCGCAAGCGCAAGCGTGCCCAAGACGAGAAGCAGGTCGATGACAAGGACATGAAGAAAAGGACGAAGGTGAAAAAGTTGCGGCAGTCAAGGCTACTGAAGGTGTTCAAGGAATGACGAGTCGGCGGACGAGAAGTGCGGCGGCCACGAACACTGTTGAGGGCGAGACGACGGGGACGGCGGTGCAGGAAATTGTGACAGACAAGTCTGATGAAGATGTTGAGGACGAGACGACGCAGTAGACACGCAACGTGGTGGTGAATGACGATCAAGACCTTTCGCTGGATGACCTGGAAGAAGCGGTGCCGGCGATGAACAGCATGCTCAAGGCTTGGAAAGGCAGCAGCCGGCAGATGGGCAAAAACGGAGCAGGTGAACAATTCAACTTAAGTCCATCCCAGTGCCGCTATTTCGCTGATCGGTATCTTGTGGCACGTAAGTCCAGCACAGAAGTGGACCATGAGCGACTTGCAAATAGGCAGAATTTCAGCTCGTTCGATGATCATGTGGAAGAGTTGAGAGGCAATGAACTCATGTTGAAATCGCTTCTCAAGATGGCGTTGGTCGAACAGCGCGACAGTGCTGCAGGAAGGCCCACGAAAACGCTGACAGAAAAGGTTGCGAAGGCCAAGGAATCCAAGTTGAAGGCGTTTCTGAAGAGGGCGTTGTTGGCGGAGCAGCGTGAAATTAAAAAACGAAACCCAAGGGAAAAAGCATTGAAGACTTCAAGGAAGATGTCGCGAAGCTGAGCATGCAGATCAAAGAAGGCCTTACGAAGCAGGAGCAGCTTCAAGAGGAGATTGGAAAGGGTGAGGAGCATCACCAACGTGCGATTACGAAGCTGGTGGAGAAGTACACACATGATAGTACGGAGCTGAAGGAGCAGCACAAAGTTGCGATTCGGGACCTGCAGAAAAATTGACTATCGCGGAGGCAGGGCGCAATGTGTTGGAGGGTGTGCTGACGGGAGTGGCAAGTCTCCTGACTCTGGACGCGGCTTGATGAAGAACGCAGCAGGGCTGGAAGAGAAACCAAGTGCAGGTTACGCTCACCCAGCCCAGCTAATTGCTTATAGCAACAAACTTGATGAACGTGAATTAGCGCTTGCCAAAAAGACACAGAGCTGCAATGTGAACGCGATTTTCTTGATGACGAGTGGGCAAATCTGCGGCGCACACAAGACCAAGTGAAACGTGATAAGGAATGGTGGCAACGTGCACTACACGAGGCAAATAATGACAAGAACAAGGCAAAGGATGACCTTGACCGGGCAATGAGAGAGGTAGATCACCTGGATCATGGATGGCAACGTGAGCACGAAGTCGCCCTCGATTTGAAGATGAAGCTGTGCTCGTTCGCTCAGTGCTGTGCCACTGAGACCCGCGTTGAACACGTATTCAGAAGTCTCAATGATGGCCGTATGTATATTTTGTGTGTGTGTGCGATTGCGTTTTGCTCACTTACTTTGTGTTGTTGTTTTTACTAACAGGCTGCAATGGTACACCAAAGATGGAGCAATGCAGCAAAATCGTCAAGGCAATGGAACGCGTCCGCCCGGAAGCGGCATCCACCCTGAACGGAAATCTCAATGAGTTTTTCATAACTCGGAACTTGCTGTGCCACCGGCGTGATGCTGTTGATACGGCTGACCACGACCGGTTTCAAAACTTTGCAGCCAGATTGAAATCACGTTGGAAATGCTGGAGGAGTTGCTGAAGAAGGAGGAGTTGCTGAAGAAGAAGGACAACTAGCTTTGGTGTGCAGCATTGCGATTTTCATGTCTTGCCTGTGAGCTCTACTTAGCTGCGTATAAGTTTAATCCACTTTGATTGGTCAAAAGTTTTGATTTTAATGGCTTGCATGTGAGCTCCTCATAAGCTATATATGAGATCAACGCACTTTGATTGGCCAATATTCTATGATAATGTTGAAGTGCGAGTTACTTGTAGTATGTCACTGTACACACGTAAACTATGGCGCCCTCCACGTTTCCTACCATCAACACGACTAGCTTTAGTTATGGCTGTTACCTTCCTTCCCCGGGGTGGTGCTGCCACCATGCAGCGTTTACTTGTGGTGAATGTATTCATCGCACCAAGCTAAAGTAAGGAAATCTCCAGACTACTCTGATATGATTGATGCTATTGGATGATGCAAGCTGTTGGAGTTTGTATCTCACTTTGGTATCTACTCGGGCCATGCAGCAGCAACGCGAGAGAGAACAACACGTGATTCAACAACGCGCGAGACAACAAGAAACGATTCAGCGCGAAAATGAGGCAGCGGAGGCGGTGCTGGAGGCACAGAGAGTGCTCAATGAACAACGCCGCCAGAATGACGACACTGGCAATGCGGAGGAGCAGGTGGACATCCGGCGCCGCGATTACACATGGGCAAGTTGGGAGTCTAAATGGAGCGACGAGGACTACCTCCTGGCGCTGCAGGAAAACGAATTGCAGGTGCGCCATCGCCGTCGAGAAGACCACCGCCTGCGTTTTGCAGAGCATGGAGATAGAGATCCATTCGAAGCGGAATCCAGCAGCGACGAGAGCGCTACTGATGACCGAGCAGTGCTGCCAGTAATGGATCTGACGAGAGCAGTAATTGTGATCACGAATTGCTGCCGGGGACAATAAATGGATTCGGTCTTAGGACCACAGTTACTGGTACGCCCCCAGTCAACCGACCTGGAGGGCAACTGGCTGATCAACCTCTGGTCGAGCCAATTCGTGTCATTCAATGGTTTGAGAGCGAAGAAGAAAGTTCAAATGATGGTGGTCTCAGCGGCGAATCGGAGAGTGCTACTACTATCGCCGACTAAAAGAAATTAATGGTGAGCAGGAACGGAAGATGGAGAAGTTTTAAAAATCAAGGAACAATTCAGCCGGCGCTGTTAACGTGGTAACGGTTTCCAGCTTCAGCCGCTTGTGACGGATGATGTACAAAAACCACCCTGCGGAAATACTTAGAATATTCTTTCTCTTCGAGAAAGGAAAAGACTTGGCGTGCCGGGATGAAGCTTAGTTTTACTTCCGTTTTGACGATGGAAGCAGCCCGTGTCCGCGCGAGTGCTCGTGAAAGTGCTTCTTTTGAAGATTACCTCGAAGCACTAAGACATGCACGTCGCTTGGTAGGAGATGGCATCGCGAGGCACAGAGCTGCGGACAACCTGACGTACACGCACGCGCGTTGGATGGAAGCACCCCGAGAGGCAAACAGAGCAGATGATGAGTATATTGCAGCTGTGACGTATGGTGTGGATCGGGTTCGTCAGGAGCGCCGGGAATATCAACTTCGTCGCATCGCTGATGCTGGACTTTGATGGAGAGAACTAATAATAATAAGGTGAGATGTATTGCGTTACTGATGCGCTGTACTCTAATACCCATTCTTGCCTGGCATCTAGATCCTGACAAGTTCTGCCGGCCTCTGTGTTGCCGGCCTGATGGAGAGAACTAGCAGCGCCAGACACACGACCAGATCGCGATTGATGCCGTAACTTGCAAGTTTTTCGATTCGTTAATTAATAGCGAAATTAACACGGTGATTATCTGCAGTCAAGTACTACATGCATTGCTCGATTGAAAAGCTGTAGAGGCAGCCACAACATTTGGGTCTCCCGTTTGAACGCATGCTTTCTTTCGCATTGAACGCAGAATTCTACAAACTTCCAAAATTGCTCCCTTGTTAAACTTCCAATCTGTCCTTGTTAAACTTCCAATAATTGCTTCCTTGTTATACTTCCAATAACTACTCTCTCTGCGCGATTTCTCTAATGTTTGAAAAGGCTAGGAGAAGAAGATAATATTTTAGTGAGATCTGCAGAAGATGTTTGTGAGATGAGGTCTATACAAGATGTGAATGAGATGAAACCCAGTTTCCTGTAGAGCACAGTGCCTTGCGTGCGATTATCTCTCCGGTAGCTATATGACAAACCCGTTGTCATCGAAAGCAACAAATGTAACGCCATTGACCACAATTATATATAGACCACTACGGTACGGACGGTATCTTCAACCATGTTTTAAGCCGCTCTGAGTCAATAGCCCAGCACTTCGTCTTTTACCGCGCGAGAACCAGAAGTCACGGCGACATTTCCCTGCCAACATAGCCATGGTGACGCACGGGAAACGCCAACGTGAGGATGAGAAGTCTGCATCAAGTGCCGATGAAGATGATCTGCTAGCGCATCTGGATGCGCATCATCAAGAAGAACATGCTCAGCCAGGTAAACGGCGACACAACAATCAGAAGACCGCATGTAGTGCCGATCAAGATGATCTGCTAGGGCATCTGGATGCGCATCACCAAGAAGAACATGCCCAGTCGGGTGAACAGCGACACAAAAACAATCATGACAGTATTCACCGCGACGTGACTGCACCCCAGGTGTTTGTGCCGTTATTGCAAGAGAGCTTTCGCCATATGCACAATACTCCATCCATTGATCATCGTACAACTGCAACTGGAAGCGGAGATCCTGAGAGTGATGACGGAGACTTACTGAAGCAGCTCGATATCGAACGGAGACGTGAACGAGATCGACTTTACAAGCGCGAGCGTAGGCTGCATGAACGGGAGCGGACACAGTGTCGTACGAATGCTACTGAAAGTGGAGATCATGAGAGCGGAGACTTACTGATGCAGATGGATATCGAACAGAGACGTGAACGAGATCGACTTTACCAGCGCGAGTGTAGGCAACGTGAAAATGAGCGGACACGGTGTGACCTGCTACACACCGGAGTAAGAAGTCCTAAAGCCAACAAACCTAAAACGAGTCCTAAAGCCAACAAGCCTAAAACGAGTGATCGTAAAACGAGCCAGAATGTGAAACCACCACAAAGCCAAGATGGTGCTTGTGACGGTCGTGACGCAATTTTTGACCATGAGCTTAGTGAAAACGAGCGAGCAGATTGCATGAATCGACTTCGACAAGCGTTGGGGGCTGAGGACTCGATGAATGTGCTTGTGCTGCGTGTGATCGACTAGTACTTCGTCGAGAAACACGTCGAGTGGATGGTGACGATTGGACTTACATGGATAAGATGAAGAGGAGCTTAAAACGTTCGACGAAAATAAAGCTTCCCGATCATCTTGTGGCTCAGTACCGCGTCCCACCTCACTTGCCTGATTTGGAAAGCACGATGGTATCACCGCGCGGTGTACATTGCTACATGGATGATACCAACTCACCGCGAGCTTGGCTTCAATATGCAGCGAATGCGACCGGTCAATTGAGAAGTGCAGGCTACCGAAATTCGCTATCGTAAATGGATTCTATATTGGACGTCTTGACGAAAATTTGCGAGGACTTACACTACCGGAAAGACTCCTGACTCAACTGGCTAGTATTCTTGTTGTTACGCGGGTAATGCGGGGTGGTCGTCATAGATGTATTCGTTCGCACTGCATCGCCTTTGACTGTACCCCAGGGCCTCCCATTTTATTATTGCCACGATCAATCGAAGATGTGTCTTCGTACCGGGTTGTCATGGTAGGTGACTTTACGCCGGTGCAGTCGAAGAAAGTACGAAAAATGCACAGGATTCGAAATCTAAAGGCTCGAGAGGTATTCAAGTTCTATCGTGAGAACAATCATTTGTACGCCAATGTGACGCCAAATGAATCGGTTCTGAATTCAGACTATCAGGATAGTGATGTTGAGCATAATTTCTTGGAGCTTGTCGATGACAGCACCGGTGAATTAGATCGTGGTATGAATAAAGAGCAAGAAAATACTCGCGGGCAAAATGATGTTTTTCCTGTGGTGAACGAGGCTGAGGAGGCCGATATAGTCGAGAAAAGGATGGGACTATCAGAAGCATCGGCCCCCGTTATGGCGAGGAGCACCCAGTGACATCGAACGCTGGAGAGCGTCAATTTGAAATCCGCAGGTCCGACCAATTTTCCAACGATGCGTCTGGAGATCTCTTTGCGCGTATATTCCCACGCCTTTTCCCTTTTGGACGGGGTCACCCAGGTGAATCTCGAGTGGTAAATGTTTCGGCTCAAGAATGCGTGAAGTATTACACTATGCTGAGCGATCGCCAATTTGCTGAAGACGAGTTGTTCTCGCTGGTTGCATTTGACCGCATCGCGCTGCGAAACATGTACATCAACAACCATTTTCGTTGCCTGCGGTACCCTAATCTTCTAGACGGATACGAAAGCCTGACTGGTGAGCAACTAGGGCGAGCGGTTCTTGATAACGAACGAAGGCGCCAAGGATGCCTTCCTTGGCGTCCACAATCGGATTCCGTTGCCCAAAAATTCCTGACATCTGTAGAAATTAGAAGTAGATCACTTTGGGGCAGTAACGCCGAACGCTCGCAATGCAGACATAAGGCCTTGGCCTACCAAACACGCTTTGGCCAGCCTGCTCTTTTCGTTACTCTGGCCCCGAATACGGATAACTCGCTTGTTTTGGGACATTACGCTGGCATCTTGTCCGTGGAATCGTTGTTCGACGCGCTGGAATCGCGAATGCCAAATATTGCTGAGTTCAAAGCCAGCAAGTCTCAAAAACGATTGTGCATCTACACGGCTGTTCATGCGTCAGGTTGAGGTTGATGCATTTATCAAGCATGTACTTGGTATCGATCCTGTAACTAAAAAGCGGCTCTCTTTTCGAGGATTATTGGGCGACGTGCAGGCATATTTTGGCATGGTCGAAACCCAAGGAAGGGGAACATTGCACATTCACATGTTGATATGGCTGAATAATTGCCCGTCCAATTCTATCGCTGTTGAGCACTTGCTTAACAGCCCATCTCGAAAGCTCTTTCAAGATCGGGTGTCATCGTACACACAGAGTATCGTGTCAAATAACTTGCCAATTGACATTGAAAAGGACGGATGTTCACAGTGTGGAGCACCGTTTTCGGAGCTTGTTGGAATACGTATTCCTGATAGCGCTCGAAAAGACCCCATTGCGAAAGAACGAGCCACTCCTACGAGACGCAAAGTTACAGAACCTGCTCTGATTCAGTGTACCTCTTGTCAGTTTCGATTTAGCTCACAGCACTTGTTGCGAAACGCCCTGTTGAGATATTATCCAAATCAGTGGCCTCTGTGGAAGCGCCCTCTGTCAAGACAGGAGGTCAAAACACAGGCAGCCGTCGAATTAAGTTCTCGCGGGACAATGAAAAAGGCGATGGATATTATTGACGATCGAGAGACAAATTACGCCAGTTTAGTAGGTGAAAGTGATGTTAGCGCATTTTCATCGGATCAATTGCACCAGCAAAATGGCGCTCAAAACGAGCTTTATAAATGCGACGAAGATGCGTTTAGGAGTGACCCGCTGACCCGCTTGTTTGAGATGTCACCTCCGTCCGTGGCAGATGAAAGATGGATCGATCGTGCTTGGACTATATGGTTTCTGCATTGGCTGTGCACCTGAATCAACACTTATGGAACCATATGTCTAGTTGCTTCAAGCAGTCTAAGACGACGACGGGTAATTCGTGTTGCCGATACGGCTTTCCTCGTGAGCTTGTGGATCGCACTTCGTTTGCAGAATCAGGAGTGGAACTAAGCCGGAAACTTGGGCATGAGTACATGAATGGCTTCAACTACGAAATTATGGCAACATTCAAGTGCAACCATGACATTCAAGTTCTGTTGGGGGTAGCGACGTAACCGATCGAATTTACTATTGCTGCAAGTATGTCACGAAGTTCCAAAAACGACTGGATTCACAAGTTGCAGTTGCCGTGGGTGCCTTGAAGCGGCGGCAAGAGCGTGAACAAAACGAGTTTCGAAATCGGGTGCTCAAGACCGCTTGATACTGGCTCGCAAGCGTGTCGCGTGTCTAACGTACAACTTGACGAATCGACAAGAAATTGCCGGCCCACTTGCTGCACTGTACTTGTATCGTGGCTCCTGTTGTTATTCGAGTGCTTCATGTGAATCACTACATGTAGGCGATATTATACGCCAACTGACCACTGAAGAGTATACCTGCACTTTGGTGAAGGACAGCGACAATCCTAATTCTCAAAAATATCATGTGGTGTCCTGTCTTGATGACTATGTCTACCGCCCAAAGGAGTTTCAGAAGGTGGGTCTTTACGAATTCACGATGTCGAACTTTCATAGAAAAAGTGAAAAGTCTGTAAGTTCTAAGCTGTCATTTCTTGAACAGCACCCCTCTACAAATCCCATTGTCTCGGCAAAAGGTACAGGGATGCGGTTCCGGTAATCCAGGGTTTTAGAATGCCATCAAGCGAAGGTGATTCCCAGTCCAAATCGGCATGCAAGCGTGCAGTTCTCTCTCTAATACTCTTTAAGCCTTTTCGAAGCTTGGAAGACCTTGTTGGGATTTCGGATGATGTAGACGAAGAAGCATGGCTACGTGCTTTCACTGTTTGGTCAGAGACGCGCAGCCAATTTGCGGAAATGATCATGAACAATATGCAGGACTACTACAGCGGTGTGCAAAAGGCTGCATCCCAAAGTGCAGCACATGCAGCTGCAGTAGATGACCAAACGGGCGCCAATGAATGTGACGATGCAAGTAGCGACGATAACGACGATGTAGATTCTGACGACGTCATGGTCCCTTCTTGTTGTTTATCAGAAGAATTTCAAGACGATGAAAACATGATGGATGTGTGGGAAGGTGGAGACAACAGCGATGTCATCTTAGAAAGTTCTTCGCTGAACCCTGCTGCATGTCCAAGTTCCGTTATTCCCGAAGGCGAGACCGCTAATATGCTAACTACATTTCAAAAATTCGGTTTGCTTCATGGTGCCGCAGCTAATTTGTCAAGGTGCACTGGCAATATGACGTCATCCGAGGATCTGCCGCCTGTTGATTTCAGGAAAAAGTGGGTTCGTGACGCAAGCACAGACAATTCCTTGATATGCCGAGTTGCGGATGCCGATTCCGCTGCTTCACGTGATACATAGGTAGTCGAAATACTGACGGATTGTTTGCTGGATCATAACATGGCGTGGAAGCCTTGTACCACCTTCCAGCAAGTGCCCAAAGTAATGAAGAGCTTCGCCAGTATTTCTGACGTTTCGACTGTGTACACCCTAAACGAGAGGCAGCACTATGCCCTCCAAGTAATTGGGCGAGCTCTTCTTTCACGATGGAGACAAGCAGAAACGACGTGTTACACAGGGGATAAGCTTGAGGGAGAACTACAGGATGGACAACTGCTAATGTTTCTTGGCGGGGAAGGTGGAACTGGCAAAAATAGAATTATCGACGCAGTACAGGCACTTTGCGAAAGTTGGGGTCGCCCAAATTGTATCGTGAAAACAGCGCTTACTGGTAAAGCAGCTACGCTGATCAGTGGACGGACGTTGGCGAGTTTCTTGCTTCAATTAAAAAAGAGCAGACATCCGATGCAATTGTGGAACTCGAGCTCATAATTATAGATGAAGTTTTTATGATGAAGAAGCACCAACTTGCCCAGTTGGATCTGCGTTTGCGTCACGCGAAGCGTGTTCCTGGCGTCCTTTTCGGTGGAGTTCATGTGATACTTGTGGGCGCTTTTTGCAGTTACCTCCTGTCGGTGGGACACCGCTGTACAGGGATCCAAACCAAAAGGCAACAAAGGCCAAAAAGACAAACGTTTCACCCGATGAGCTCGCGGGATTTAATTTATGGAAGTTGTTTGTAGACGTCATTATGCTGAAAGAATGTGTCCGATTTCGAAAGGATCCGGAGTTGGGGCGTGGTTGTGCGAAAGCACGTCTAGGTATCTGGACACGAGAATTTGTTGATATTATCAACTCCCGTGTGATCAAAGGAAACGAAGCAAAAGATGTGGCAATCTCCAGAGAAACTGCAGGCACATTTGTGGCGCCGGATAATACGACTAGAGTCGCTATCAACAGTTTATTCATTTCCACCGCAGCCAAACTACTGCCCGAAAGGGACCACCCCGTTCGGGTCGTTGCAAACTTCCCAGGGAAATTAAGAGGCTTGAATCGCGCAGACGTCGCAATGGTCATGGGGCTACCAGACTCACGTTTTGGTAGGCTGGTTCCATACCTTGACTTAATTGTAGGGATGCCGATTCAAGTCTCCCAAAATGTTCGCGCCGAGAAGATGGTGGCAAATGGAACGCTTGGTCATCTTGAAGCCATTATATATCACCCTGGAACAACATTTCGGCTGGTTCACGACTGTGGTGCTAATACAACAGTAAAAGCTCCAAGCATTCCTCCGCCAGTTGTCTTGGTTCGACTTGATCGTGGTTCCACAGCAGATTCAATGAGAGGATGTGGCGATCCGAACATTTCCTCCCTCTTTTTGAAACGAAAGCTTACAAGGCGTCCGACATAGCACTACCAAGAACTATACGTGGAGTTCCTAGAGAACTTTCCGTCAACATCCAGCAGCTTCCCCTTGTGTGTGCAGTATCGTCTACAGTTTACAAGGTTCAAGGCGAAACGTTGAATTCGATGGTCGTCACGGAATGGCGATCAACGAACGCATTCGCGAATAAGAAGGAGCAACCTTATCTTTTGTTTTCGCGCGTCACGACAAGAGAAGCGTTTATTTCACTTCAGGAACTGACGGATGAAATAACCGCTTGGGCACATCCACCACCAGCCGCTTTACTCGAAGAAGAAAGGTTAAACAGACTTTGCGATGCAACAATTGCTAAGCTAACGTCAACTCCGAGAACAGATTAATGAAAGTAGAATTGATTAAACCCTTAAGACGCTTATTCATTGCCAAAATCAGCTGCAGTCTGCATTTCTCCTGAAAAATAGCGTCCTTCGATCGCGTAGCCACAGATAAGCTGGTCTGGTCTGTCTTCCGAAAGTAGCCGCCGGTCTAACCGTGGTATCTCTCCAAAAACACATTATCCACGCGCCCACGTTGTACCTCCCTACGGCGTCGACGCGTCTCTTCGATGCGCTGAACTGCGTCGATTCGGTGCTGAAGCGTGACTCCATTATCAGACATCACCCATTGAGTGTACGCTTCATCTGCTCGATCTGCCTCCCGCCATGCGGATTCCCAACGCGCGTTTATTTCTGCCATGTCGTCCCAAGTACCTGTGAAGCGCTCACGAGCAATATTCATCACCGCTTCTAAAAGGATTTCAAATGCAGCGTTTTCTTCATCAATCGCACGTGTTCGCTTGTGCTGCATCCATCGGCAGTTCCAAATCGTTGCCGGCCAGTTCTTGATTCTGCTCCTCCACGCGACGTCGCGCGGCTTTCAGTACTTGAAATTGGCGCTGACCAGCGATTACAAGCACGTTCCACGTTTTCGATAGCTCTTTGGCGAGAAACATCGGTTGCAGGGTAAATCCTCGTCGGTGAGAGATGCGTAGAGCATCTAGCAAACTCTCAAAATTAGCAATCTCAAGGGCGGTCGCCTGCACGAGACGGTTCTCTGCTTCCTCCATTGTTGGTCCCACGTCAAAAACTTGAATGTGCTGCTGGTGGCAGTTACCCGTTGTCACTTTCTTTCTTGAGAGCATATAAATTTCAACGTATTTTGAGTTTCATGGCTTGCTTGTGAGATTTTATAAGCTGTGCATAAGATGAACGCACTTTAATTGGTCAATATTCATGCTGGTATTTGATTGCGTTGAAGGTGCGAGTATCTCGCGGTAAACATAGACCCAGGTGCTCTCCGCATCAGCAGGAAACGGTACCGAATCGCCTGTGCGTCTTGCATTTGAGGTCTACACGGGATCGTGCGCTTTGCAGTCGTAGTACATGTAGCCAACTAACCCAGTACTTCGTGTCCTGTAGGAAAATTGAGGCACAAGTTTTGGCCAAGTCCAACGCGCACACTGAATTGACGAAAGAGATGAAAACGCAAATGTTATTAGACGACTTAGGATGGAAAATCACTTCCTCTGCTTGAGGACGACGACTACTGTGGGAGGCCCATGAAGATCTCGAAGGGGATGAACCGCGTGTTCCGCCCGTCAATGGCGTTTCTGCCCCAGATGGCCAACCACTGGATCCACTTGCGGTATCATACGCCCGTTTACATTGGCACGTTGGCGCACCTGATCCGCTGCTCCCAAGTTGAGGGGGCACTCAAACGCAATTACTTCCAACCGATCGTGGTCCTGGGGAAGATCTGCATACACTTCGAAGAATCGGTTCCGTAGATTCGTATGATGATGTCCGGACCATCGATTCTCGCTTGGTCCAGTCCTTGCCTGCATCGTTCCAAGCACTCTGCATGCGCACGCCCCAGATATTCCGGCTGGAACTGATACGTTCCATCGTCGCGCGTGAAGTAGTCGTCCGCCGAACAGATAAGAGTTGTCGCGTTCCTTTCTTGAGCGTAACGAGCGATAATGTTTGACAGCGTCGTCTTGCCCAATCCCGGAAGTCCTCTCATCACCATGACCAAATGAGGGGCATCCCTCATATCACCACGCTCCCGATACCGATAGACAGACGGTAGAAATGCGTCCACGATTTAGCTCACAATGTCGTTGTAGCCCTCCATGTCTGGTCCGGCCAAAAATGACAAATGAACGGAATGGAGAAGAAGAAATTGATGTACCGTACTCAACTGTCGCAACTGTTTTAAAGAGTTCTCCAGTACTGTACTGTGTGAGACGTGCGGGGGATTTCCTATCATTTTCGCGGAGGCAACGGCTGTGTGTCGACATCGCTGGCTGTAGAACTAGAAAATGGCAAACTGTCCGCAACGTTCATTTTTACTTTTGACAGCAGCTACAATGGATGATGCGACAGCAGGAGAGTAAATGCAATCTCCGCGGAATATGCTGGTTTTGTGAGGCTCATAGAGGCTGAGAGAGAATTTCTCCAGGTCACAGAGTTTCACGGACCTGAAAGCCCACTCGTTGTTCGTGCGGTCACGGAACTCCGTCGCCGTCGTGATGAACACGAAAGCGCTATGTTCGAGACAGACCAAGTTGACCACGACTACCATACTGAGGAAATGGTAGTGATTCTGGGCGAGCGGCGTCGCCGTCGAGAATACCACCGAGAGCTTCGCTACCGCATGGAAATCACGTACGAGGGCCAGCAGCAGCAGCAACGGCAGCAACAGGGCCAGACGCCAGCGGTAGTTCCCGACTATGGTGACGAAAACGATGTAACCGAGTGAGACCCACACAACCGAAGACATGGAGGCTTAAGGATCGGATTTAAACTGGCTATGCAGCTTCGTTTACCATGGTTAACGCATGAATACGACAACGACACATGAGCTTTATTATTTTGAATTGACAGCAAGTACAAATAATCGTTGGTAAGAAGTACGTAAGAAGCAATGATTTTGCCGCCGCCGCGGTGAACCGATAATTGAAAACACGACCAGAAGCAACTCAGGTGGCAGCATCACCACCACCACCAGCAAGCGGCATCCAATGTCATTAAAGGTAAGCTTCGCCGCACTTAGAGCTATCATTTGGCTGTGTACTGACATTTTGAGGTGCTTTGTGTGCAGCCACCACATTCCGGAAACACGGTCTGCCAAGTTGCTACCAGCAACTATGGCTTACAATAACGAGCAATCAAGCTGGCCTCGGCACAAGCGACGTGGGCTTCGTCTAACTTAGCCTTTCTATACGAGCGTGAGTTTCGTATAAGCTATGAGCGGGCTCTGTGTAAGATACAGATGGCTTCATCCTTTACAAAATTATAGTTTACCAGTTTGAATCGTATTTGATTTGGCCGGCTATCACTTTAAAAGGAGAATATTGGGAAACGCCCGTTAGTTGAAGGAAACACACGTGCTCCCCGTTCTTCGCTGAGATGGCCAGAGCCGACAAGAAACGCGGCGAGACAGTCAAGACTCGATCCCAGACACCGAGTAAGTCGAACCCCTCACAAACGTCTCCTGGGTCCACTCGTAGCAGCAAGAGAAAGCGCGAGCAATACGATGGCAGGGCAGCAAAGAAAAATACGTCGAGGGTGAAGAAAACAGCGGGGGCAAGGCTCCGGAAGGTGTTCAAGGAATGACGACTCGGCGGACAAGAAGTTCAACGGCCAAGGCACAGCTACCCCCGTTCTTGCTGTCGCTGAGATGCCCCGAGCCAACAAGAAGCACGGTGCGACGGATAAAACTCGACCCCAGACACCGAGCAAGTCGAACCCCTCACAATCGTCTCCTGGGTCCACTCGCATCAACAAACGAAAGCGCGAGCAAGGCGATGGCAGGACAGCGAAGAACAAGACGTCGAGGGTGAAGAAAAGTGCCGGGGGCAAGGCTACTGAAGGTGTTGAAGGAATGACGACTCAGCGGACAAAAACTACGGCGAGCAAGACCACTATCGGCGTTGAAGGCGAGAGGACTCTGAAGACACGAAGTGCGGCGGCCACGAACACTGTTGAAGACGAGACGACGGGGACGGCAGGGCATGCAATTGTGACAGAAAAGTCTGGTGAAGATGCTGAGGACGAGACGACGCAGCAGACACGCAACGTGGTGGTGAATGACGATCAAGACCTTTCGCTGGATGACCTGGAAGAAGCGGTGCCGTGGCGATGAACAGCATGCTCGATGTTTGGAAAGGCAGTGGCCGGCAGATGGGCAAATGCGGATCAGGCGAAGAATTCGCCTTCAGCCCATCCCAGTGCCGCTCTCTCGCCAAGCGGTATCTTGTGGTACGTAAGTCCGGCAAAGAAGTGGACTATGAGCGACTTTCAAAGACGCAGAATTTCAGCTCGTTCGATGGTCAAGTGGAAGAGCTGAGAGCAAATGAACCCATGTTTAAATCGCTTCTCAAGATGGCGTTGGTCGAACAGCGCGACAGTGCTGCAGGAAGGTCCACGAAAACGCTGACAGAAAAGGTTGCGGAGGCCAAGGAATCCAAGTTGAAGGCGTTTCTGAAGAGGGCGTTGTTGGCGGAGCAGCGTGGCATTAAAAAGCCAAAACCAAGGAACAAAACATTGAAGACTTAAAGGAAGAGGTCGCGAAGCTGGAAGTGCAGCCCAAGAAGGACCTTGCGAAGAGGGAGGATCTCGAACAGAATCTGACGGATCTGTATCAGCAGCACAACGAGGAGATAGATGATCTGCAGGACAAATTGGCCAGAGCGGAGGCAGGGTACAATGCTCTCAAGGAAGTGATGATAAAACTACAAGTATCCGGACATTGAAGGCGTGCATGAAGAGAAGAAGAAATACGCGTGTCTGGAAGAGAAAACGCATGCGACGGACACCAAACAAGCCGAGCTAGCTGTGTTTAGCAACAGACTTGCGGAAGCTGAATGGTCAAAGAGCATGACCTTGCCGAACAAACCAAGCGCCATCGAACGGATGACGATCGTCTTAACGCCCAGCGGATAATGCTGGAAAGCGCATGAAAGCAACAGGATGCCCAAGAAACACTGATCAGCCAAAAAACTAGTGCATGTACTTTTTTAACTTGCTAAATAATTATATGCTGCTTTCCACACTTGGATTGCTTCACCGGGACGCACACGACGACTATTGGATTTGAATAAAAGGAACCGCGCCCAGTAAACAGCGATTAGATTGCTCACAATGAATTAAGTCACCTGTGCTGACAGAAACTACACACACGAACTGAAATATGTAGCGGTAACTTAAGTCGCAGCTTTTCGGGCAGTTAGTGTGCCGCTAAGCGTCTCATGCGTTTAAGGCAGGCTCGGCGTGCAAAGCGCTTAAAGCGCATTCTGTGGAATCGATTCATGTGACGACGAATGGCCACTGCATCCCCTGTGAAAGGGCAATTCCAGGCAAAGCAGAAGGGATCGTCGGTAGTCTTCTTCGTGTCGGCGATCTCCTTCACAAGCCGGGGTGATGATCCTGGGGGCGCACCGAGGAAGGGAGTCCAGGAAGGCGTGGAGGCAGATATGGTTGGTGTCATAGCCGACCGGTGCCATGATGAAGTCTCCGCGAATGAGAAGAATGTCTCCCTTGTTCATTTCAATCAGCTGGCGGCTGGAGCGAAGTGCCGTGTTGTGGTCCCAGCCGTACGCGTACAAGCACGTGTCGTTGTCAGTAGCGACGAAAATGGAACCTGCCAGAGCACTGGTGTCCATAATGTCGGCTCCAAGCGGCACGGCCGTGAAATCACGTCGAGCAGGCAGGTCATTCGTTCCAGCTGGAGTCTTGTGGAGTTCCCAGTTGTTAGCGTCGGCGGTAGGAACAAATGTCCGGTAGAACGGCCTCAGCATGCGAGACAACCGACGGGACAGTTGATAGGAAATAACAGCCTTGACGCGGCCGATCGTTGATGAGATCGTCGCCCTCGACTGGGCCTTCATTCTCAGGCAGATCGTGCACGAAATCGGTGTACCAGTCCTCGGGCTGAGTTTGACGCGCCGCCGCTCTCCACTCGTCGAGCATGGCTTCGAGCACGGCCCGGTAGAATACGACGAAACCTTCTCTTGCAAAGGTTTCACGCACTTGCATGTTTGGACGCGGTGGTGGGTGTTGTAAGAGGGAGCGGAGTTATGCGGGGCGGTGAGCACTGCGCTGCAAATTGGGAAATGGGAAATAAGCACGGAGGTGCATAACGTTTTGAACGGCCCTTATACGGACGCCACAGGGGAGCAATGTGGGTTTGGCATTGCATAGCATAATCTATCCAATGGCTCATTCAAATAAAATTCGTGCCTGAAACGTCAAGATACCATGTGCGTGCAGGTCGAAAGATGCGTTCCTGCGTCGATATTGCTGCAGGCTATTGCTGCCCGCCACGGTCGGAGCCTGAGCGAGCACGTAGTAGTTCATACCCACAGTGGTTGAGTTTAACATAAGATGTGAGATTGCTCTACGAAGTCTACATGAGATTGCTCTAAGAAGTCTACATGCCGCGATACCGATGCCTCGACGCAGACGCCGAATGCAAATGGTCGTGCATATCGTGGCGTTGGTTGAGGTTTGTAGAGTTCTGCTTTCCATGCTTTGCAAATATGTCTAGATGGTCCGATCCAAACAAAACGGACCAATACAGTACACGGAGTGATGCTCTTCTCGCGTCGATGTAGCTGCAGGCAACTCCTGCGTGGTGGTGCCCTGTTAGCTTGGCAAGTCGTATTTCATACCAACACTGTATGGGTTTAACATTGGACGTGATAAAGCAGTATAAATGCCCTGTCGCGACGCAGACGCCCAATACAAATGCATTTGCATACTGGTTGAGTTTGTTAGAGTTCTGCTTCCATGATTTGAAAGTATGGCTAGATGGTCCGATCCACATAAAATGGTCCAATGCAGGGTGCCTTTAACTAGCCGTTGAAACGCCAAGATACCACGTACGCATGCATATTCTATTTAATGTCGCATCGGTTGCGGCGTATTGAACTAGCGCTAAAGAGATGGTGCTCCTCGCGTCAATTTGACTGTATGGCAAATATATATGCACCCTTTCGGATATAAGCAAAGCGTCTTCACACATATCGCCAAGAAATTGAAAAGTAAACTGTCTGTCATTATCCATTTGGAACTATGGCTGGGAAGCCCCGTGAACCTCGTGAAGCTGCCAAGCTATCAAAACACTCGGTGAAGGTCGCTCCGAAGACAGTCGTCCGAGTCGCTGCTGACACACAGTCAAACAACGAGACTGCCATCCGTGCTGAAGTCGCTCCTGACACCCAGCCTAATAACGAGACTGTCATCCCTGCGGCAGCCGCTCCTGGCACACAGCCTGATAACGAGACTGGCACCCCTGCGGCAGCCGCCCTGGCACACAGCCCAACAACGGGAAAAACGCGTTGGGCCCAGCGACATTGACACCGTACCAGCGTATGAGTCAACTGCTTGCTGCAACTGCCAACGCTGAAGGCACAGACACCGTCGTCGTGGACACCGTGGAAGGTGAGTGTTGATCATGCACAACGGTATTGATGTAGTGATCACTGACGACGGCTTGGTGGTTCTACTAGGATTGAAAGCCCGTCTACAAGAACAAGCTGACACCAGCTCTGGTGTGGTTACTGGTGTGCTTCGAATGAGATTCCTCTGGGCTTCGGATCACACGTTCAAGCAGTGGACCTGGTTCGACTTCATCTGGTGGATGCCAATGCGCCTGAAAGCCTCGAGGATCAACTGAAGGTGCGATTAAAAAACATTGTACTTTGCCCTACTAATTCTACGTGCTTTGTAGGTGTTTCGTGACCCATACGAAGAGAGACGTACGGACATCGACACGATTTTGCTGACTGCAACATTGTGGAATTTACAGAGCGACTCTGAGCTTCTCCCCCCCCGGCTGCATCGTCGACATCAGGAGTACAGCAACCTGCGACTTTACATCAAAACGCAATGCCAGCTCACGGCACGATTGAGCCAGTTAAGCTGGGCTGGTCAGACGCTGTAGTGGTCGAATGAGAAGCTGTGTTGCATATTGCATACTTCAAGCAGTTTAATCAATGTCAGAATTAGCTTAATCGTTGCTATTTAGGCTGGGTACATACTTGCGACCGTTCAACAGCTCCGACTCATTCCCAAAGCGCCGACAAGTGAGTGCGATCCTGCTGTATTGTCTAGGTGTGGCCCATGTGACCTGTGTACTAATATAATGCGTGTGCAGATGACCAAACGACAGGGGTCAATAAACTACTCCAGCGGCGAGATGGAACACCTATTGGCGCTCGTACGTGAGCACCTCCCCACCACGAAGCCCGTGTGGGTAGACGTGTCAGCAGCGTACAATGCAACCAAAGAATCCCAATGGAAGTGGCGGAGCGCGATCAGTCTGAAGCGGAAGTTCCGTAGCATGTGCTTGGCCTCGAAACATGCCGACACTCAAATTTCAGATGCAACGCGGTCGGTGCAAACGATGTTGAATCAGCAACGGCAGAGACCGATTGAGAGGCGCGTCACAGCGACCTCCCTGTACAAGTACGACGAGCCGCCTCGGGGATGCCTGCCGTACGCGATGGCTTCGTTGAACAGAGAGCGACGGATTCAAGTTTTTCTGCGAGATCAACAGAGTCAAGTCTTCCTGCCGCTCTGCAATCAAACCATGAGGTCAAGCTATTACTGTCATGGCTGCAGGAACGCTTCGTACCCCACCCACCAAACGAAGGGACGGATGCTCCATTTCTGAAGGAACTTTACCTACTGCGCAAATGAGACCAGCGAGCTGCCAGACAGCACCACAAAGAGGTGTTGCAGAGCATGGATCTGCTGAAAGTGAATCTGGAACGTTTGTTTGCGCGCTGGGACTAACAGCGCGCTCGCCATTCCGCATCGGGTACCTGATAAGCAAGTCGTGCTACAAGCACGTTAGAGCAGTCGGTGTAGTTGAAGCTGGATAGTATTGGTTCAGATGGCCCATACAAATATTTTTGATCCCGCTTGCTTCAACATATCTACGTCAGCCACGCTCCACATCGATAGCTGTCTCTCATTTACGGATTCGCCTCGGACATCAACAAGCACAAGCATGACAGCGCGTGGCAAGATAGGGGCCAAGCGCCACCGAAAAATCATTCGAGACGCCATACAAGGTATCTCCAACTCTGCTGTACGCCGGCTAGCACGTCGTGCTGGTGTGATGCGGATCTCCCGTCTTGTGTACTATGAGACGAGAAGTGCTACGCGTGTACTTGACCAACCTGGTGCGAGATGCTGTTACGTACACGGCACATGGAAACCGGAAAATCGTCACGGGAATGGACGTCGTGTACGCTCTCAAACGTCAGGGAACAACTCTATACGGCTTTTAAACATTCAATATAACGTCGCGTGCTGCACGAAGCGGCTCTAAACTTTGGATGGGAGCTTTACCTTGTACACTGCTATGATACATTTACAGTCTTGCTCGAGGCGCTGGTGTTTATAAAGGTCTATTGCGTAACGGTCTATTTCATGTGAGGTCTACATAAGTAAGATGTATATTACATAAGATGTGTATAAGCTGATTATAACGATGCGAGCACAACGAAGTCACGAACCGGTTTGCAGATGAGCGTCTTGCGGAAATTCGTCGTGAAGTTGCGTCCCGAATGCTGTGGGAAAACATCGACGCGCTGGTTGCTGCAGCAGGTAGACCGAAGCTCCATTTTGTAAGACCGCCCATGGTTGAAGGGAACACAGGTATTATACAAGTCAACAATAAAAGAAAGACAGTAAATTAGCACTTTCTCCTACATTGGGACCCTGCTTGTCTGCGGCAATCTTGTCTCCTTGATCTACCAATGTGGCGACTAACCCGAATTGGTCGCGCGGAGAATCACATGAAGTCGTCGCTTAGTCCTCGTCCTTGTCGCCTTCCGCAACCTTCGAACGCTTGCATGAACGAGCGTACGCCGCATTACGCACACGCATAGCGCGAACTTCCTCGCCTGCACGAAGGCAAAGTAGCAACGCATTAGCTCACGAAGTAGTTTTGTATCCGTGCGCGCATACGTACGGTGGCGGCGTTTCTCAGCCAAGACAAGACGAAGCTGCGCTCGTTGCGCTCGTTTCACCTTCAGCGTCTTCTTTTGGGAGCCACTCCACCACTGCTCTCCTCCTCAGTAGGCGGAAGCATGGCAGAGCTCGCATCGGCGTTGGCAGACGCGGCGGGACTCCCTTCGGCGCTGGTCGGCGCGCTGTCGTCAGAAGCAAGACTTGCCAAACAGAGCACATTACATCATAAGGTTAGCTCGCAAGAAAGCAGCCATGTCCTTCCGATGCAATACATACCATTTCCGTGCTTGTTCTCGACGATGCGTTCTGGACGCTGACCCGGAACCTTGCGTTCTAACCACACACCACGCCAAAGAACAGATCAGCCACCATACTATTCGTTATACATCATGCAGTTCACGCTCTACCTTTGGCGGCGCCCCGCTTGCCTCCAACGGCCTTGGTAATCTTCATCTTAGCCATAGGTCACGAAAAGAAGCCAACTGTAACTCAAATTGGTGTGATGCTTTTTAATTTTTATTTTTGGGGGTTCGAATACCGGTATCAATGCCGGTATTTGGGAGTTTGGGAGCCTGTGTGCAGCCTGTATGGCACATGGGGAGGGTCGGCCGACTATAATTTAGTAATTTAGATAGATTAGATCAAGTTGACCGGTCTCCTACAATTAATTAGAATAAGATAAGATCAAGTTTTCTTAACGAACTGTGACTACCCCGTGACTACCGTCCCGGGCTCGCCAATATTCTCGGTCTGGGTGGGCACAAATATCAGATGGCTACATGTCCAATGGCTACATGTCCGATTCTGATATTTACCGATATGACAATACATCCTGTCAGATAGCATGATACCGGTAGGAAGGAGGGGGTACAAATTGTATTTGTACGTAGGTGCTACGTAGAAATGTACGTAACTGCTACGTAGAGTCAACGGTAACGGGGATGGGAGGGGTACGCCACTTCATGCTGATTTACAGGCCCTATACTCGTGTGGGGCACGCGAGTTAGGTCGGCTCTGACGAGTTCGCGCCCTGCCACTAGTGTGGGCCACACGGAATTCAACGGTAACGGGGATGGGAGGGGTACGCCACTCGTGTGCTCTGCTGATTTACACGCTCCACTCGTGTGTGGCACACGAGTTAGGTCCGCATCGAAGATTTCGCGCCCTGAATGCAAATTATGGAGATGGGGCCCTCGCCCTGAGCAGCCGCGCCGTGGCGCGTCTTGGCCGACATGCGCCCTCAGTGGGTGACCCCATCACATGCGGCGCCGGGTGCCGCCCGAACCCAATCCGTCTCATTCCAAGATTTGCCCCGGTGAGGGAGAAGTGAGTGCCGCCGCGTTTCCAGGCCCGTGATTTGGACGCGTACTGACAGTTTTTGGTTGTTTTTGTGTTCCAGCGCAGCACCAGCGGCGGTACCATCCAGCTAGCAAGACAGCGGCGGCAAAGATGAGCTTTCCGCGTTTTGCAGCTTGCGTTTGGCCGTGTACTAACATTTGGGTGGTTTTGTGAGCAGCAGCAGCGCAGCAACTCGGCCAGCAGCAACCAACGAGCAGCCATGGCGTCAAAGGGGGCGTCGAAAGGTGAGCTTTCCGCGTTTCGAAGCTTGCGTTTGGCTTCGTGCTAACTTTTGGGGTTGTTTTGGGTGCCGCCACAGCGCAGTAATCCAGTCAGCAGCAGCGGCGTCGGCGGCACCAACCAGCGTGCAAGCCAGCTGCGTCGAAAGGTGAGCTTTCCGCGTTTCGCAGCTTTCATTTGGCCGCGTACTAAATTTTGGGAATGTTTTGGTGCCACCATAGCGCGGCAAACCTGACTGACCGCATCCGCAGCGGCAACAGCCAGTTAGCAAGCCGATTGCGCGAAAAGGTGAGCTTCCCATGTTTTTGCAGCTTGCATTTGGCCGGGTACTAACATTTGAGGTTGTTTTGGGGTGCCATAGCGCAGCAACACGACCAGAAGCAGCAGCGACTCCAGTCCATGTCGTCAAAAGGTATGCTTCCCGCATTTTGCAACGTTGTGACCGCGTACTAACATTTGGATTGTTTAGGGTGCCACAGCGCCGCATCACGGTCAGAAGCACCAACAGCGTCCGTTGCAGCAGTAGCGCCACCACCTTCAAACAAGATCAGACATCACGCCGCGAGCCAGCAACAACAGCGACTGTACCCTCGAACGACCCATGTTCCACCGGCGTCAGGTAAGCCGCAGCGTTTATTTCGTTTTGTACGTGTCCACGCTGACGTAGGGTTTGACGGTGTACTGGCATGTTTATTGGTTCGTGACAGTCGACCAAGAACACCAGCGACCACCATCAACATCAGCGGTGTTGGTGAACGTGGACAAACCAAACCTCACCGGCGTTAGGTAAGCTGCCGCGGTTTATTTCAAATTGTTGTACGTGTGCACGATGGCGTACGACGGATTGACTTATTACTAGTATCTACTCGTTGTTGCTGGTAGGCGACCAAGAACACCAGGAACCACCACCAACATCAGCGGTGGTGGCGATCGCGGCCAAATCAAGCTCCTCTGGCGTATGAAAACACACCGCAGCGGATTATTTGGCATATTACGACGGCATACGACGGATTGACGAATATTGACCAATCAAAGTGTATTAATCTTATAAACAGCTCACACAGACCTCACAAGCAAGACATAATACCCTCGCTTTACAGAAAAAGGTTAAACAGAATATGCTCCATGTATTATACCGGCTTCTCATTTACTGATTTGCCGCGGACATCAAGAAAATGACAGAGTGTAGCAAGTTAGGATAGGGGCAAGCACCACCCGTATAAAGTCACGCGCTGCAAAACGCGGCACTTAAAATTGGTTGTGAACTATACCTAGTACCCACGAGCGAACTATGACGGAATTTATAGTCTTGCTCAATTTTTTCAGAGCACTGAAGGCGGAGCGTTTTTGTTGGATATGAGGTCTACATATTATGTATTACTTCGAAGTATTGCGTATTTTCCAATACATACAAATCCTGCTCGAGGTTTCCGTCAATGAAGCCATATCTTCCGTCACTTTCTTGCACTTCCACAAGAACCAAAATCAAAAAGAGGTCGAGCAAATTGATGTCAAGTGATGCAATAGGGGATTCAGTTATTAATATTTTTCAAACGATGAGCCCGAAAAAAATAACAGAAAGCCAACGATGAAAATGTAGGGGGTTTCAGTTTTTATTTAACCTCGCGAGTTTTTCAGGAAATACAAGGAATGAGCCCTCTGGGCAAACGATACGTCAAAGAATGAGCCTCCGGAGGCTCATCTTTCAAATGATGAGCCTCATTTCTTGGGCTTATCGTTTGAAAAAATATTAACTGAAACCCCTAAGAGCATCTCCACCGGTTGGACTTATCTGAAGTCTTAACCAGGCTTTTAAGTCCTGAAAATTTAAGATAAGTCTTGACGAACTCGTTTGCTCCCACCGGTAAGAACTCTCGCCGAGTTTTAAAACCCGCTGACCAATCACATCACTTGGCGAACAAAGCAAGAGAAGCAACGATGGAGTGGGTCGACGCGGCGATGCTCGAAGGACTCGACGACTCGGACGATGAGTACTATATCACCTACTTGGCCAGGAGAGGCACGACTGAAGGCAAGCCCAAGCCCGGAGGCTCTGTCCCAGGGAAGCGAGCAAACAAGGAACGAGAGAGAGCTGTGGGGGAGCGCTTGGCGAAGGATTACTTTGTTGAAAACTCGACTTACGACGACCGTACGTACCGTATCATATTCGCCTCTTCTGCACTACAACATTACAGCTTACCCGTGATCATGCTCCGCTGCACATGCTCATACTTCCAATGTTCAGAGGACTTCCGCCGGCGATTCCGGATGAGGCGTAGTCTCTTCGAAACCATAATGAATGTCTTGGTAAGCGATGTGGAGTGTGACTATTTTGTTCAGCGTCAAGATGCCACTGGACGACTGGGATTTCTTCCCGAGCAGAAGGTGACATGTGCGCTACGACTGCTTGCGTACGGTGCTTCTGCCGACCAGCGCGATGAACTGATACGCATGGGAGAATCTACGGTACTTAAAACGCTCAAGTTCTTCTGCGAGAACGTGATTCGGTTGCTCGGTCCAGAATACCTACGAAAGCCGACGTCCGATGACCTAGAAACCTTGCTGGGGAGAATGCTGCGCGCGGATTTCCTGGGATGATCGGGAGCTTAGACTGTATGCATTGGTGCTGGAAAAACTGTCCAACCGCCTGGCAAGGAGCCTTCCAAGGAAAAGAGAAGACGTCCACCGTTATTCTGGAAGCTGTCGCGTCCAAGTCGCTGTGGATATGGCACGCGTTCTGCGGAATGCCTGGGGCCAACAATGACCTGAATGTGCTTGAGCGTTCTCCATTGTTGAACGACTTGGTGAACGGAGTGGCCCCCAAGGCGCACTTTACGGTTAAGGGAGCAACATACGACCAAGCGTACTACCTGACCGATGGCATTTACCCATCCTGGGCGATATTCCAGTCTAGTATCAGTGCCCCGCAGGGCAAGAAACGCAAGTTGTATGCTGCAGCACAAGAAGCGGTTCGGAAAGACGTCGAGAGGGCGTTCGGGGTGCTGCAGCAGCGCTTTCGAATTGTAGCTCTACCGTGCAAACTGTGGAAAGTGGATGCTATGAACGACGTGATGTTGGCTTGCATCATACTTCACAACATGATTGTCGAAGATGAGATGCCGTTCCGCTCATTGACGCACGACTATCTTTTCGAAGACAACTGGGTGTGGCCCGCAAGAACTGACGCTGCTACCCAGTGTCCCGTAACGACAATTGCTAACGCTTTGCGCGCCATTGAAGACGAAGAACTTCATTATGAGCTAAAAATGATTTGATCGAGCACGTGTGGAGTCGATTTGGCGAAGGTGAGTTTTTGGCGAATCGAATAGGTGAGAACGCGATTGCTCCGCACTTTGACTACCTTGTGTAGGATGCAACAGGTTTTAAACTAACGCGCTTTGAAAAACCTCTGTGTTTTCGTTGGTCTCTTGTTCCTTGTTGCGTCCAGTAACATCTGCGTTCGACGACTCCTGTTGACGCTGATCCTCTCGACGAGGCTCTGGCTGTACACCAGCAGACTCTGCTGTTTTCTTTCGGAGTTCGACAAGGATTGCCTTCCGCTGCAGCGCAAAATACTCCTTTGACTCAGCGCTCTGCGGGTCTTGCATGAAGATTGCCATCTGCAACTGCTTCTCCATTACGCTGGCTTTCTTCTCCGCTGCCGCTACGAAACGAAGGTGCGCAACAGCTTCGATATTAGGACGCTCAAATGAATGTTCCTTACTTTTCTTGGCTGCTTTGCGGCCCTCTGGTCTGAACACGTCGCCATCTTCACCCGATTTGCGTTTCCTCTCGCGGTGGTCTCGCTCGTGATCTTGCTCGACCACTTGGGCTTGTCCTTCAACTCCGTCCACGCGGCGAGAAATTCAAACGGCTACTTGTGGCGATCTGCATAGACTTTCATCGCTGCGTCCAGGTACATCTCTTCGTGCCAACCAGAGCGCTCCCTGCTTTTCAATTTCCCGTACACGCCGCAGAGTTTCGTCACCTCCGGCTGCATCTTCTTCCAGCGGCCATTGACCGCGATCTCCGAGCGGTCTTCGGAGTCTTCCTCACTCTTGTTCGCCAGCCAGTGATTGTACAACCGACTTGCGAAGGTCTTCCTCTTCTGTCCAGCACCACGTATTGCGTCTTCCGAGACCTCCAGCCACGAGCGGCAGAACTGGATCGTCTCGCTTTCACTCCATTCTCTCCCCTTGTCCATGGTTGGAGGTGGCAGTGAATTTCCTTGCGCAATACTGAACCTAAGTCAATCTGATTGAGACCCAGGACTTATTTTAAGTCTCAAATGCCATCGTATAGGTCCTGGTGAAGTTAAAACCCGCAATAGGACCTGCCGGTGGAAGTTATAAGGCTTGGCCGAGTCTTAACGGCGCTACGTTTAGGTTAAAACCATCGTTGAGACCAACCGGTGGAGATGCTCTAATGGATCTCCATTGCAATTGCCTGCAACGAATCTACCTTTTCAAGTTCAATGCCATGGCTCCATAAACTACAACTGGAGCTCAGCCATCGCCCGCATCATCGGTGAGACTACCGCGACCCCGCCGAGACGTTCGAGAACACCAGCAGCATGTGGGTCTTCGAGGAGCATATGGAGGTCTGCAAGCTCACGGAGATCATCAACACGGAGCACGAGAACGCCAAATAACTATCGGGCTACAAGCTGCCGCAGAACACCATCGCGTGCCGGACCTCCAGGATGCCCTTCGTGGCGGCGACATCCTCATCTTCTGCGTGCCGCACCAGTTCCTTGGTCGCATGCTCGTGTCCATCAAGGACCAGGGCCTGAACTAAGCCGTCATAGCCGTATCGCTCATCAAGGGCATCGACTGCGACGACCAGCGTGTCGTGCTCGTGTCTGACCTCATCCCCAAGGGGCTCGACGTGGACTGCAGCATCCTGATGGGCGTCAACGTGAACAATGAGGTGGCGGCTGGCCCGCCATCATCCGCATCGGCCTGAACAAGATGATGAACTTTTGCTTCAAGTACTTTGACGGCGTGAAGGAGGACACGTGCTTCGAGTGCTTCGGCGACCGCAACAGCAAGTGCGCCGAGGCCTTCGTCACGTAGTAGACCACGTGGTAGGATCTGGAGCAACCGATGATCAACGGCCAGATGCTGCAGGGCGCGCTCACGTCCAAGGATATGGTCGGTATTCTCAAGGAGCACAACGCGGTGGTCAATTGACCGCTGTTCGCGGCCATCTACCGCATCGCTCGAGGGAACCGACCCCAAAGACCATCACCCAGCTCGACTTCGGACAGTAAGAAGCTATAATATATTCCGTACCTTCACTAGAAGAAGAATAAAGAGTCTTTATACGTGACACATGTACGTACAGCGCGCCGGTGTATGGCGTGCCGTCGCTGCTCGAGTCGCTCGAGAGGCCGTCCTCCTACTGGGTCAGCAGTGAGTGGATGTCCGATCACACAGCGTCGAAATTCGACACGTAGGCGGCAGCGTTATCTGGAAATGCTGCTCAGGAGGCAAGTCGCTAACTCGGCAACGCGCCACGAGGCCATATCGCGCGACATCAGCTTGTATCAGGCGTGTGAGAACACTTCGTCCAGGGCGTCCAGGTTGGACGCTAACTCGAGCAAGATGTTGATGTCGCTCGGGTCGTGTGCAGCGATGGTGTGGTGTTTAATTAAACCCACTTGGAAAGCTGGAAAAGAGCAAATGAAGAGTTGATGTCAGCAATTTCCTGCGGCTTTACCACCAGCTAGAGCAGATGCAGATCAACTTACTAAGCTGTGCAAAAGTTGATGAAGTTCACCGCATCGGGAAGACTGGAGGTGCAATCGAGCGGCTCAAGTGCGACTATGAATTGGTCGCTATGTAAGATACGCTGGTTAACTATACAGAAAACGTAGAATTTTTAATACATTTTTACTTAGAAAAACTAAAACAAATTAATATGGAGCTCACTATCAATCAGACACATATTCGGAGGAGGAAGTAGATCCGAGCACAGAAGAAATTTTGAAAGGGACTGAAACACAGCATATCCACCTACGGCTTACCGGAGCTAAGTTACAGTGCGTTGTAAGTACTTCAACTTTATGTGCTCCAAAGGTATCATATCCTACGGCTTGGGGGCATCGATTGGCTAAAATGGCAAATCATATTATTGACGTATCTGGCTAATGATCAAGTTGTTGTTACTGGAGCTGAAAGAGCCTTTTAAGTTGCTCGCCCTCCGTCGCCTAGCAAAATTGTGTTGGCCAACACCTGCGTTTTTCTGTCAAATCTCCCACCCCTTCGCGGGTATTTCATAAAGTAGGCCATTCTCATAGAGCTTCATGCAGGCTCAAACACCGGAAGTAGTCACCAACTCCATCTTCACGCAAATGACATATCAGTTCGAGTGGAACGTATTTCCGATGCATTGACGTTCATCCTGTTGTGTTTGCACTCACTCATAAAATCACTGCAGTCCGTAGTGACCGATACAAAGCTACAAACCACCACTTGATACAGTCGGATATGTTGAAGTACTTGTCTA
Source organism: Phytophthora syringae (assembly GCA_012656105.1). Lineage (NCBI taxonomy): Eukaryota > Oomycota > Peronosporomycetes > Peronosporales > Peronosporaceae > Phytophthora > Phytophthora syringae. The sequence goes on along the minus strand of JAAKBD010000281.1, from coordinate 265,897 downwards.
GTTATTAGAGGTGGTTACAAGTTGATTTTTATGTCTTACATGTGAGGTCTACATAAGTTGTGCTGATGATGAGCTATACATAAGATGTGAGCGGCTCATCTGATCGGTTATTCCTATTCATGTGTTTCAATGACAGTCTTGAAGTGCAAGATATCTGTTGGGCCCTAGGGCGCCCCTGCATGTCCGACCCTCACTGCGACGAGTTTTGCAATGTTCGAAACCAAATCGTCCGCGCTGTCAGAAGATATTAAGTGCGACGCCCAGCACGTTGAAGACGGTTCTGACAGGTTTGGATGACGTAGCCAATTGAGTGCCGTCATGCGGAGCATCGTGGGTATCAATGGGTACAGCAACCGACGGCCAAAATGCAATTCCAGTCACAGTACGCTTGCGCCGGCTAAGCTGGAGTGGCGCAAAGCTGTACCGTACAACTGATAAGTTTTATTACGTATATCAAGAACTTTGAAGAATGATTGCGTACTTTACGTTAAACTCAACGTCATAATTAGCTAAATAGTAGCGATTAGTCATGGGTACATAGTTGCGACCGTTCAGTAGCTCCAACTCATTCTCAAAGTTGCGCCGTCGAAGACAAGTGAGGCGGTCCTGCGTTGTCTTGGTGTGACTCGTTTACTAATACCGTGTGTGCAGATGACAAAACGACAGGGGTCAACTAACTACTCCAGCGGCGAGATGGAACACTTGTTGGAGCTCGTACGTCATCACCTGCCCGTCACCAAGTCTGAGTGGATAGACGTGTCATTAGCCTATAATGCAACCCGAGACCCTCAGTGGAAGTCTCAAACGGAAGCTCCGTAGCATGTGCTTGGCCTCAAAACATGCTGACACACAGATGCCAGATGCAACGCGGTGGGTACAAACGAAGAAGAAGCTGCAACGGCAGAGAGCGATTGAGAGGCGCGTCACAGAGAGTTTCCCTGCAAAAGTACAACGAGCCGCCTCGGAGTTGCCTGCCTTGCGCGATGGCTTCGTTGAACCGAGATCGACGGAGTCAAGACATCCTGCAGCTCTGGAATCAAGCCATGACGTCAAGCTTTTACTGTCATGGCTGCAGGAGCGCTCCGTACGCCACCCACCAAACGAAGGGACGGATGCTCCGTTTCTGAAGGAACTTTACCTATTGAGCAAATCAGACCAACGCGCTGCCAGACAGCACCACAAAGAGGTGTTGGAGAGCATGGATCTGCTGAAAGTGACTCGGGAAAGTTTGTTTGCGCGCTGGGACTAACAGCGCGCTCGCCATTCCGCATCGGGTAATTGACAGGCAAGTCGTGCTACAAGCACGCTAGAGCTATCGGTGTAGTTGAAGTTGGGTAGTATTGCTTCAGATGGCTCAGCCAAATATTTTTGATCCCGGTTACTTCAACATATCTACGACGGCCAAGCTCCAAATCGATAGCAAATCGTCAATAACAAACTTTAGATTCCTTCACGATTCTTAACGAACTGTGACCCCCGTGACTACCGTACCGGGCTCGCCAATTCGTAGAACTGTCGTTTGTCGTGTTGGGACCTGATGTCACAAACCGGTATCGATACCGGTACCGTACCGGTATGTTGGAGCGAGATGGGCCCGATTATTAACCAATAAAAATATCTGATTTGGCACTTTTATTTTGAAAAGGTACAAAAGGATACCCCGGCATCTTGAAGTTAGGAAAGGGGACGCTGCTCACGATTTTGCACTGGGTTGACCAATAAGAAAAGCTGATTTGGCACTTTCATTTTGAAAAGGTACAAAGGGATGCCCCTGCATCTTGAAGTAAGAAAGAGGACGTTGCTCGGGTTCATTCACGATTTTGCACTGGGTTGGGTAAGTAGGATAGAGCTCGTGTTCGGTAATTATGGATGGGTGTGCTGCTTTGACTAAATTTGTGCTATTACAGCTCGAGTTAGCCAGCAGTGAGCTGTCTTGACGGTGCATTTGCTACTTGCTAATATGAGACTGACTGAGGGCGCTGCTTTGCTTGAAGTTGTGTTATAGGGGGCGGTGGAGCTAACGGCGAGTTGCAGTTATGATGTATGTGCTCCTTACACCTATAAGGCCGACTGAATGTGGTACATTGTTTGTCCCGACGTTACAGAAGCAAGCAACCAACGACCAATTGTACTGTTGCTACGGTACTTGCTACTACAAGCCTGTCTAAGTGTGCTGTACGGATGTGTCGTGCTTTTTGTATTGTTCTTTAGCGGCAAAGTAAACAACGGTGGGTTGCAGTGCTGTTATCTTATCTAATTGCTACTACAAGCCTCACTACGTGTGCTGTCAAGCTTGTATCGTTTGTTTGGCATCATTAACAACGGTGAGCGGCAGTGAAACGTATGTTTCGTTTTTGAACAATGCGGTTGACTGACTGTGCTACTTGTGGCGTTGTTACTGAACTCAGCCAACGGTGAGTTGCAGTGATTGTATAGTTGCTACTTGTCACTATGGGGCTAATGATGTGGTGCAACGCGTTCTTCTGTAACAGTGTCTTATCCTGGTAGTGCTACGATACGTAGTTCCGGACAGCCCAACAGGGATTAATTCGGCGCACGAAAAGTGTAGTCTTTTTATATCGAGGCATACAAACTTCAGATTTCGACTCCTTATAAATCTATCATTTCACATTAACTCCATAGGGCTATCGAAACTCAAAGGTTTTTAATGCACTTTAGCAAGGTGGAGCACAACTGATAGATTACGTTAAGAGTGGTTGACTTCCTACTAATATTGTGGGCTGAAAATATTAGCGTATTTGACCAAAGCGGTACATGTTTAACAAGAAATGCGTATTGAAAATACTTCCTAAAAGACTCGAGATCACTACTGTACAAATCTACGCGCGAGCCTGCTGCATTTTGCGGCTGTCCGACCCAATTAGTCCTCGATAGCGAAGAACCCAGCCTAATATGGATAGTTTCTCACTGATGGACGTTGTGGAACGCGAATTCTCCCGTCGACAAGTCAGCCCACGAGCCCCCATATATCGTTATCATAGAAGAGAGATGCCAAATAGTTATACTCCTTCGTCGTATGCACCGAGGCCCCGGCGTAACAATCCGCACAAGTTGTCAGCCAACAAGCGAGCTGTAACCCCTCTTCTTGTTTAGTACTCGATGCACTCTGTCACCAACATATTGCAAAACTGTATCAGCTACTTCATGCTCACCTACATGAAATAGTCCCCGACAAAATACATGTACCTACCTCCACTTGGACGGATCGCCACCTTCACACCATGATGCATCACCTAAGAACCGCAAAATATATTTAACTGCACCCCGACAAACCACTATACAACGTACCAGCTTCTCTACACATGAGTCGACGAACCCCAATCGTGAACCCGCACATCTCAGTCAGTGCATGCACCGGCACCTTCCTGGTCTTCCTCGTCAATGCCAAGTTCAATAACTACACAAAAACACAGAATGTTAGTGCCCCTCCAACACCAAATCACAAAATGGAAACCCTGCACGGACATGAGCTGGTCTCCTCGCATCATCCCCGAAAAACTCGTAGAAATCCCCGGTTTGGAACAGCAGCATACAGTCGGCAGTGCAGCAGACATTAACACAATGTATAGAATTATGTTTAAAGAAATAACCACTTCAGCTCACAAAAAACGCAATGTAGTTGTACCTCGTAGACTGTTTTGTGGCGCCGTTCTTCGGCAATGATCTTGCCAGCAGCTTCAGGGAGAGGGCCGCTCGCTCCGACACCACAGCAGCAAAGTATAACCCTGAATAGGGCGGGGCTGCCGTGGTGAAGGAAATCGCTTCCCTCCCCCTGCTTCTCGTCTGAATCGCTTTGTTCTGCACTGTGGCGGCCGGAGTTTAAAGAACATGGCTTCGGTAAGAGTCGTCTTCTGCGTCGGCAAAGATTGCTGGAACAAGTGAAAGGCCTGCCAAATACTCACGTTTCCACGCGCGGATGTTGTACATCTGTGCACCCAAGACGGATCACCATTTCCGGTCGCAACCCCCAACCTCTGCAAATTCTTCTTCGTGGACAAAAATGTCGGGCTATTGGCTGCGATGGACTACGCGCTCGAAAACTGGAAGTCGGTGAAGATGAACTGGCTCAAGTTGTTTAGTGTTGAGTCGACGTACTCGGACGAAGCACTGCCAGATGACAATAAACAAGCAACACCCGATGAAACTTTGGCTTCAGCTCTGCAGGAAAGTTTGGCCCGAGTAGTCAACACCACAGATGACCAACCCCACAAGAAGCAAAAGCAGGATCCACCCGTGAAGGTTTTGGTCTTAGCCATTGATGAGGCGAGGTACTGATTGAGACGAAGGGCAACCACGAAGTCAACTACTTCAATCTCCTGCGCACAGCTTTAGTTGAAGTGAACAATCAGTTGAGGGAGCGCAAAGCCATGGTGTTTGCAGTGCTCGTCGATACAAACTCACAGATACATGACTTTGTTCCACCGCTCTCGAGAGACGCGTCATCACGAATTGGCGGGACACTGCTGTTTCCGCCGTTTGTACTGACGGACACGATGGATATAATGCTTAAGAAGAACTGCTTACCTACAAACAAGGGGGCGAAGGCGAGCGGTGGCCGTTCGACTACAAGGCGAGTGTTCAAGTCGACTCCGAGTTTTGGGAGTCACTCGTGTTAATGGGTCGGCCGCTGTGGTATGCAACTAACCCGGAGACCCCTCTGCCGCGATCACTCACGCTGCCAGCAAGTTTCTATGCGGTTTGAATCCTGATAAGGTCGAGAGCTACCAAGCAAAACATACCCTTCAAGGTGTTGCATCGCTGATCTGCCGCGTTGGACTGCGACCGCAATCAAACTCAGCGTTAGCGTCACACTGTACTCCACTATGTCAGCTATGACTACGAAGCTCATATCTCTAGCTATTTGACGGAGCCCGTCTTGGCATTCGCAGCAACGCATTTGTGGTATGAACTTGACCCACAAGCACTCGGGGGTTCATTTTGCCTCAATTCGAGGTGTTAATGGTACAAGGAGTTCTTGATGTTGGCAGCATCGGCGAAGTGGTGGCCCGCATCTTCCTGCTTTTGGCGATGGACTGGACGATCATGGGTTGTGCAGTATCTGAAGATTTTAAGCTAAGTCACAGCGGACTCCGCTTCACGGGACAATTTTGCTCGGTCAAGACGTTTCTACAAGTACGCTGATTCGGGTTACCCCGAGTCGGCACTCGAAAAGCTCAGTCCTTTGAATTTGTTCAAAGTCAATCAGAAGAACCGCGGCACTCATGAGCTGTCTGCGTTCTTGACTAGCGACATAATCAGAGTCTTCATGAGCCTACGGAAGTAACCTGAAGAAGCCTGCCCAATCGTATCTCGTTGATACAGTGGGGATCAAGGAATCCTACTCGCTGTGTCTTCGGGGTACACAGGTCCGGTCTACTCAAGAGACGTCTCCGTTGACGTACTGGCCGTTCTTGTTGTCGAAAAAGGTGTCGGATCAGCTGACGGCTATCGCTGATTCGGCCTGGTGGGACCCGTTGAAAAGGACAAAGGCCGATCTGTCTCGTCGTTCAAAGGATAGCACAGTAACTGCGTTGAGAGATGTCATATCTAACGACAGGCTGATGGAGAGCGCGAATAATACTCTAGACTTGGTTCCGTTCACGGCAACAAACTGAGTGGAACATTTTGGGTCAATGATTGCAGCTTCGGTAGCCTTTAGCACTTTAGTAGCTTGCTCGCATAAATCCAACGTACAATTCATCAAAACCGTAACTCGTTCCTCCTGCAAAACAAAATAACTTGTTGCGTTGGCCCTTACCTAAATTACTTCTGGCATACGCACCATTGCCAAAGCATTCACATGCTGGATACCATCCTCAAGTCGGCGATCTCCTTCAATTACCAGCTATTACATTCGTCCTCAACCTTACGGTACAAGCCCCAGCGTAAAATGTACGCCATTCTATAACTCGGCTTCGGTCATCTCCTCGTTTGGCGCTGCCGCTATCTCTCTTTCGAACGACAAGACATATCATTACTCAGCCGAATCGGCGAGGTCCACGAGTTGATCCGACACCTTCTCGGACAACAAGAACGGCCAGTGTGCCAACGAAGACCGAGAACCCTCTTTGCACATACCGGTACGGCACACTCCATGAAGGCATAGCAAGTACGATTTGTCATTCACGCGCGTGGCCTCAGAGTTATCAATGATATACGACTGGGCAGGCTCGATCGTGTTGTACTCCCGTAGACTCAGGTAGATTCGGATGATCTTGCGCGGCAAAAACGCGGACAATTCGTTTTTGGTGTTGCTCGCTTCATCCAGCTCAAATACACTTGCAGGAACCAGGTCTCGGAAGACGGATAGCGGAAGATCAGAGCTCGCGCTGTTGTTATTGCTGACTTGAACGAGAATGAACGACACCTCGCCAGCACTCTTGCTGAAAGTCGGGATGATCAGATCAGCCTTCTCCTGCTCGCGCGGAAATACTCCTGCCGCACGACGACCCAACAGGAACCACAGTGTCGCCTCAGTTGGCATAGCGCTCAGCTCAATGAAATGGCTGAAGCCAACGCTCCAGCCCTCCCAGTCGTTCATCCAAGACTGGAAGCTGGTCTTCTGGTCTGGTGATGCGTCATCTGAAGTAGTCGCGGCCTCTCCTGTGGTGGTGACATTGAAAAGCTTGGGCTCACCACTCTCAGTGCATGCTGGGTCTGTCTTGCTGACGTGAGGTTTGCATGACCCATCAAGCAGTCCTAAAAACCTCTTGACCGAGCAAAACTGGCCCATGAAGCGAATCTTGCCATACAGGCCAAATAAGTCCGGGTTGGTGGCCGTGTCCATCGCCAGCAGAAAGAAAATGCGTGCCACCACTTCACCGATATCGATCACATCAAGATCTCCGTACATCAACAAGTCCCGGAACTGAGGCAGAATGAACTTCTCCAGCGGCAGTGGATCAATCTCGTACCACAAGTGCGTTGCCGCAAAGGCCAAGACAGGTTCCGTTTCATAACCACAAATGTTTGCTCCAATGTCGTTGTTCGCATAGTGGAGCACGCCCATGAGATCCGCTATGACTTGCGACGCAAAGGCGGAGTTCGACTGCGGTCGCAATCCAAGGCGACACAGCATTGACGCGACACCTCGTCGAGTCTTATCTGCATAGCTCTGTTTCTTAACGGGGCTCAAGCCACCGAGCAGCTTGGATTCAGCAAGATAGAGCACATCGTACATTGGAGCAATTGTCTTGTCATCAGGGACGTGACTGTGCCACAACGGTCGGCCCATTGAGACCAGCGTGTCCCGAACCTTGTGAGGATCGTCTTCGAGAACACTCGCCTTGTAGTCGAACGCGGGATCAACTTGAGAAAGGTGCCGGTTAAGCATGACGTCCATCGTGTGAGTGAGCACGAATGGCGGAAATTTGGTCGGCGCGCCAGTCCTGCCCATTAAACAAGGTGGGTCTACGATGAGTGGTGGCCTGCGTGCTCGAATCTGCGACTTGGTAATCTGCGGGTTCGAGTCCACAAGCACCGCAAATACCATGGCGTTCCGCTTCTTCTTGCGTAAGTGCTTGTTCACCCTGTTCAACGCTCTGCCCAGATCACAGAAGTTGGCGGCTACGTAGTCATTACTCCTCAGTAGGTGACTGGCGTCGTCAATCGCCAGCACCAGCACCTTCATGCATTGATCCTGTTGGGCAGGTTTCGAACCCGCCCGTGATTTCTTCGGCAGTGGCTCCTGCACGGGGTCCATTTTGGTTGCGCGGGCCAGCATTTCCTGCAGAGCCGAAGCCAACGCCTCATCGGGGTTTGCTCGCTTGTTGTCGTGTGCTAGTGCCAGCGGTGCAGCGCCAAACAAAAACAACTCAAGCCACCCCGTCTTCGCCGTCTGCCAGTGCGCGCACGCGTAGTCCACTGCAACCAACAGCCGTTTGGTGACATCTTCCTGGGCGAAGAAGAAGTCGGAGAGTTCGGGGGTTGCGATTGGGAACCTGGTGGCGTAATGGTCCGTCTTGGCCACGTGGCCCGGCTTCGGCGCACAGACGTACATGAGTTGTGCGTCCAAAGCGGAATCTCGAAGCAGCTCTTCGTTGGGTCCAGCGAGCCGTTTGGCCATTTCAAACAGGACACGACTCTTGCCGAAGCCCGAGCTCTGCGTGACCACCATGTACGGAGCAACGTGGAAGCTTGGATGTTCGTAGTAGCTCTTGCAGCACCGCATCAGGTACTGCGTCAATCTCTTGTCGGCATCTCCCACGAACGCTTTCTCATATGCCTCCTTGAGACGCCCCATTCTTTCTGCGTCAAGCGCAGTTTTGACGACCTCCTCTACCATCTTTATGACTCGGTAGTTCTTGTGATCATTGATAATGACATCGTAGACCTGCCAAACGTAATACGAGACGTAGATGATGAAGGGGCGAGGACCTCGCTCGTACTCGGAAAGCAACTCCGCCTCGTCATATTCAGCGCGGGCGGCAGCTCGGCACTACGCAGTGGCGAGTCCTTGGGGACATGCGGCTCAAGGAGCTGCCACACGACAAGCGACACCTTCTGCAGAACTCCCTGCTCGCCCATGTTCTTGCAGCTAATATTAATAACGTTGTTCAATGTCAATGCAGTTGAAGAATTTGCTGCAATTCTACATACACCAAAATGTATCCATTTCATTTTCTGCCAATCATCAGTGTCATTCCGTTCTCTTGACTACTGGCAGAGACTAGGTACAGACACCCAAGTTACGTAGAATTATGTAAACGTGGTGTGGTCTGAACTATTGGCACAGTCTTGTAAAATCTGCGATGGGGTTCATGGACCAAAGCGAGAGCCTGGCGCTGCTGGCGCGCATCGAGCGGCAGCTGCGCATGAACGTCAGGGGCGAGGACTGCATGGACGTGTGGGCGCCACCTTCGGCGCAGACGGTGCGAGAGCTGTGGACGCTGGTGCTGGACGTGGTGTTCGCGCCTCTGGGGCTGCGAATTCGCGCGGCGGAGCTGCTGAGCGTGTGCTGCGACAACGCGGCGGGCGTGGAGATCGTGCGGATTGGCACGCAGGAGTCGCACAAACTTCGGGCGGTCGTAAGCTCCACGTGCCAAGCGCTGGAGGAGCTGGACGCGTCGGACGCCACGCAAGCCGCGCAGCTGTTCGGATGGCTGGGATTCCTCGAGAGGGTTCTACTTGCAACAGACAGTGCGCAGTGTGCGCTGGTGTTCCACAACAGCATGTACGCTGGGATGCTCACCAAGATGCTCAGGCTGCTGTCCGGGTGCTCCACCAAGGTGTTCGCGGCCACGACGGTGTGTCTGGGGCTCTTCCACGCTCACGAGCAGAAATGTGGACGCTCGGTGCTGGTGGGGGAGGTGCTGCACGATATAAAAGATGGCAGGGAACACCTGAGTGGGGCACTGCTGCATGTGATTAATTCGTGCGGCTGTCCGTGTCCGAATGAGAGACGTGTTCATCTTTGGAACGCACTGAAGGTGAGAGAGCGAGGTAGGACAGTTCAGTTCTGCTGAGGCTGATGCTTTTGTTGTTGTTATTTTTGCAGTTGTTTGGTGACATTCTGGCGGACGAGATGGCTTCGGAACTTGTGTTTCTGAATGATTTCAAAATACTCGTCGATCTCGTGATTCGGGACAGCACGGACTTGCCTCAGGAAGACGCGACGCGACTGAACTACATGCAGCTGCTGGGGCGTATCCTGGCCTCCCCGCTTTATCTGCAAGCGCAGATGTACCGCAAACGGGATCTCTGGACGCTGTTGGAATCGCTTTTAGATGCTGGGGCCGAAGATGATTCGGTCATGCCGAAGGACGTCGTGAACCAGATCAAGCGGATCCTCGTGAACTATGTCGACTTGCTGGACTGAGGCGGGCGAATGGCCACGATCGACAACCCACTGGGCAGGGTTGGTGCAGTGATTAGAGTTAGTGTGCGTCTGAACGTTGTATTATGGAGATTTTGTGCCAACTAGAGTGAAATATAGAGGTGCAACATGCAGCACTCACGTGTTTGAAAGTGTGCTGAAGTACGATGTTCATCATCGCTGGTCGCAATAGTTTAGCAAGCCAGCATTAGAGTTGGGTTTACGCAAAAGTACGTAGCAATAAAATAAAACGATGTCGAGCAGTAGTGTTTTGAAAAGTTTTGAGTTGCTAATGTGTATTCAAAGCAGAGGTCGCAAACGCTACACGCCGGTTGCCCGTACCCGGCCGAAGTTTGAAGTCGGATGCCCGTGGTTACCCGGTCATGTGAAATCGGTTAGCCAGAAATCTAAGTAAATTTGTAAATTATAACAACATTTATTAGTACAAATTCATTCACCACCATCAACCACTCAGTTCAACAACAACATGCGTAGCGAACACCTCCGGCAACTAAAAACGTTGTTATCCCGATTTTTGGCGTATTGAAAGTGGATATATACAGAGTAAACGCGTTTGTGGGGTTATCCTGTGGGTTCGGCTATCCGTAACCGGCCGTTCCTCCGCTTTCGGTTGCCCGTAACCGCCCACGGTTATACCCAAAGCTTGACCGATCGGGTACGGTTAACCGTTTGCGACCTCTGATTCAAAGTGGATTCAGAAATGGTTACTTCAATGTCGCTTGGTGACCGTCCTAATCGTCAGAGCCATCGTCTGCAGTACGTCGCGAAGCTCGACTCAACCATCGACAATCCCCGCTTCTTCATGCGTCCGTTTTCTTGGTCTCAGCTCGGTGAGCTTCGCCTTGCTCTTGGTGTACTTCTTGATTAGGTCCTCACGTTGGTCGTCCACAAGCTTTTGGTTCGACTCCAAGGTTTGTGTCCAGGGGTATCGCATCACGTCGAGGTTCACATGTTCATCTTGCAGCCACTTGGTCACTTCAGGTGGGCCCATTAGCGGCCAGACGGTATCAGGAAAAGCACTCACCAACCACTGCACTGTTTCCATATACCCACGCTCCGCAGCAACGTAGAACGCTGTTTCCTTCTCTACGCTGTTGAATAATCCCGGGTTGTTGGCCTTAATCCACTTCAGTAGTGGCAGGTCTGAAGTGCGACTTGCTACCCAAGCGGTCTCGCAGTGTAGGGAAGATGGCTGGTGAGCATACAACTGCTCCACGACCCGCAGATTTCCTAGCAGTGCAGCAGTGGACAGAGCTCCAGCGAATGCATTGAGCTTGTCTTCGTCGTTCAGCGTCGAGTCCGTGTCGGTGGCATGAATTACGCGGACCATTAGCCGCGTGTTGTTCCTCCACACAGCCTCTTCAAGCGAATTGCAGCCCTCTGCATACTCGTCGATCAACTTCGTCACATGCCACAGCGCGTCGATGCGTGGACGCTCGCGACAACCCACCAGCACACCAGTCAGCAGCTCCATCTTCGTCTTGGTCTTGCTTCGGCTGTACTTGTCTTCTGCCACGGGAATTTGCGTTTGACGGTCTTTCTGAAGCCTCTTGTTTCGACAACAAACGTCCTTTTTCCTTTTCACTTGTAACACCAACACCGCTCGCTCGATGTTGAAAACAATGTAAAGTTGCAAATGTAGTGTGAAGCTAAACAAATGCACTCAGTGGAGCATTGCAGTCCTCATTTCATCATATCTCGGATCACTACATGTCCGATGGGATATCCGGGAATGGTGGTGGTTGAGCTGCATCCTCGAACAGGTTTCTTTGCTCACCATTAACCAAACTGAAGAAAATGAAGTTGAGGGTGATCAAGTACAACACAAGACCAGGTAGTTGGGGAGTGTGCAAAATGGCTGCATTCGATCGTAGTCATCTCCTACTCATGTGATCTGTGAATTCGGAACTAAAGGTTTGGTTGCGGCGCGAAGACGCGAGCATGCTCCACGCTTCCATAGCGCACCGGAGCGTAGTCGCTCAAGTGGCGGCGACGACGACGAGCGTTCTCCTTGACCAGCCAAGTGCCCAACGCCAACATCACTACACCAGCAGCAGCGGCCGCGACAACCGCCATCGCATCCGACAAGGGCGAGTGGGAGCTGTTCGCGACTTCCTTTTCTCGTGACTGGGTCATCGCTGCTTCAGTGTCCGCAGCAGTTGCAGCCTTCGCCGCAATCTGTTGCTGCTGGTGCATGTAGTGGTCGTTCTCGGCATCAATACGACGGCACGAGGGGTGCTCGACGTCAATAGCTTGGGAGCAGTTGCAAGTTGCACCAGGACCTTGTTCACACGACCCGTAGCCACTGCAAAGGCGGTGAGAGTCTTGTCCTTGACACCTTTTTGCTGCGGGTACACGTAGCTTCCCGCCGACTTCCAGCAGTAGTCGACCGAGGCTTTCTGATACGGTGAAATCTCTGCTGCAGACTCCTCACCCTTGGTAGTAGCACTGGTTGCAACAATCTCTTCGCACGAAGGTCCGACGTACGGCTTGCGTACAGGCGGGAACGTCACTGCGTTGTAGTATTTCTCCGCGTTGGTGAGGCACCCGCTGTCGTTGCCGTCCGGGCCGCAGTTGTACTTGGGGATGTCACCCACGCCCGAGCACGTCTTGGCGTCCAGGGGCTTGTAGAGCTGCTCGATCTGCTCGTCCATCCAGCGCGCGCGGTTCAGCACCGAGTCACGCAGATCCGTCACTCGCTCAGCGTACGTCCCGTTGCAAGTCTTGAGATCCACCGCCGCACATTGCACCACGTTGGTGCGCCAGTCACCACCGCGGCATTTCGAGAGCTGACGGTGCACTGGAGCCGCACTGGCATCCAGGAACTTGGTGATCGACTCGTCGTTCCAGCTACCGAAGACGGGGTCGTCCGCTTTCGACAAGTTGGAGCCACGCAGCGTCTTCCATCGCTGAATCACGAGCGACGCGAGCTGCGGGTGGCACATGAGGCGCTTCCAGTAGGTGTACTGCGGGTAGATCCAGTCTTTGAAGTTGCGTCGAGCTCCGTTGCCGTACGCCAAGTTGAGATCCCACACAGGTCCGGCGTTAATGGGCTGGTCGCGGTCTTTGAAGAAGAAGGTGCTGCGTCGGTAGGCGTCCACATTGAGCGACATCTCCGTGTGCAGCAGGTAGTCGGCGAACGAGCCGAGATCCAAGTGCTTCTGGAGCTCCAGAGGGGCCGTCATGTTGTTCCACAACGCTCGGTACATCTGCGGCAGGAACCCCGTGTCCGTGTTGACGAAGTAGTCGCGCATTTGCTGCGAAAGCTCCGAGCCGTGCGGGTGCGCCAACTGCGGACGTTCACCCATGCCGAACTCGTTCTGGTACTGGTCGACGACCATGTTGGGCGAGTAGGAGCCGTAACTCGGCGGGTCATTCGACCACGCCCACCCTCCGTTCATGACCTTCGGATCCCGAGCAGCACACGCAGGGTTAATACTGGCCAAGTTGACGTGGTTCCTGTCATACGAAGGCTTCTCAAGCAGCAGGTAAATACCCGCGTACGCAGGTTTCTCCTGAGCAGGATCCGTGCGCATGTACACGACCGCGTGTCGGGTCTTCACGGAATAGCGACCCGTAGATCGGTACAGCCAATGGGCCAAGTGGTTGCGCAGCAAAGTGCAGTCTAGGAACGGGCCGTTCATGACGAACGCCTTGTTCTCCACCATCCCCAGGAAGGACGTGTCCTCTGGGAACTTCAGGTTGAACTGGTGCTTGGCGAAGAAGAGACTTGTCTGGCCACGGTAGTTGGACTGGGAGTGCTCGAAGACGGCGGTGCGTTCCCCGTTGACGCAGTTGGGAGAGCTGTCGGCGTTGTCGACCACCTCCACGCGGGTCTGGACGACCTCCTTGAGACAGTCGTCAGCGGGGTACCGTAGTTGGTTGCAGGTCGGGTCCGGGAAGCTCCGGTCCACGGCCGAGACGATCACCACGGGCATCTCATAGCATTCCTGACTCTGACTGCCTAGCTCTTGAGCTAGAGCTACAGCAGCCTGCAGCGACGCCAATAGCGACAGGATCGAGATGATTTTCATAGGATCTTGAGGGGGGTCGGGTCTGTACCGGAGACTTGGGTAGTTCGCGGTGAATTGCACACTGCCGATCTCTGCTGCGTGCGGGAGCTGCCCCAGTCGTTATATCGAGTTTCTGAAGCAGGTCAACGGCGGAAGGGAGCAGTTACCGAATATGGCGACCAGCATCGCAATATGGCGAAGTTGAGCGTGACGCGTGCCCACAGAGTCGAGTAACGACTCGCATGGCGCTCTGCTCGATGACCGGATCCGTTGGCGTCTTTTTGCGTGGCGTTTAACTGTCGAATGACCAAATTCATTGCTGTCACAGCAGTAAGAAACCAACCTGCGGGTACTGACGACGTTGAAGTAACGGACAGCGAATGCTGCTTGGGGTTGCACCGCGACATGGCTACAGTCGTCGCAGTTCATGAGCAGCTCTGCAATTTCTGGTTTCTTCAATTGGAGAGCGGCAAACCCAACGTACAGCCTCTGATACCCCCACCTCGCTCACCAACCATTGCTCAACGTGCATGTTCGAGATGTCTCTGAAAACAGAGCAATGCAAGTAACGTTAGTGGGAAAACGCATTTTGGACCGAGCTTGATGTATGGCTCTCAGACGCACTCGCACGATATTGATGTAGTTTGTTGACTTAGTCACAAGGAAGTAGAGTGATGTCGATGCACAACACGAATGGTTCTTGGAGTGTCTTCTGTCCTGTCGAATGAGCTGTGAATACTACTCCAATTTACGACCCGTATTTCCACCCTCTTTACTCCCGTTATCCTCATTCAAACACCGAAAAATGCAGCGTCGAGAGTTGCGTCCCACGCGGGAGCTTCTCACGCTGCTCCACCACCTGAACGACGTGGTGGGCCTCTCAGCGCGCTACGTGTTCCAGCACCAGCTCACCCCGTCGCAGCTGCTTCAGACGCCGCAGTCGGACCTTCTGCTGGTGCTCCCAGAGCTCTGCGGCTTCGTGGACTTCCTCCTGCCAGTCAGAGGCTCGAAATCCGCTACTACCGATGCTTCTGACCCCACGCCAGCGTCCACGCTGGTGATCCGCACCTTCCGACACCCAGACGCCCAATGGCTCAGCCGCGGTGCACGCCAAAGTGGCGTCTCGGCGCTTCTGTGCCAGCAGTTGGTGCGGCTGGCGAGACTGAGCGATGCTACGGAGGGAGACGGGGCTCATTACGCAGCGCCAGAGCTCGTGCTCAATGTTCTACTTGACGCACTGCTCTCTCCATGCTCTCAGAGACTCGGACGACCTCCAGAGGCGTGCAGATGGACCCCCAGCCAGCCCAAACCCAGGTTTCACGCCATGACGTGCTTCCCGGTGTGGTCGTCGCTGCTGCCGTTTGCAGCCATGATGGGGCTGAAGTACCCAGAGACGTTCCAAAAAGTGCTGGAGCAGCATCGTCGACCGGACAAGAGGAGGGTGCGGGTGAACTGTGAGTTTGCTCAAGTGACGGGGATCTGGAGACTCGTGGAGGAGATGAACAAAGGAGATAAGCAGAACCGACAGGAAGCGACGCACATTATGATCAGCTTGCTGCGGTTTGCGACCGATAAACTGCTGTATAGATCCAAGGAGGAGGGAGCTCATCTGGATGACCAACTACTGGAGAAGTTTTTCACGGGTGTGCAGGGTTTGCGTTCAAGAGTGGGCGAGCGCATGAAGTTTTGAAGTCGGCGATTTTTGGTGCATTAGAGGAGGCGCTGATGGCCCCAGCCAGTCGAGCTGGGGATGTAGTGCCGCTACGTATTGCTGTATTTACGGCTGCGGGGTGCATGATAGTCAAGGACCTTGCAGCTCATGTTACGTCGATGCTTCTCAAGCCTCTCAAAGAAGCGGCGAGTAGTAGCAGAGAACTTCAAGATCCTCTGCTTGTTTTTCTCATTGGCTTTTGTGCACATGTGGAGCTAGTGCCGATAGCGTCGGTGCTGGAGCTGTTGGAGCTACTGGTGGATTTCTACCAGGCAGAATTGCAAGCGGATGTCGATGCTGAGGCACAGCGACGGCGACAACTCGATCTGGTTTTCTATATTGTGTACGTAGCTCACCACCGCGCTCAGGATGTGGACAAATTGCGCCATGATGTCAGCTCAGACGCAGCGGCGGTGTTGAAGCTTTTCTCGCAGTTCCAAATTCGGTTATGCAGTGAGATCAACTTCGAGGACTTTTACGTCGCAGCCCCTGTGCACTGGACTGCCGACGTTTGGAAGCACTGGGTGTTCTTGTCGGACGAAGAAGTGAACACTTTTGTATCTGAGGCTCACGAAAACGATGCTGACACTGAGCAAGAGTTTAAGGAGCGAGTGGTCGGATGGAAAGCGCTGACCGAGGATCTCGGGTTTAGGTCGTCGTCGTTGGCGCAATTTAAGCAGATGAGCATCCTACTCAAGCCTCATCTCATATCGTCAAAGTCGCTTGCAGAAACAATTGAAGAAAACGGGCTAGCAATGCATGCTCGAAAGCGCCGACGGACTGGACAGACGAGCAAGAAACATATCGACCCCGATCTCTTGGAGCGCTCGTTTGATGTCTTGCATCTTCCTGATGTCATGGAGCGCGTGTGCTCTTTCATGAGTGCAAAGCGGCTTTGTCGGATGGCCCTCGTCTGTCGCGCATTTGCAGAGCTGAGCCACCGTGCGTCGCTGTGGCGTCCGCTCTACATCGGCTTGGGTAAAACGCAAGGTGCTCTGCCTCCTGCTCCGGTGGAGTGTGGACACGGCGACAGCTACGACCACAACTGGCGCCAACTGTACCAGACGCGCTGGCCCGTGCTTCGAAAACTGCGTCGGATGCAGCGTCGAGCGATCCAGGCCAGACCGTCTGCCGAACAAAGCGACACTGAAGCGTCCGGAGCGAGCAGCGCCAACACGTTTGTCCCTCAGATCTGTTCGTATTGCGGCTGCAACCAGTTGTTGAAGTCAGCAGCCGACCAAGCGCACCACAAAGTGCAGCACGAGAGTCTCACGTGCGCCGCCCCGTCCTGCCGAGCGTCGTTCACTTCCAAGAGCAAATTCCGGCAGCACAGGACGCAACACCCGACTGAAAAAACCGTCCACGCGACGCCGGCCGCCTCCTCTGCGGCTTCAAAGACTGCAACAAGACGTACGCGTCAGCCAAGCGGATGGCCACGCACCGCCAGAAAGCAGGTCACCCCCTCTAAGATGGAGAAACGCCAAAAGTCAACTTCTGTAAGTTGAAGTTTTTTCGTAACGGTCGGATGCACCAATCACCCACCATCTCCTATCATTCCTCATTAAGTACTACCCATTTCCACCAATCATGTACGTAATCCCACCATACATCATTAAGTACGTCTGACGTACCAGTTCAGCTCTGCCATTGTTCAAAGTACCGTGTTGTCGCCAATGGCTATGGCGGACAGCGAGAGCGGCCCGCTGCCGACGCTCGCGGCGCTGGCACTGGCCAACAGCGACAAGACGGCGGCGCTAGTGGCCACCTGCTCCTTCATGCTGTCTCTGGCGCTAGGGCTGCGGCTGCTGGGGATCTACCTGGCGCGTACGCGTCGTCGCCGCAAGAGACTTCGCTGTTTGGGGCTTTCGGTGCAGTTTCCGGTGGCTCTGCACGCCTTGGACGTGAGCGTATTTGTGGTCTTGTGGTACGCGGTGAGCATCGGCATGACGCTCTTCAACAAGTGGTTCCTGCGCGTGTGGGCGGGCGGCGGCTACCCGTTCGCCACGACCATGACGTGTATCAACATGTTCGTCAAGTGTTTGCTGTCCAGGGTGATCGACCGGTGCGCCAGCGGCGGCTGCAACGGCAACGGAGCGATCATGGCGCTGCCGTCCAACTTGTACTGGAAGCTGGCGGTGCCCATTGGCGTGTGCACAGCGCTGGACATTATGCTGTCCAACCTCTCGCTCTTCTACATCACCGTCACGTTCTACACGGTCGTGAAATCGGGCGGCAACGTGTGGAACTTGCTCTTCTCTATTTGTCTGGGACACCAGCGACCTTCCTGGCCGCTTTTCGTGGTCATTCTCTTGATTTCGAGCGGAATTGGACTGGCCAGCTACGGATCAGCTCACTTTGTCTTCTACGGGTTTGTGTTGGTGCTGGCGGCGTCGGTGATTGGAACGTTGAGGTGGGTGCTGACTCAGTCGCTGTTGCAAGCCATGGAGGACAGTAACAGCGCTCCCAGGAACAAAGTGCTGGCTGTGGTGTACTACGTGTCGCCCGCGAGCGCCATCGGCCTGCTGCCCATTGCGCTGTTCTCCGAGGGGAGCGACTACGCCACGTCGAGGTTTCTACTGGACTCGCAGCTGCTCATGATGTCGCTCGTCTTCATCTTCATCAGTGGCTGTCTGGCATTCGTGCTGATTTTCATCGAGATTATGCTGGTCAAGAAAACGTCGGCGCTGTCGTTGGGCATCGCCGGCAGTTTCAAAGACGTCACGCAAGTGCTGCTCGCTGTCTTCATTTTTGGGGACCAGCTCATCCCGCTGAATGTATTTGGACTCGTCGTGGCCACGTGCGGAATGCTCTTCTACACTTACATCAAGCACACGAAAGTAGAAGCAGCAAACGACTCGAGACTCGGCAAACAGAAAGGTTATCAGCGGGTGCCCACGGCTCATTCGGACTTGGAAGGTGGCAGTGATGTTCAATCTCCAGACGGCATTAGCCATTTCAAGCACAACATCGTCCCGGAGTTCCACATGAAGGACGAGCGAGGCGTCTCTGAATCAGGAAGCAAGACACTCACAGGCGTGGAGCTCATACGACGGGAGAGCAAGGACTTTAACGCCACAGGGATAGTCTCCAGCATCTCCCACGTGTAGCGAGAGCAAGAACGCTTTGTAACATTAGGCCAACCATTTGCGTCGACATCGCAGTCTGCCAGCTGAAAAACTAGCAGTGGCTCTTGTTCTCGTTAGCCCTCAGTTCGAATTAAATAGACCGAAAGAACCATGTTCGCTAGTCTGACCTTGAAGGTTTGCTTCGGGATCGACGCCACGGACCAACGAGTGATTTCTTCACGCGATGACATGCGGGATGTACTCACGCAGACGTCCGTCGCGACAGACGCTGAATACACGACCGGTCTGGTTTGCAAGCGCCACTTCACGCACTGCGTCGTATTGCGGACCAGTAAGCTCCGTGGACACATGTGGTGCACCATCGAAATTGCTCCAGCTGCAGCAAGAACCGTCGCCGTGGGCCGTCCAAACACTTCCAGCAGAAAGTGGATCGCTTGGTGAAACTGCAATGCTATGAATCGGAGACGAACTGCGCGATAGAGCATGCATTGGCGTCCTGTAGCATCAGTTCCAGTAAGTACACACGGATGGCTACTCAGTACAAGATACTATCAGACGCACCCGGTATGGCGCAGGTCCCAAACTGTCAGCAAGCCGTCTTCACTTCCGGTGAAAAGCATGGGCGAGGAAGCGTTTGCCGTAGTAGCCGCGCATGAGATAATTGAACCAGCAAGACCATCGACATTTAGCACCTGGGCAATCATCAAAACCATCAGCAAATTAGTACCTTTTGAGCAGCAGTCACACGAATCTCTCAGTTCATGCATGACATTCCAGTCAACCGTACCGCGCCTCGAGCTCGAATATCCACGCCCAACATTTCACCGTTGTCAAGACCAGCAAAGAACACCTTTCCGTCCGTCTCTGCCTCGTTGACGCTACTGTTCGGTGGGTAGTCGCCATCCGCCAGCACTTGAGCAGTGTCATCCATGACCGACAAGCAGTGGACAGGACTCTGATCGTCGTTAGCCCACTTGGCAATGACGTCCTGCGTCCCGCAGTTCCACAGCTGAATGAGCCCGTCAGTTCCACACGCTGCAGCAATAAGCATAATTATCCGTTAATACACAGCCAAAATCTTGAGACGTATCTTCTGGACAACATCCTTACACAGCACGTTCCGTCCTCTCCCCACGATGGCCACGTCCTCCACGCCTCCCCGATGCCCCTTTAGTACCGCAGCACATTGTCCCTGAACGCTCCAGATCCTGAGTGTAAAGTCCAACGATCCCGTGATCAAAACCTGTGAGCTGGGGAAGAACTTGGCACTGGTAACGTCGGCCACATGGCCCTTCAGCGGCAGTATCTGCCCTCGATTCTGGCTGTCCCAGAGCATGCAGACCCCGTCCGAGCCCCCAACCACCACGAATCGTTCGTCATTGGACACGTCCACAGCGTGCAATTGCAGCAGAGACGTCGAGTCCCCAACAACGGGCACATCCATCGTCACGTTGGCAGCTTGGAACACAGTGCGAAGCTGCTTCGTGGAGCTCTCGGACGGCTTCAAATCCACTTGGACGTCGATCCACGAGTCTCCTCGAGCCAAAGTCTGCACTAAATGGGGCGATTCCGAGCCTTGGGGGCCCTCAAAAAGCGGTAATTGGTACTGGGAGCTCGGACGCGAGTGAGCCACTGCACTCAATCGCGTCTCCTGAGTGAGTTCCTGCGATTCAGACGCTGCAATTTGCACAGTACGTTCATAGACATCCAGCCAACACGATTCGCCACTCGCAGCCCAGTCCGGTTCGATATGCATGTAGAACTGCGCGTGTAGCGGCGTCGTGTCCGCCGTGACCTCCTTCATGGTCCGATTGGGTATCAAACTGTAAACTGGTGTGTGGTACGTACATAACATGTAACCAGGGTACGTTGAGACGAAAGGACGCGTACCCCGATCTTTTGCCCATCAAGTGTGTGTCAATGTCAATGGCGAGGGCGACTTCGGACGACAACAAGGCGATAGAGAGCGAGACGCCGCCGGTCTCCTCGTCTTCGTCTTCTTCGTCTGGTGAAGGTGGTGGCAGACCCAAAACGGGGCTGGTGGCCACGTACCTGAGGGACTGGAGAAGCTCCTTGAGAGTTGATACACTGGAACAGAAGACTGCTACGAATGGAGAAACAGTGAAGAAAGCAGATACTGGCGATGGGAATCAAGTTATGGAGGTGACAGAAGAGAAGGAGAGGGGTCCAGTGGAGGTGGAGGCGGAACCGGACGACAATCAGGAGAATCGCGAGGAGAAGAAGGAGTTCGAGGCGACGTATCACTGTCTTCCTGATGTGGAGGAAGGTGGAGAGGAATCTTCTGAGCTATTGACGAGTGAAGAACGCGGTCGACAGCCAATGCAGTATCTGGATGTGTTGCTGCAGACGGATGAACACGGGGTGGGGCTGGATGTGGGGCTTGGAGAGGAAGAGGGAGGTCGGTGCTGGTTGTGCAGTCTTTTCGTAGGTTGAGCGAGGCTGATGTTGGGCCGGCGGAAGCTTGTGGGAAGATCAAAGTGGGGGATATTCTGCATGCGGTTGATGGAGAGGAGGTGGCCTCTTTTCAGCAGTTGCATTCGAATCTGGCGGGGAGACTCGGGAGGAAGAGGAAGTTTGTGTTGCTGCGATTCCTGCGACCAGTTGGAGATGCTTTGGAAGTGACACCGTTTGCCTGTAAAAGAACTCGATCACCGGATACAAACGGAACAAGATGGTCGGAAGTTGACGCTCTGCTACGCATCAACCCACAAGTTGCTACACTCGTTCGACAGTTAGCCACCACCAACCAACTGCTGCAGGATCAACTCATTGATAGCCGCCTCAAGCAAGAAGAACAGAACATTCAGCTTGACCAACTTCACGCTCTGTACGCGCGCACTCAAGCTGAAGGACTGCCGCTGTTTTCACTCTCGAAGTCCATCCGGCCGTTTTCACGAAAACCCAGCAGTGCCGATGTTACGTCAGGAAACCCAATGCCAACCAAAATTCAGACGGAAGTGCTAGATGCCGTTAACGCAGAATACGCTCGGCTGCGACAGGAATTTCAGTTGCAGCACGTTCTTGATAGACGTGAGTTGGAGCGAAAATATGCAGAGAAGGTGAAGCAACTGGAGGAAGCTACGGCGAAGAAGGTCAAAATGCTCGAGTTTGGCTTTCAAGAGGCACTTGGACATTATGCAAACGATCACAACTGCTCATGTCGTTGCCAGGCTTTGAAGGACTTGCCTTTGAACACATCCCAGCAGTGCCGTGCAGCTGAAATGAACTTGAAGAGCACTGAATACGCCAGAAAGGATCCGAGTTGTGAAAAACTGGGACGGATCATGAACCTACTAGCAGAGTATGATGAGATGAAGCGCATGAGAACTGCAATGCTCCAAGTACTGGGTCCGGTTGTTCGCCCTGCTCCTGTATCCGAATTAAAGACTCAAATGTGAGGGAGCATGCTTTTATGAGTAGCTCAGCCGCTATCACTTTGTATCGGGAATTGCTGCTGAATCAGAGTGGCGTTGGGCATTAACGTTATTATAAAGAAGTGTCGGAAATGAGCTGCTCAAGCGGACTCCATTCTGTAGTGTCACGATCGTCAAACTAGCGAACGCGCTGGTTTTGACGGTTGGCGATGTGCCTTTGCAGACGTTTACAGCACGTACCGAATTACCGCGCACATACTTTCAACTTTACTTGTATGTTTACATGTCACGCGTAAGGCAACATCGAGCGAGCCGTGTTGGTGTTGCAAGTGCAAAAGAGAGGAGTACTTTGGAAATGCTCAACACATCGAGTTGACCAATTGCTGAGGCAGCTCAAACGGGGTCAACACCCAAAAGTATCATGCTTGCCTCCCGGTGGGTAGCTGCGACGCTGCTGAGCCGGGGTACTTGTTGATACACTCCATGAGTTTGCATTGTTCCGAAAATAGTAGGAGACTGAATGCGGCCATGCTCATTTTTCATCATTTTTCACACTCAGCTATCAACTTCCCGGTTCTAGGATACTTGTCACTAACATCAAGAGTTGCATGCGACAGCCCGCGTCTCTACCGAGTGGGGCGCGGTCGACTTCGGTCATTTGCAAACTTACCAGCTTCCACGCAACGAACGTCATGACCTACGGCAGTCTTCTCCAGTTCCCACACGACCAAGCTCCACCATTGACCTCCGCGGGCATCCGGATGCTTCGCCAGTCTGTGCGCCAGCAGCTTCCACTGAAGTTTCGTGTGGCATCGACCACCGTCGAAAAGAACTTCGACGTATACAATTGTGACGTGTCCAGCGTGACGACCAACAACTCGTGGCATGTGTCGTACCGCTTTTCGGACTTCACGGCGTTCATCAAGAAGGTGGAAGAGCATGGCACGTGCCAGCATAAGAGGTGCTGCGGGTCGTGCGAAGCCATTCGCGAGTTCCTCTGGGCCTGTTTCCTAAGAAACGCCGAACGCTTTTCTTCCGACACCGGTCCGCACACACCATCGCGGACCGCACAAGCAAAATTGAGACGGCAATGCAGTACTTGCTTCGCTCTGTTCTTCTACCCGGTAGCGCCATGAAGTGTCTCTATCTCCGACGAAACCTGCCAGCAAGATTGTTCCAGTTCCTTGGTGTATACCAAGAGGCCGATAAGCGGTCGTTGCTTCAAGTGTTCGTCGACAACTGCCAAGGTGCATCGTCCAAGTGCAGTCTTCGGGGCAGTCTTCACTCCGATGCGTCGACTGTAGACTCGACGGACTGTGTGATCTGCCTGGAGGGTATCGAAGCCACCGATTGTTGTCATGGACCATCTTCATCGGTGGTGCTCCCGTGCCAACATGCATTCCACCGCGAGTGCATCTTCGAATGGCTGCTGTTCAATTTTCACTGCCCGATGTGTCGGGCTCGTATCGGACCTCCGGCAGCGGTTAGCTATTGCCGAGAGAGGAGCTACATCTTCCAGTGGTGGCTCAGCGAATTCCAAGAAGACCCCTTGCTCAGCTTACCGAGTAGAGATACGATCTAAGCCACTCTAACTTATCATACATTTGGAATATCAATTGTTCAACCTGTGTTTGTTTGCACTGATCAATACTCAAGCTGCTCCACGACTGCGTGAAACTCGCTTGACGACAGTAATACCGGGATATCTATGTTTCGGACTCGAGGGTCGATCTGTTACCTTTGTAGCTTTCCAAGATGTGGTCAATCTCGTCGGCCATTTCCCTTGCGGTTGGCCGCTTTTTGGGATCCGTATCCCAGCCTCGTACAATAAGGTCCTGCATTTGCTGCGGGTAGTCACTCATAGCTGACACCGCCGGTCGGACTCCTGTCGGCACCTTCTCGTAGACCTCATCTCGCGTCAGCATCTTAAACGGCTTCTCCCGTGCTCGCAGGGTCCACAACACGAGCGACAAGCTGTAGATGTCCAGCTTTTCATCCAACGGCACGTAACGGTACTCTTCCGGAGACCGCCACTTGCCCTTGGCTACTGACGTTTCAAATGTACATTTCTCGTTTGTTGCAACTCCGTTCACCAAGCGCGGGCCTGTGTACTTGACGCGATTAAAGTCGTTGAGCTGCAAAGTGCCGTCGGCAGCGATCAGAAACTGGCGGGGTTGCAGATCCGCGTGCACGAAGGGCCCTCCCGGTACGTTGTGCAGCTGCGCGACTCCTCTCGCCGCATCCCGTGCGAGTTTCAGTGCACGCTCCACCGAAATCTCTTCCTGAGACTCAAACAGCAGCACGTCAAGCGGATGCGGGATGTAGTCCACAACAACCGTCGTCTTGCACCACCCCACTAGCCCCACAATATTTGGGTCGTTGCGAATGGAGAAAATGGCCGCGCACTCCTCCACATGGCGTGGAATGATATCCGGTCGAGTCAGCAGCTCCTCCTTCACGCGCTTCACAGCCACGTCACGTCCTGCCACAAATAAGAAAAAATAAAATACGTCAGTATTTTATTTCCAAAAATCTAAAAATACCCCACGCACCGTTCCAATTTGTCTTGTACACTTCTCGCCAAAACCCTTTGCCGATGAACTCGCCCGCAGGTAATTGGTCCATATTGGCGCAGTTGAGCTCCAGCTGCTCCGGCTTGAACAGCGCCACCGCCGCCGAGAAGTCGCAGCCGCTCTCTTTGCGGTGGCTCTTGGGCCGCAGCCACCAGGCTTCCTCGCTGTCTCGGGTCGCCAAAATGTGCGACAGGGCGTCGCGCAGGTGCTCCGAGCGCAGCGTCGGCGCCTCCGAGTGCATGAGCCGCGTGACGGCCGACACGTTCCAGAAGAAGTAGAGCACCGCGGACGAGGCCACCAGCAGCTTGAGGAGCGCCGGCAGCCACGAGGAGCGCAACGCGCCGTGGGGTAAGCGACGCAGCATCTTGAGTAATGGCTGCTTTGTATCTCATTGGAAGGATGCACGGGATTGGACGAGAGGACGCGAGAAATGATGTGATTGGCCAGCGAAAAGAAGGTATCCAAAGTGGAAGTTTGGTGGTGGCTGAAACATCGCTACTTCGAGAGCAAACTCTTGGTCGCTGTCTGAACCTCTTACGTAAGTTGTTAGTTTACATAGTTGGGTAGCTAGCTTCCAGTGAGTGAGTGGGTTCGCTTCGGTGTTGCTAACGCTGGCAAGTTGTTCGTCACTCAAATGAGTTCCCCGTGATACTGCCATCTTTCCAGCCAATCACCGCCATCTTGAAGCCGCTTCCCATTTAACGTTAGCCATTTCTCCGCCCGTCATGGATCCCCCGCGGCCGCGTCCCGACCGCTACTGGAAGTACACGCGCTCGCCCGTGCCGCTCCCGCGTCTGCTGCAGGAGCGCGAGCTGCGCGGCAACGCGCGCGTGATCGACGCGGCCTGCCAGAGCCACGGGAGCCTCGTGCGCCGCCTGCAGTGCGAGGCCGTTCTGGCCGGCCACGAGGGCTGCGTCAACACGTTGCAGTGGAACGAGAGCGGCAAGTTGCTGACCTCGGGCTCGGATGACCATAAGGTGCTGGTGTGGGACTACGAGCAACATAAGCAGCGCTTAAGTATCGAGTCCGGCCACCAGCTCAACATCTTCGCCGTGTGCTTCGTGCCGGGCACGGACGACCACGTGCTGGCGTCGGGCGCTATGGACAACGACGTGCGTGTGCACTACGCTCCGTTCCGAGAAGACTCGTGCAAAGTCTTCCGGGTGCACCAAGACCGCGTCAAAGACATTGGCACGTCGTGGGCGGTGCCCAAAGTCTTCTGGACCGCAGGAGAAGACGGACTCGTGTACCAGTTCGACCTCAGAGCGTTGCCACGCAGCAGTGGACGGTGCGAGACGCCCGACACCTCTGGAGTGCTCATCAATCTAGGCAGAGACAGGAACGGAAGAGTGCTGCGAGGAATGGGCATGACGACCCACCCACTGGACCCGACAAAAGTGGCGTTGGCCTGTGGGGATTTTTACACGAGGATGTACGACCGACGGATGCTCAGAGTGCAGCAGAACATTTCGTCCGCACGCACAGCAGGGGCGACAATACCGACGGAGGTGTTTGCACCGCCTCATTTACACTTGGACGCCTTTTGCGACAATAAAGCCAAGAGGTTTCACGATAAAAGTCACGGCACGAGCATCCAGTTCAGCAGTGACGGGTCGGAGATCCTCGCGAATTACCACAACGACCACATTTACTTGTTCAAGGTCGGGGCTGACGAGACAGTGGTTTATAGTAAGAGTAACAAGAGCGAGCCGGCGATTCAGCCGCTAACGTGGCTCAGTGGAGCGGGTATGGATGAACCGGAGCTGCCGCTGGACTTGCACTTGGATGGTGTGCAAATGCTGCTTGAGCAAGGAAAAGAGGCACTGGCAGAGAAACAGTATACGCGTGCTCTGCGGTCGCTGAACCAAGCCTGTGGCGCTCGAGGGGTGGTGGAGTTGACGGCGACGCTCCGTAAAGAGCTGCATCGCGACTGCGCGAAAGCGTATCTGGGGAGATTATGGAATGCGGACAGCTACATGGCTGCTGTGCACTGCAAGAAGGCCTTGGAACTGGACCCGAATGACCGAGAGGTGGAACTCACGTACATTAAGGTGTTGAATGCAGGAAAACGGCAGCCACAGGCAAAGTGGCAAGCTTGGCGATACAGAGAAAAGTATCCTGATCACGAGGCGGACATCATTTCGATCTTGAACGGAACGGCGTCAACCACGAGAAGCGGGCCAACAGTACGTCGTAACTTCCGGCTGTATCGCTCATCCGATGAAGATGAGTCAAGTGACAGCGCGGAGGAGAAGCAGCCTCACGGTAACCAGGACGACAGTTTGGGTGATGAGTTGCCTGCCGATGACGACGGCTTCTGGGAGGGAATTTAGTGAACAGCACGCCAGTGAATTGCAACGTGCTTCGACGCTACATTGGATATTGCAACGTTCAAACAGACATCAAGGAGGCTGCTTTCTTCGGAAAGAACGACGCCTATATCATTGCGGGTAGCGATGACGGGCGAGCACTGGTCTGGGATAAGGCTACTGGAGAGCTGGTCAATGCAATTGAGGCGGATGCAGATATTGTAAACTGCGTTCAGCCACATCCGTTCGACGCGTGTCTGGCAACGAGTGGGATTGAGAACGTTATTCGTCTGTGGACGCCGACGAGCGGCGAGGAGAACACTCCGACCGAAGCGGAGCTGGAAGGTATTTTGACCCGGAACCAGTCGCAAATGGATGACGTAGCCGATACGTTCGAGGGGCAATGCACAACATGGTTCGCTTGGTGTTCCAATCCGGTGGGGATCACCAAGCCATCCAAGAGTGCGCTACAAGCTAAGTGCACGTAGCGAATCAAGAAAAAGCTGCAGTTTTTGCGTCGTACTGCATGTGGTAAGTAGCTTGTGGTCCTGTGTTCTAGTGAAGAAACACAGATAATTGATTGCAGGAACTACAGCCTTGCGCCAAAAAGTCAAGTAGAGCTACCATGTAAGATGATACTGGAAACTGAATTTTGGTCACTAGAAAAACTCTCGTCCTACAGCGACTTGCGAGATAAACGAAGGGCACAGCTTGCTTTTTGTGATTCTGAATACCCACGGCCTCGCCTGGTTCTATACTGTACGGGAGGACTCGATTTCTTCCTTTATTCCAACAACAGTTGCCGAATTCCAGTATCAGTGTGAATCAGATCTCAATTGGTACCCCGCTTTGTAGTCCGACTTGGATGGCAACGAAGTGGACTCAAGCGGCGACAAAGGAAACAAACTTGTGCGTTTTGTTCAAGTTGAACGCATTTCGTGGTTCTGGTGGGCAGATTCCGCCAATTCAGGTGCCCAGTACCGTACTGGCAGTACGTACGACAGATTTTCTTACGATCGTCGTCCACGGTTCGTCTGCGTCTTCTGTGTCAGCCATGGGTAGTTGGTGTCATCCTGGCAGGTGTTTAATAAAATGCAAGGCACACGTGGAGAACTAAGGACACTCAAACTGGATGATCGTGCAATGCTTGATAAATTAGTGCGGCTTAGATCCAATAACTACTCAGTAAGTTTAAGAGGGTCTTCTTCGAAGTCGCTGAGCCACCACTGGAAGGTGTGTTGCTTCTCTCGGCAATAACTTGCCACTGCCGGAGGGCCGATACGAGCCCGACACACGGGGCAGTGGAACTCGAATAGCAGCCATTCGAAGATGCACTCGCGGTGGAATACATGCTGGCAGGGGAGCGCAATCGAGGAGGTTGATCCGTGGCAGCAGTCGATGTCTTCATCAAACTCGACATCCTCCAGGCAGATCATGCACTCTGCTGATTCAATCGAGTCTACAGTAGACGCATCAGAGTGGAAGCTGTCCCGAAGCTCTGGTTCACTGCACTTGGACGGTGTAGCTTGGCAGTTGTCGACGAACACTTGCAGCAGCGACCGCTTGTCGGCTTCTTGCTGGACGTTGAGGAACTGGAACAAACTTGCTGGCAGGTTTTGTCGGAGATGAAGACACTTCATGGCGCTACCAGGTAGAAGAACGGAGCGAAGCAAGTACTGCACCACCGTCTCAAACTTGGTCGTGCGGTCAGCGATGGTGCGTGCGGACCGGGAGAAAATTGCCAGTCGTTTCTGAGGGAAACAGGCCCAGAGGAACTCTCGGATGGCCTCGCATGACCCGGAGCACTTGCTGTCCTGGCACGTGCAATGCTCTTCAACCTTCTTGCTGAAGGCTGCGAACTCCGAATAGCGGTACGATACACGCCACGAGTTGTTGGTCGTCACGCTGGACACGTCGCAGTTGTAGACGTCGAAGTCCTTCTCCTCGGCGGTCGATGCCACACGAAGCGTCAGTGGAAGTTGCTGGTGCACGGACTGTTGAAGCATCTTGATGGCCGTGGAGCTCAGTGGTGGAGCTTGGCCCTGTGGAAGCTGAACAAAGCTCATTGTGGTTGGTTGTGTGGGAGCTGGTGAATTTGCAAATGACCAAGTCGGCAAGCGAAAAGCTCTCGAATCGCTGGCTGTCACACGAATCTCGTGGTGCCGAGCATTCAAAACCCGCCCCACACGATAAAACGATGACGACGGCGGTGGCACGTCATTGCCAGCACTTCGACGAGTGCATAAACACCGCGCATGAGACAGTCATGTTCTCCAAGCACCATTTTTTATGGTTACATGTACAGTACAGTACCGTACGTACCCCATCCGAGAACATGTATCCCGGATTACCGGATCCCACCCACCACGCATGCAGTGACGCGCAGTGAAACCCCATGACGCGCCGTGAAAACCTGGTGCGCTGGAAAAAAACATGCGCACCACATCATGACACGGATCTTTTAACGTCCACCAGCGTCCTCATGATGGGTGGACCGTTTGCCGGCGGTCCAATGTCTGTCGCACAGAACCTCAGACAGGGCTCAGGTCTCAGGCCTCCTGTCGCGTTTCTCGCTTTGCCGCTTGATTCCTCGCTCACTGTCACACTTGCAAAAGAGTTCCTACTGAGGGTATTAAATAGCTTATTGATCAATGGCGAAAGCTTACTCTACACTAGGCTGTAGCGGGTTCTCTTCGAAGTCGCCGAGCCACCACTGCACATGGTCCTTGGGTCGGCAATAATTGGTTACCGCATTTGGACACACACGCACTCGGCACACGGGGCAATGAAACTCGAACAAGAGCCATTCGAAGATGCACTCGCGGTGAAATGCATGTTTGCACGGGAGAACGATCGGTGAGTTGTCCGCTTCGTTGTCCTCCGGCTGATGGTCGTGCTCCATGTCCACGTCGAACAAGCAGATCATGCACATCGTCGAGTCAGGAACAGAGTCCACCGTGGATGCGTTCGAGTGGAAACTATCCGTCAGACTTGCTTCAGTGCCTTCTTTCAACGCATCTTGGTAGTTGTCGATAAAGACGTGGAGAAGTGAACGTCTATCGACTTCATTCTTCACGCCAAGGAACTCGAACAAGTTCAACGGGAGGTGCTGACGGGCGTGGAAACACTTCATGGCACTACCAGGTAGAAGAACACACCGGAGCAAGTGCATCAACACGTTCTCAAACTTGCTCTTGCGGCTGGAAATCGTACCAGCGTTCGTGGACATGATGGCCAAGCGTTTCTTGGGGAAACACGCCGAGACATATTCGCGTACAGCTTGGCACGAACCAGAACACTTGCGATCTTGGCACGTCCACAATTGCTCCAGCTTGGTACGGAAGTCGACGAATTCCGAGTACCGATACGACACACTCCACGTGTTCTTGGTCGTGAGGCTGGACAAAGTGCAGTTGTACACGACATGGTCCGTTTCCATGGATGTTGACGACACATGAACCAGCAGCGGAAGCTCTTGAGGAATGTACTGACGCAGCATCTTGAGCGAGTACGTTTTGCACCGACTGCGCTTCTTCATGGGGTGGGCCGGAGCCGCAACAAACGCCGAAATGTTCATTTTTCTTCTGGGACGCGCCAGGCTCACGAAGACGTCACCGGATGGCTAACCTTTAACGGGTAAGTTGGGAAATGACCCATGACGCCGGAGACCGAACCAAAGGCCCGCTGGTTCATATCTCTCGTGCCGACCAGCGGCTCGATAACGATCCGTTGATCGCAGTGGGTGGCGCCGACGGCCGCGGCCTGTCTTTTCTTGAGCCTTTTCGGACCGGCGTGGCGTACGCGAGTCAAAATGGTTGTCATGCTGGCCGAGGTTGTCGCACCAAGCAGCGCGGCCGTGACGCCCTAGGATGCAGTGTCCAATGCGTGTGCAGGAAGAGGGGAATTGCGAGCGGCAATTGGACAGAGAAACGCGTCGACGGCCATGTGTCTTATCCTCGGTGGCTCTCATGGTCGCATAGATGTGGAAATGCCGTTCAACGAATCTACTGACGGCCACATGTGACCTGCGACGAAGCTCGAATGCTCATGAACACGACAACTGCTGGACCAGGAGAGTCGGTGGAGGTGGAGGGCCAACAAGTGAGAGAGGAGGACAGCCCCCATCCTCTTGAGTTCTGAAGTTTGTAACGGGATGCGCGGCGTTATCAGGCTGCTTGGTGTCGACGGAATGCCCATCACTGGTCGTATGGCTCGATATGCGCGCTGACCATGGTCCAAGAAGGAGGTCATCGAAGCCTGCGAAGCACCGAGTCGCCCGCGCATGGATGACAACAAGGTCGGTATCGTGTGGTAGAGGTGCGCTGAGCCGAGTTGGGCGAACCTGAGCCAGGACGCAGTAGAAAAGCCGGCTGAGAAAAGGCAAATGCAGACGAGCTCGGAGCTCAGCTCCCGCTGACGGCAGGGCTGGTTAAACCAGTGGTTTGGCTCAGTGGCGTGAGGGGGGCGAATACATGTACGAAAAGAGCGGCAGCACAGGCGAATTCGTTGGGTGAGTGCGTAGCTCTTGAAACCAGGTCGTGTTTGCTGTAGTTTGCTCATTCTGATGGCGGCTGCGAACGGGGTCTGTTGCTGACAGTCTGGAGCTGGATGAACGAGCAATCAACGTCGGTGCACAGCCAACAACGATCGTCTGGGGCCTACCAAACATACCCCACAGACCGAAGAATCTGCCTCATACATGTATCCGGATAGGGTTGCAGTCGATCGTATGGCTGGGCACGAATGGCTTCAGTAGTGTCTACTTTCGCACCATGGCGCTCCTCGTAGCGCGTCCTGACTGCGTGTCAATCTTTCGTTGGCTCCAAGCCTTGGCGCGCATGCTGACGCGTACGAGCTCGGCGTCCTTCCAAAGTGTAGGTCGGTGCAGCGCCGGGCCAACTTCAGAAATGATTAATCAGCCCATCACCAACCACCAAGACCTCCGAATGTGGGCTTCTCAGAGTCGGCGCACGACAGACTTCCGCAGACGCTCCAAGCCCGTAAGATTCTCCAGCACATGCGTGCGTAGTGGCGTCATGTGCGTGGCAACCGCCACTGAGATGTCAGCGTCCGACACAAGGAGCCAACGACAGTAGAAGCTGCTCTCGTGACACACGAAGCGCTGTTAAACAGATTCGATCCTCTTTGCGCATGGACTTGGCCCTCGGGGTTTCGTTCGGCTGCAGAGATCGAGAGTGAAAGATCATGGCCAGGCTTCACCTACCAACCGCAGACCTGCGCATTCATCCAGCAATGAAACTCACACCCACCACCAACGCGGGCTTATCACAGCCAGTCAGTGCAATGCAAACTGGTCAACGCCGACACTTTCGCGTTTTTGCAGTCTTACGTTTTCTACTGTGCGGTGCTCGTGACGCGTACTCTCCACCCAGTCCATGGCTTCCTTTGACGCTCTTCGCCTCGGCCATTGGCAAGCGCTCGTGACGTTTGTTTGGTGCTTGGTGAACAGGCGTGCAGCCTCGCACTATGAAACGCGGCAAAACACGTTCAGGTT
Organism: Phytophthora syringae; assembly: GCA_012656105.1. Taxonomy (NCBI): domain Eukaryota; phylum Oomycota; class Peronosporomycetes; order Peronosporales; family Peronosporaceae; genus Phytophthora; species Phytophthora syringae. The sequence continues at coordinate 233,439 of JAAKBD010000281.1, read as the reverse complement.
TGGCAAAACACAAAGCCCGCCAGAACGGTGACGCGTAGCTGCGGTCCAATAAACGCCGGTGTCCAAAGCACGTCTCGAAGCTCATTGGCAAATCGCTTGTGTGCGGCCCCCTTTCCTCGTGAGCAGGACGCTCTTGACTGTCTCATGTGACTTGGCTGCACTTGTTGCCGTCTTTGCGTGCGGACAAGTTTCGCTCTTTGATGAAATTCGATCCAGCAATCGGACTGGCAATCCGCTACAATCCGCGACGACAGCATTTTCCAGTGTGTCTTGGAGCTTCCGCCAGTCATTCATTCCGCAAATTGCCAGCTACAGACCAGCTACAAACTGAGTCGCAAGCCAGTCTTGCAACAACCATGAACAACTATTTCGTCCCGGAGCCGTACTCCACCTCCCAGCAGCAGGACCCGCAAATCGTCGAGTTCGAAAAGCGTGGCAACTGCAAAACTACACCTTGAAAACACTGGCCGACTGTGTTCGCCAAGAGCTGCCACTCCGAGTGAGTGTGTCTTCGGCCATCAAGAAGGAGGACCACGTGGTGTACAACTGCACGGTCTCGAGTGCGACCACCAAGAACGCGTGGGGCGTCTCCTACCGGTACTCGGAATTTCTCGCCTTCCGCAATCAGGTGGAGGAGCTCTGGACGTGTCCTGAGAAGGACTGCAGCGGTTCATGCCAAGCCATTCGTGACGTGATGGTCGCGTTCTTTCCCAAGAAACGTCCGGCGATCATGTCGACCTGGTCCGGAGCAGTGAACAACCGCAAGACGAAGCTGGAAAATGTACTGGTTCACCTGCTCCGTTGCGTCCTGCTCCCTGGTAGCGCCATGAAGTGTTTCCACGCTCGTCAACACCTGCCAAAGAACTTGTTCGAGTTCCTCGGCGTCAAACACGATGCCGACAAGCGCTCACTCCTCCAAGTCTTTGTGGACAACCGCCAGCCTGGCATCAAAAAGTCGTCCACCGTCACGGATCTATCGATGCTGGAGCACCAGAGCAGCATGAAGAAGTCGTCAACCGCCCCGAACTTGTCGTCGTTGGATCCGAGTGCGTCTTCCGACGACTCGGCGAACGTCGAGCAGTGCATGATCTGCCTGTACGATGTGACTCTGGACCACGAAATCGGTGTCAGTGGCAACTCGCCGATTGTCCTTCAGTGCAAACACACGTTCCACCGCGAGTGCATTTTCGAGTGGCTGCTGTTCCAGTACCAGTGCCCCATGTGCCGAGCCCAGGTGGGCCCATCCGCCGTGACCAACTACTGCCGACCCAAGAACCAAGTGCAGTGGTGGCTCGGCGATTTTAAGGAGGATCCGTTGACCTCTGTAGCCAAGTAAACTCAAGGAGAACTATCATATTTGCTGCGTCATGAAAATCATTTATTTCAACATTTCTTCGCCTCTGCTGTACTGTCATGGTTTGCAGCTCGTGCACCACAGTCACCAATTGCTGATCAAGAGTTTGTATGCCTCACAAACGGGGTCATCACTTGGCGTCTGCTGAAATTCAGCCAGCGACTGTCGGAAATGGAGCCAAAGACAAGATCAGCGGGAAGAAAGGATCGCCGGTAGATTCTCGCTAGGAGAGCGGTCGTCGCTGACAGAGAAGCCACGGGTCTGATGTAAGGACCGAGAGAGAGGGTATCTCGTTAATTATCCACCTGTGAAGGCTGCATGGGTGGTGGTGCCCTGTAGCAAGCAGGCCCTGTGAGGGTCACCCGTCTCGCCCAGTCCTCGGTTCGGAGAAGGCAATGGCCCTGGCGGGGCGTTGCATCAATTGCATTCACCGTTGTGGCTTCTAAAGCCGAGCCAACTTCAGATTCGATTAATGTCCAATAGTGAATACAAAACCCGATATTTCTGTAGATCGTGCACGATAAATGGCCAATACTGTATTCAGTTTTTCAGTTGGTCGTACACAATAAATTACCAATAGTGTATGCCAGAAACCGATATTTCTGCTTGTCGTACATTTTTCTGCTTGAAAAAATGACGACACTCGAACCTCCAGCTAATGCGGTCTGACGTGCTCCACTTGGAGTGTCGTCATGCATCGGCCAATCTGCACTACGATGACGGAGAGAATTCTGCTACATGGAGCAGTCCGTGTAGTGTGTGACTTCCGTGCCGACCTTGGCGAAACACTGGCGGTCCATCTGGTACAAGACTCAGTTTTCATCCTGGCGCCCAGTCGTTTCGCATACACAAAGTGTACGACCGCAGACGTGGTGGCGCCAGGCCCGCTCGCAGCCATTCCTGTCGCGGCGCAGGGCTTTCGTGGCCACGAAGTTGCCTGCAGAAGATCCGCTCATGTCCGCGATTCCCAAGCTGTCACGTCACGATTGGACCGTTTGGCCCGCGCGAAGCGACCTGATCTCGCAGATCACATCGCGCGATCGCCGAAACTCGAGAACGAGTTTACATCGCGGACAAATTTTGCGTGACGCGCATCGGCGGCCCAATCGTACGGCGCGGAGAGCACCGTACTCCCGACTGATTGGCGGCCGGCCGGCCGTCACTCGTGTTGGTGCTTGGATTCCCAGCCGTGATTGTCTGTCTCATGTTTGGGGTCGACTGGCACCGACTTGCTTGCTATGTAGCGAACGAATCTGCGCGTGGCCGGGGCGAGGAGTGTCCCGGCCACCAAAAAGTTTGCATTCGGCGGTGCGGGGCAGCGCGTTTGCACTCTCACTCCGCAATTCACCATCGACTGCACAGATCGATATCGACACCAGCAACAACCCCAACAACCACAACCATGAACGGATACTTCGTCCCGCAGCCGCATGAGAAGCCGGCCCCGCGTGCACCGAAGCGACCGAACTCCAAGACGTACTCGATGAAGGAGCTGCGTCGGTGTGCGGGCAGTGAGCTGCCGCTGCACCTGGACGTGAGCGCCACCAAGAAGGAGGCGGGCTACGCCGTGTACAACATCACCACGTCGAGCGTGTCGACGCAGAACAGGTGGCTCGCGTCCTACCGGTACTCGGAGTTCCTGGCGTTCCGCAACCAGGTGGAGGAGGTGTGGACGTGCCACGACCACAAGTGCCAGGGCTCGTGCGAGTCTCTGCGCGACCTCATCGAGGCGTGTTTCCCCAAGAAGGCGGGTCTCCTGTCCACATGGTCCATCACGGTGGAGGACCGCAAGAGCAAATTCAAGAACGTGCTGATCCACTTGCTGCGGTCGGTGCTGCTGCCGGGCAGCACCATGAAATGCTTCCACGCGCGTCAGCAGCTGCCGCCTGCCGTGTTCGAGTTCCTGGGCATTGAGGACGACGCGGACAAGCGGTCGCTGCTGCAGGTGTACGTGGACAACCAGCAGGGTGGCATGAAGAAGTCTGCCAGTCACACGGGTCTGTCGTCGCTGGAGCACCAGCACCTGAGCCTGGTGGGGATGAAGAAGATGAGCTCGATGAAGAAGTCCGCCACGACACCCAACCTGGCTCAGATGGAGCTGGAGGCGGAGGAGAAGGGCGCCGTCGCGACGGTGGAGGACCCGCAGTGCATGGTCTGCCTGGAGGACGTGGAGGACCACGCGCACGCCGACGGTCCGCAGGGTCTGGTGACGCTCCCGTGCAAGCACTCGTTCCACCGCGAGTGCATCTTCGAGTGGCTGCTGTTCCAGTACCACTGCCCCATGTGCCGCGCGGAGGTGGGTCCGCACGCCATGACCAACTACGCGTGTCCGAAGAAGCAGGAGCAGTGGTGGCTGGGCAACTTCAAGGAGAACCCGCTGGATCGCGAGACGGAGTAAGGCGCTGTTAGCAGCACTCTCCATGCATACCAGCCTAAGACTATATAGAAAAATAATTTATCGGCCTCAATCGCATGAATCATAATATTATTTACCAGAATTGGGAACCCCGATGTCCGTGAGGGTGCAGGCCTCGAGGATGCAGTGTCGATCGCTTCATGGGCCGGGCAGAGTGTGGAGGCTGCAATGTGCAATTCAGACACACCCGACGGAATTGCCAACGTCCTCCCCAATGACAAGCTACGCGTTTATCCTTGCGCTGATCGCCGTAGCCAAGGAGTGCATCAAACGGAGTGTACTGGCCACCGGAGGTATCTTGTTGGGTTATAACGTGTCGTCAAATCATTGCTGCCGACACTGCGGATCCCTTCGTTTGTTCGAGCAACAGCTTTGCTTCATCAGCCCTTGGTGAGCAAGCAATCTTTGCAACTCCAGAATCTCCTGTCGGCGGTGCACCATGCCGAACTTACAGAGGTTTGTGCGTGCAGCAATGCTTATTGCTACCAATTCGGTCAGTGAAACCAGCGCGCTACATAGCGAGAAGGGCATGTTCCTCGTGCCGTCCAATACTTCTTCGCTGCTATCTAAATACCGACTTTGTCCGGCACTTTCGATTGGATTTCTGGCGAAACCGTTTTCAAAGATACGCACCACAATGCCTTTCATACACTGCCCCCCTCCTCTACCTCGGTGGCCTTATGCCTTATCGAGGGGTAGACGCCTCGCCACGAGTCAGCGCCAGGGCAATGGCGCGAAACTGGCGACGCAGGCTCTCAGCCACCACCACCATGACCACCGAGCATTAAGTAGGGGCTCGCCGCTGGACGGACGCAATGCATTGTCGGTGTCGCGAACCACTGGTACCCCTGGATCAGGCTGCTTGGGTCGAGTATGCACTTCTCTGCGCAACTCCGAAGATCGCCGAATTGGTCTTGTCGAATCCAGTTATCGACGACGCACCCCACCTTCCAATCGCTCGTCCACGTCGCTCCTACTTCTTGCACTTACTGGTGCAGCACATTTTTCGTCAGGTCGCTGCGAGGGTGGTGGGTAGTCATCTGCGAGCCATGAAGTGTTTCCACGCCCGTCAGAACCTACCGAAGCACTTGTGGCGTTTCCTGGGCGTGGGGGCCGGCGATGCCACCTCCAGGTGTCCGTGGACAACCACCAGGGCGGCATCAGAAGTCCGCGACAACGCCGACCTGTCAAGCTAGAGCACAAACGTTTTACTGTAGTATGAAGAAGTGGCGAAGACGTCGGATCTGGCCTCCATGTCCGTGGCTGTGCCCGCGAGCATTCGTAGTGCATGGTTTGCCTCGAGGACCTCATCAACTCTTCACGGATAATTGAACACAATGTTGTTTGTTGCCAACTTGGGCAAATATGATTCATGCGATTGAGGCCGATAAATTATTTTTCTAAATAGTCTTAGGCTGGTATGCATGGAGAGTGCTGCTAACAGCGCCTTACTCCGTCTCGCGCTCCAGCGGGTTCTCCTTGAAGTTGCCCAGCCACCACTGCTCCTGCTTCTTCGGACACGCGTAGTTGGTCATGGCGTGCGGACCCACCTCCGCGCGGCACATGGGGCAGTGGTACTGGAACAGCAGCCACTCGAAGATGCACTCGCGGTGGAACGAGTGCTTGCACGGGAGCGTCACCAGACCCTGCGGACCGTCGGCGTGCGCGTGGTCCTCCACGTCCTCCAGGCAGACCATGCACTGCGGGTCCTCCACCGTCGCGACGGCGCCCTTCTCCTCCGCCTCCAGCTCCATCTGAGCCAGGTTGGGTGTCGTGGCGGACTTCTTCATCGAGCTCATCTTCTTCATCCCCACCAGGCTCTGGTGCTGGTGCTCCAGCGACGACAGACCCGTGTGACTGGCAGACTTCTTCATGCCACCCTGCTGGTTGTCCACGTACACCTGCAGCAGCGACCGCTTGTCCGCGTCGTCCTCAATGCCCAGGAACTCGAACACGGCAGGCGGCAGCTGCTGACGCGCGTGGAAGCATTTCATGGTGCTGCCCGGCAGCAGCACCGACCGCAGCAAGTGGATCAGCACGTTCTTGAATTTGCTCTTGCGGTCCTCCACCGTGATGGACCATGTGGACAGGAGACCCGCCTTCTTGGGGAAACACGCCTCGATGAGGTCGCGCAGAGACTCGCACGAGCCCTGGCACTTGTGGTCGTGGCACGTCCACACCTCCTCCACCTGGTTGCGGAACGCCAGGAACTCCGAGTACCGGTAGGACGCGAGCCACCTGTTCTGCGTCGACACGCTCGACGTGGTGATGTTGTACACGGCGTAGCCCGCCTCCTTCTTGGTGGCGCTCACGTCCAGGTGCAGCGGCAGCTCACTGCCCGCACACCGACGCAGCTCCTTCATCGAGTACGTCTTGGAGTTCGGTCGCTTCGGTGCACGCGGGGCCGGCTTCTCATGCGGCTGCGGGACGAAGTATCCGTTCATGGTTGTGGTTGTTGGGGTTGTTGCTGGTGTCGATATCGATCTGTGCAGTCGATGGTGAATTGCGGAGTGAGAGTGCAAACGCGCTGCCCCGCACCGCCGAATGCAAACTTTTTGGTGGCCGGGACACTCCTCGCCCCGGCCACGCGCAGATTCGTTCGCTACATAGCAAGCAAGTCGGTGCCAGTCGACCCCAAACATGAGACAGACAATCACGGCTGGGAATCCAAGCACCAACACGAGTGACGGCCGGCCGGCCGCCAATCAGTCGGGAGTACGGTGCTCTCCGCGCCGTACGATTGGGCCGCCGATGCGCGTCACGCAAAATTTGTCCGCGATGTAAACTCGTTCTCGAGTTTCGGCGATCGCGCGATGTGATCTGCGAGATCAGGTCGCTTCGCGCGGGCCAAACGGTCCAATCGTGACGTGACAGCTTGGGAATCGCGGACATGAGCGGATCTTCTGCAGGCAACTTCGTGGCCACGAAAGCCCTGCGCCGCGACAGGAATGGCTGCGAGCGGGCCTGGCGCCACCACGTCTGCGGTCGTACACTTTGTGTATGCGAAACGACTGGGCGCCAGGATGAAAACTGAGTCTTGTACCAGATGGACCGCCAGTGTTTCGCCAAGGTCGGCACGGAAGTCACACACTACACGGACTGCTCCATGTAGCAGAATTCTCTCCGTCATCGTAGTGCAGATTGGCCGATGCATGACGACACTCCAAGTGGAGCACGTCAGACCGCATTAGCTGGAGGTTCGAGTGTCGTCATTTTTTCAAGCAGAAAAATGTACGACAAGCAGAAATATCGGTTTCTGGCATACACTATTGGTAATTTATTGTGTACGACCAACTGAAAAACTGAATACAGTATTGGCCATTTATCGTGCACGATCTACAGAAATATCGGGTTTTGTATTCACTATTGGACATTAATCGAATCTGAAGTTGGCTCGGCTTTAGAAGCCACAACGGTGAATGCAATTGATGCAACGCCCCGCCAGGGCCATTGCCTTCTCCGAACCGAGGACTGGGCGAGACGGGTGACCCTCACAGGGCCTGCTTGCTACAGGGCACCACCACCCATGCAGCCTTCACAGGTGGATAATTAACGAGATACCCTCTCTCTCGGTCCTTACATCAGACCCGTGGCTTCTCTGTCAGCGACGACCGCTCTCCTAGCGAGAATCTACCGGCGATCCTTTCTTCCCGCTGATCTTGTCTTTGGCTCCATTTCCGACAGTCGCTGGCTGAATTTCAGCAGACGCCAAGTGATGACCCCGTTTGTGAGGCATACAAACTCTTGATCAGCAATTGGTGACTGTGGTGCACGAGCTGCAAACCATGACAGTACAGCAGAGGCGAAGAAATGTTGAAATAAATGATTTTCATGACGCAGCAAATATGATAGTTCTCCTTGAGTTTACTTGGCTACAGAGGTCAACGGATCCTCCTTAAAATCGCCGAGCCACCACTGCACTTGGTTCTTGGGTCGGCAGTAGTTGGTCACGGCGGATGGGCCCACCTGGGCTCGGCACATGGGGCACTGGTACTGGAACAGCAGCCACTCGAAAATGCACTCGCGGTGGAACGTGTGTTTGCACTGAAGGACAATCGGCGAGTTGCCACTGACACCGATTTCGTGGTCCAGAGTCACATCGTACAGGCAGATCATGCACTGCTCGACGTTCGCCGAGTCGTCGGAAGACGCACTCGGATCCAACGACGACAAGTTCGGGGCGGTTGACGACTTCTTCATGCTGCTCTGGTGCTCCAGCATCGATAGATCCGTGACGGTGGACGACTTTTTGATGCCAGGCTGGCGGTTGTCCACAAAGACTTGGAGGAGTGAGCGCTTGTCGGCATCGTGTTTGACGCCGAGGAACTCGAACAAGTTCTTTGGCAGGTGTTGACGAGCGTGGAAACACTTCATGGCGCTACCAGGGAGCAGGACGCAACGGAGCAGGTGAACCAGTACATTTTCCAGCTTCGTCTTGCGGTTGTTCACTGCTCCGGACCAGGTCGACATGATCGCCGGACGTTTCTTGGGAAAGAACGCGACCATCACGTCACGAATGGCTTGGCATGAACCGCTGCAGTCCTTCTCAGGACACGTCCAGAGCTCCTCCACCTGATTGCGGAAGGCGAGAAATTCCGAGTACCGGTAGGAGACGCCCCACGCGTTCTTGGTGGTCGCACTCGAGACCGTGCAGTTGTACACCACGTGGTCCTCCTTCTTGATGGCCGAAGACACACTCACTCGGAGTGGCAGCTCTTGGCGAACACAGTCGGCCAGTGTTTTCAAGGTGTAGTTTTGCAGTTGCCACGCTTTTCGAACTCGACGATTTGCGGGTCCTGCTGCTGGGAGGTGGAGTACGGCTCCGGGACGAAATAGTTGTTCATGGTTGTTGCAAGACTGGCTTGCGACTCAGTTTGTAGCTGGTCTGTAGCTGGCAATTTGCGGAATGAATGACTGGCGGAAGCTCCAAGACACACTGGAAAATGCTGTCGTCGCGGATTGTAGCGGATTGCCAGTCCGATTGCTGGATCGAATTTCATCAAAGAGCGAAACTTGTCCGCACGCAAAGACGGCAACAAGTGCAGCCAAGTCACATGAGACAGTCAAGAGCGTCCTGCTCACGAGGAAAGGGGGCCGCACACAAGCGATTTGCCAATGAGCTTCGAGACGTGCTTTGGACACCGGCGTTTATTGGGCTGTCACCGTTCTGGCGGGCTTTGTGTTTCGCCGCTGTACCTGCTTTGCCAAAAACCTGAACGTGTTTTGCCGCGTTTCATAGTGCGGGGCTGCACGCCTGTTCACCAAGCACCAAACAAACGTCACGAGCGCCTGCCAATGGGCGAGGCGAAGAGCGTCAATGGAAGCCATGGACTGGGTGGAGAGTACGCGTCACGAGCACCGCACACTAGAAACCTAAGACTGCAAAAACACGAAAGTGTCGGCGGTGACCAGTTTGCATTGCACTGACAGCCTGCGATAATGGTGGTAGGTGTGAGCTTCATTGCTGGATGAATGCGCAGGTCTGCGGTTGGTAGGTGAAGCCTAGCCATGATCTTTCACTCTCGATCTCTGCAGCCGAACGAAACCCCGAGGGCCAAGTCCATGTGCAAAGAGGATCGAATCTGTTTATCAGCGCTTCGCCGGCCTGTCAGACGCTGACATTCCAGTGGCGGCTGCCGCGCACACGACGCCACTACGCACGCATGTGCTGGAGAATCTTACGGGCTGCGGGAGTCTGTCGTGCGCCGACTCTGAGAAGCCCAGATTTGTGTCTGCAGACGAGCGAGATGGGCTGGATCCTGGCGATCCTAATCAATTCTGAAGGAGGATGCGATCCTAATCATTTCTGAAGTTGGCCCGGCGCTGCACCGACCTACACTTGGAATCCAAGTTGGATCGGTGGCCACTTTGACACCACAGAAGATCCCGGCAGGTCGCGTCGCCGCGAAAGAACGCGAGCCTGGTGCGATACGTACGCACGCCAAGGCCCAACGAAAGATTGACAAGCTGTCACATGCAACGCTCGTCTGCATCTGAGGCATACCATACCGCGAAGCCGGCCGAGAACAGCGTACCTAGTGTGTAGTGCGTGTATGCCGCACAACGGCATGAATGGTCACAGCAATGAATAACTCTCGCTCGATGCCGCTCCTCGCAGCGTGTGTACAGCGATGTCGGTTGGTCGTTCACCCAGCTTCTAACATGTTAGACATCGCTGCGAGCTACAAACACAGCAAACAAGACCGACCACGCTCAGCAGTATTATCAGCCTCCTGCCGCTCCATCTATCGATCTTACGCACTCATTCCGCTCTTTTCGTCAGTATTCGTCCTCGCTTGCTTCCTCTCATCTGAGCCCACTCCTGCCGCCAGCGCGTCTGCACTCACCTTTCTCTCCACTGCGTCCTGGCTCAGCTTCGTCCGATTCGGTTCAACGCCTTAGCACAGCACGATGCCGACCTTGTCGCCCTCCATGCGCGGGCAGCGCCAGTTGTACAGGTAGTACATGAGGTCGCCGTCTCCAGGGCCGAACTTGAGCTCTTTCAGGAACTCCGTGTTGTCCATGAGGCTCAGTGCGTTGAAGACGTCAAAGTCCTCCTTCTTGGCCATGATGAGCGTGTCGTTCATGAGCTGCGTGAGCGGCACCGACGTGGCCACGTTGTAGAACGAGTACGCCGCGTTCAGCTTGTTGTGCTTCTCGTGGCCAATCACCGTCGACGGCAAGTGGTAGAAGCTCGTAAAGTCCGTGATCTTGTGCGTCTCCGGGTTCTCCACCACGTACGCGTTGATGACCCCGTCGCGCGGCAGCATCCAGTGAGCCACGTCCTTCTCGTCGAAGTGCTGCACGAGGTCGAACTTGGCCAAGTACGTTTTCAGCAGCTTGGTCACCTGCTTGACGTCCTTCTTCTGCATGGCTCTGAACCCGGGCGTGGTCGTGGTCTCCGGCAGCTTAAACATCTTGACGGTGCGCGTCATCGTCATCCTGGGCGGGAGTCTCGAGAAGCCCACTTCAATGAGCTTCTTCGGGTTCAGCGACCGGTGGAAGTAGCGGCACTGAGCCAGGGGCATGGGCAGCACCACCCCGGCCGTGTACACGGCCTGCCAGATGCTGCGGAGGTTTACGCGCCTCGTGATCTCCTTGATCAGCACCGGCGCCAGTCTCTTGGTCCGCAATTTCTTGTGCACACACAGGAAGTTGATCTCGGCCATGGGCATCACCTTGGTGTACACGCGGGTGTTGACGGGGATGCCGGAGATGAAGGCCATGAGCTTGGTGGTCTTCTGGTTGCGCACGCCAACGTGCCAGTCTTTGTGGAACGATGGCGGGGTTAGGGCCCACTTGAGAAACTCGATGGAGTAGTCGAACCGGAACATGTTGTCGTCGTCCTCCACGTAATTTTGGGTCAGCAGGTCGTACACTTCTTGGGCCTCGTGCGGGTTGGTCAGATCGATCTCGCTCCAGGCGAAACCTGCGGGCATGTTGTACGGCTCTTGCCGCACCTGGTCGACGCTCTTGGGCGCGTCGATGGCACCGTGTTCACGCGGGAACTCGTCCAGCGCGGGGACGGGCTGCGTCTTCCAGAACTTAAAGTCTTTCTGGGCCGCCACGGCCGACCGGTCGGGCGGGGCCGTGGCCAAGTTCAGCTGCTTGAGCACCTGGAGGAATTCTTCCTGCTCTTCGACTGTCACGAGCTCCAGGCCATTGTCGGCTGCGGACTTGTCGCCATTCGGGGCATCATTAGAGCTGCTCATTCTTTTTGGGCTCTTGTTCACGGACGGATCCTTGAATGGGGAGGAGATTGTTGAGTTGGTGTGGTGTACATAAGCGCTTTTTGGCCATTGATAGGGTGGATGAAAGAGGAGGCGAGTGTCTGGGAGGACAATGAGACGGAGCAGGAGGACTTTATCCAGCTGTTGACGCAATTGACGCTGGTGCAGAGTGTCCACCAACAGCGTGAATTGCAGAGGGAGCACCGCTTCTGGGGGACACAACCTGTCCCCAAGCTGCAGGACAAGGACGAAAACATTACAAAACGTCCACATGGACCTATCGACGGTAACAAGACGATCGACCAGGTGCGGCAAGAGCCCTACTACCTACCGCCGGGCTTCGAGTGGAGCGAGGTGGACGTGATGGACGCTTCCGAGGCGCACGAAGTGTACGAACTGCTCACCAACAACTACGTGGAGGACGACGCCAGCACCTTCCGCTTCGCCTACTCCATCGACTTCCTCCGATGGGCCTTGACGCCTCCAGACTTCCACAAGAGCTGGCACGTTGGCGTACGCAGCACTGCCGACCAGAAGCTCATGGCCTTCATCTCCGGCATCCCCGGCAAGATGCGCGTGTACCGAGACACACTGACCACAGCCGAAATCAACTTCCTGTGCGTCCACAAGAAGCTTCGAGACAGGAGATTGGCCCCTGTGCTCATCAAGGAAGTGACGAGGAGAGTGAACTTGTGTCACGTCTGGCAGGCGGTGTACACGGCTGGTGTGGTGCTCCCCATGCCGGTGGCTCAGTGTCGCTACTTCCACCGCTCGCTGAACCCGAGAAAGCTCATTGAAGTCGGGTTCTCGCCATTGCCACCCAGGACGACGTTGGCTCAGACAGTCAAGACGTTGAAGTTGCCGCCACAGACGTTGACGCCCGGACTCAGAGCTATGGAAGTCACAGATGTGCCACAGGTGACGAGACTGATGAAGAAATACCTGACCAAGTTTCAGCTGGCGGTCGAGTACAACGAAGACGAGATCGCTCACTGGATGGTGCCGCGTGTTGGGGTCGCGAGCGCGTACGTAGTGGAGAACGTCGACACACTTGACGTCACGGACGTGTGCAGCTTTACCACTTGCCGTCCACGATCATCGGCGAGGGCAAACACGAGAAGATCAATGCTGCCTACGCTTTCTACAATGTAGCCACCTCGGTGACGCTCACGCAGTTGATGCAGGACGCGCTGATCATGGCCAAGAAGGAAAACTTGGATGTTTTCAATGCGTTGGACGTGATGGACAACGCTGAGATGTTGCAACCACTGAAGTTCGGGCCGGGTAGCGGGCAGCTGCAGTATTACTTGTACAATTGGCAATGCCCCCGGATGAGTAGTGACCGAGTGGGTATCGTGCTGTGCTAAGTGTCCGGGTTAACGTGAGGTTGTACCAAATACTGCAGAGAGAAGTATGAGCTTCCGCCTTTGAACAAACACTTACCTGTCGAATTTTACTTTTGCAGCGACGAACTCGAACGCAGATGACCCTGAGAGCAAGGTACTGATCCTTTCATCGGTGCAATGATACTCTTTCTTCGATCAACCTTATCTGCTAGTAGCAGACTGCTACACTGCAACTCAGTAAAACTCAAAAATTGCCGACATAAATTCGGCTACACCTCGTGCAGCCGGCCCAACTCGTCCATTCACGAATTCATCAGTGCGAGACTCGCATCGTTGGTGCGCATAACGACTGTCAGCCGCTGGAATTCCCGTCGTAATTCGCTGCCATTTAACACGTGACGATATTCGCCTCCCATTTCAGCCGCCATCCGCCGGAGCACTGGCAGATTCACGCGTCCGAAACCAACAACAAAAGCTTTCAGGTCATACATTGCGTACGTGGTCCGGATGTGCTTGGCAAGAGCGATGCCCCGTTCGATATCGCATGGCTCACCGTCCGAGAAGAAAATCAACACGGCCTTGAACTCTTGGAAGTCGTTGCGTGACAACACCTCGTTAGCCGCACGCAAACCCTCTTCAAAGCTAGTGCCGTTAGCACAAGGAGGAAGCTTGATATTCAGTGTTTCACCAAGGGAGCTGCTTCGTAATGGATGTAGCTGTGGCTGTTGAACGTAACATACGAGACCACATCATTTTCACCACCCTCGCTCCATCGATTGTTCCCAAACTCATCGCACGCGCACAGCAGATCCCTCCATGGCTGTCCACTCATAGATTTTGAGTTGTCGAGCACAAAAATACTGTGGAATTTGCCAGACTCCACAGCGTGCACGCACTCAAATTTATGGCCGTCAACGTAAGCAAAACCATCGTCCACTTCAGGCTTAGGCTCGGGTTGGTGCCAAGCATCCAGAAGACAGTAAGAAGGTGCCTTTCCCTCTTCGTAGTGTTCAGGCGCATTGCATCGACACTGGCACTTGGCGAACAGCGCCCGTTCTTCTTCACTGCACGGATCCTCCCATCCAATTGACGACCAAAACTTCGCGTGAAGCAGCTCATCCATGTCCTTATCAGGTCGCGGGAATAACTCATCTTCACAGTGACGACGCTGGTCTTTGCTGGCATCTGTAGTGTAAACACACTTCTCGTCACCTTTGCTCTCGCAGTACAAATAGTGGACATGCCCACGCCCCGTTTTCGTGCAGAAGAGGTTGCACATTTCAGCAATTCCGCGCTCACCCACTCGGTATTTGCGGTCTTCGAGGTCAATGTCATTGCCTTTGGCCAAGAAGTAAGTTTGCCGCATGTTGCCATGGGATGTAGCGTGCAACCCCATGTGACCAAAGTGTTTGTTGCAGTAGTAGCTGCAGGATGGGCACCGAACGTCGCAGTAATGAATGGCTCCCTGTCCGTCGGTGTCTCCAGTATCAGACTGCAAAATGCAGGAATGATTCACTCCATCGTGGTCTTGCTCACCACTAGGCAGAACGTGGACACATTGCTTCTTCGAGCCGTTCATTTCCTGATAGATGTACTCGAAAGACCCCCGTGCACCTGTGTACGTCCGGGCAGACTTCTTCAGATGAACCTTTTGCTCGCAGATGCCCTCCACAACGCAGAGCTCAGTGCAGGGGTGGCTTCCAAGACACATATGCGTGACAGAATCATTATCCACCGAGTCTTCACTTAAGTCAGGGGTGCGCGTGATCCCATTTTCCTCCGCAAATACACGAGACTCGTTCACTTGCCCGTGAAAATGATCTTTTTCGCCACAGATGTGCGTACATCCCATCATGAAACACTGGCGGAGACACTGCACCTCAGTGCACTTGTGTACAGAGTGGTCTCGTTGGATATCCAGTACGCATGCAGCAGTGCAAGTAGCTGCAGAACAACCTGAACCACAATTGTGCACTTGCACAGAGCACCGATGCCCGCCTAGATGTTCTGCTCGCTTTGAGCAAGTTTTGTCGCAGTTTGATGCTCGAGCAAGCACACACTGCTGCCCGCAAGTGTGCTCTCCGTTTTCGCATTCGCATTTTCCTTCGTGGCCAGCACTGCGAGAACAAGGAGACACCTCCGCCGACGCAGCAATTTGTCGGCATTCTGTGTACTCGCAGTGGCCGTGGCAACTGTGATCCGTACTGCAGTGGTGGTCGACTGTCGTGGGGTGCGTCACCGAGCGCATACACCCGAGCTGGCATTTAGCGCATCGGTGTTGGCACCGTGCAAAGGAAATGAGCAAGGGGTCCACAAACCTTTGCTCCAACTGGCATCGGACTTCAGACAAACGATCACCAAGCGAACCCCGAAGCCAATGCGACACCTTCATTTTGCGGCGACGCAGTATGAAGGTCGTGAAGGCGTCGAACCCCTTTGATCATCCACGGTGGGTCTACATGTGTCATACTCCTTACTCTGCAGCGTCAAGTACAGCTTGAACAGCGCCACCAATGCCTCTTGAATCATTGTCAACTTTCCAGCCTCTCTCACATCAAAACCAAAGTCGATGGTGTCGTCAGTAACACTGTCCATCGAGATGACATTGTTCAAAGCCATCCACTTGGTCGCGTAACCAGGATTGGTTCTACATAACTCAGATAACAAGATCACGAGTTTCTCCCGGGCCCCCACTTTCAAAACGTCTTCTTGTAAATGTTTGAGGATTATTGGGTCTGCAATCAAAGCCAACGAAACGTGACATCCGGTGCGAAGGATCCCGGGGAGCTTCTGCTTCACGTCCGCGACTAACAAGTTTTGCGTACTCTTGTCCATACTGGTCCAGTCCAAAATCGAAATTTTAGCCAGAACAACTCGAAGGCAGTCTAGGAAAGCCTTGCCCGTGGTAAATCCTGCTGCCGTCTCCCCAAATGGAGATACAATTCTGAGTAGATTCTCCGCCGCATCATTCTCCATAGACTGGTAAAACTCCATGGTTCCAAACGGTGGCGTACAGCTAATGACAACTTGACCAGCATACATCTCCGTTAAGAAGTTCTGCTCTCTGCTGGCTTCAAACACCGCGTTTAGCTTGGTGGTCAGCTCGCCAATTACGCCTTGCTGGTCGTTCATATTCACATCTTTCACGCTCAAGTACAAGAGCCCTCGAAAGAGTCGTAAATCATTCTTAATAAGCTGGACTCCTTTCTGGAAACGCGAAAAGAGACCATCAAGATCCTTATCGAACCGACTTTCCATGCGAAAGACAGTGAAGAGGGACATTGATGCGATCAGTACCGAGAGGAAAATGTCTTCCTGTTCCGACCGCTCAAAGGAGCCTAAGCCTTCGAAGTCGAGGACCACAAGGAGGATATCAGCAGAGAGGAACCGGAGAGACATCCAGGCACCATCTGTGCAGCGCGAGCCCGAAATCGCGAAAGTCGTTCCCGTTAAATGGTTCAGGAAATAGCTCTTGCCTGTAGATTGCTTCCCCATCGATGTTACTACGACACAACGGCCGCCCCAGGACTCTAGCAGAGGGGACAGTAAACCAAATCGAATTGATTGCACGATTTCAGACGCTTCCGCTCCTGCCGAATCACTGGAATCGCTGGAGTTATAAGCCTTCGTGAAATGTGCTGCATCTTGGCCATCTCTCAGGAGCTTAAGCATGTTACCCTCCGCACGACAAATTTGCACCGGTACAAATGAGATAATTGCCACCAATACTCGTCGAACAGACCTGGTCTGAAGGGAGCTGGTACACGTCAAATTCTTGGTCAGATCAAGTCCAGCAAGCGGTTTATTGAGCCGCCGAAGGTCGGCCATCACATTGTGAAAGTATTCCTTGCTCACTTGAGCGACGTCACTTTCAAATGGTTCATCCATATTGTCGGTGACAACGACACCCACTGCGAGAGGACACGAGAACTGCGGGTTGATCTTAGCGTCCAGGAGACTTCTCACTGGGAATTTCTCGAAAACGTGAAAGAACACTCGAAGCCAATGCTGCTCGGCCGTGCCACCGTTTGCCTTTTTACCCTCTTGGAGACAGCCCAGTCGGGTGTTCACTGAACCATTGCCATACTGTTGGATTCGATAAGCATCGCTACGTACCGTTACTTTCAACTCCGACGCGTAGACCATGCCGTCAATCTTCCTAGTATTGATCACGTAGAGAATGTCGCCGACGCAGCCAACTGTTACTAGCCCTTCGCACGCCGCATCTTCCAGAGTTGCAGATGGTAGTGTCCGGTGATCTTCACTTGAAATCGAATCGAGACATCAGCGTCCACTTCCTCCAATTCTAGCACGGCCAAGCACGAGTTCATCGGAAAAGCAAACTAGTCCTCCCACCCCATCCTCCTTGACATTGCCATCGCAATTACGAAGCGAGACCATCTTCGAGGTTCGACGAGTGCGCACATCGAACGACTGGAGATTACTGTGTGCGTCCAAAGCGCATAGTGAGCGCTCAGTCAGCAAAATATCGGAGAAAGGGGCCTTCAATCGAAATGTAGCATCCATGTCGACGCTGCTCGTTGCTTCAATACTTGAGAAAGACTCGTTGAATCTGTAGAACGCAACGGTCCCGAGACGTCCATCGTCTGCCCCGAACGTGAACGCTACCCGCCGATCGCTAGCTCTAATCGAGCACAGCAAACAGGCATGTGGAAAGGCTCGCACATCGTATTCATCCACTTCCAGCTCGTCCGATGGGTCCAGCTGCACAGGGAACCGAAGACGCCGCACAACCGTTTTCCCTCTTTGACAAAAACTGCCACGACTTGGCTCGTTTTCACTGCTGCAATTTTACGCAACTCGACTCCCGGCTCAAACTCCATGATCCCTAGCAGAGTCACTTGGACAGAGCTGCCACCGCCGAGTTCATACACCCGCACTACTTTGCTCGGCTCCTTCTCCACTTCTTCGCTCCACTTAATGTTAACAGCACTGCGGTCTTCGTTCAATTGGATCCTGCTGATCTTGGCAAGAAGCTGCCCACCAATTGACCTCTTCATATATTCGCAAAGGGCACCGTACGCTTGGTCAATAAGAGCCTCCTCGTTCTTACGGAACTGCACAGCACGTCTTCTGTAGATTGCCTGACCCTGCGACCATGCATGGCCGATTCAAGCCTCGCCAGAATCTCTTCCACCGTCGATAACCAAATTCGCTGCAATTTAACCAGTCGAGGCTGCATTGCATATCGAAAGTTTGCACAAAACTTGTCACTGCCACCAAAGAATCTTTTGAAGGCAAACCGGGCTCCTCGCGCAGCACCTTCCAACCACCCTCCCTGGCTGCCGTCGTCAATATTGTCATTCAGAGTTCCTTGAATAGTCACTTCCAGTAGATCTTCAAACGCAGAGCTATTGCCGACATACGCATCGTGCAACGATTCCATGTTGGATTGCATCCGTTCAGGCATGTGAATCTCCGTAAAAGTTTTATCGTCTAGATTCTCGAGTACGCCCTCCTCGTCCAAAATCCGTAGCAGATCCTCGTTTCGCTTTTGCGCTTTGTCCTCTCGAGAGCCATTTGAAGTTCTGATGGCGAAGAGTGTTTCAGCATCTCGAACCATCGTATCGTAGAGATCTTGCGTTTTCTGCGAAACTTCGCGTCCGATTCGCTGTAGCGCGTTTTCGAGTTGTTGGTCACGTTTGTTTTGCAAAATACGCTGTTCATACGTTCGCCCTTATACGTTCGAGCAGACTTCTTCAGATGAACCTTTTGTTCACAAATGCCGTCGACAGTGCACATTTCAGTGCAACCATGGCTACCAGAGCACATGTGCGTGACTACAGCATCGCTGAATGTGTCTCCAGTCGAGTTCAAACCATCAACCATCCCGCTTTCTTCAGCAAATGTACGCGACTCTGCTGCTTGACCATGAAAGTGATTGTTTTCACCGCAAGTGCTCGTGCATCCCTTCATCACACACGGGTGGATGCACTGCACCTCAGCACACTTGTGTACCGAATGATCTCGCTGGATGTCAAGCAAACATGATCCGTGACACGTCTCGGCAGAACAACTTGCACCACAAACGTGAACTTGAACCGAACAACAGTGTTCACCCAAGTGCTCTGCTCGCTTCTTGCACGACTTATCGCAATTTGATGCACGGGCAAGCGCACACTCCTGACCACAGGTATGTTCTCCCTTCGCACATTCGCATTCCCCTCGTGGCCTGCACTTCGAGAACATGGAACAGCTTCTGAAGCCTCGCGTTTGCACTCTGCATACTCACATTCACCACGGCACTTGTGGTCTGTGCTGCAGCTGTGCTCAATCTCAGGCGGGTGCATCATCGAATGCATACACCCAAGTTGGCAATCAACACATTTGTGTTGGCATCGCGACAGGTACATAACCAGCGGTTCTGCGTAGCGTTGCTCCAGTTGTGATCGAACTTCCGACAAATGATCACCAAGAGTGTCGCGAAGCCAGCGCATCACCTTCATTTTCCGTCGACGCAACACAAAAGCCGCAAAGGAATCAAACTCACTTTGACCCTCCGCGGTAAGACGGTTCGTTTCGTTTCCCTTGCCTTTGTTCAACACCAAAAAGCGCTGGAAAAGCAGACCGATCGTCTTTTGCACCAAATTAAGTTTCTTGTCTGTAAGACTGGAAACATCAAAGCCGAAATCGAATTCTTCATCTTCGATATCGTCGAGGGGTACAGCATCGTTCAACCTCATCCATTTTGCTGCGAAGCCAGGATTTCGCTTCACACAAGTCATCGAGCGAGATCACCAGTTTCGTCCGGGTCCCCACTTTTAAAACGTCTTCTTGTAGATGTTTGGGGATTACCGGGTCAGTCACCAAAGCCAACGACACGTGACAGCCTGTACGAAGGACCCCAGGGAGTTTCTGCTTCACGTCCGCGATTACCAAATTCTGCGTGCTCTTGTCCATGCTGGTCCAGTCCAAAATCGATATTTTAGCCAAGACAACACGAAGACAATCCAGAAAAGCCTTACCCGTCACAAATCCAGAGGCTGGTTCCATCGGAGACGTTACAATCTCACTCAAAGTCCTCGCTGCATCATTCTCCATGGATTGGTAGTAGTCCACAGTACCAAACGGCGGAGAGCAGTTGATCTCTAACTGTCCGTCGTACATTTCAGTCAAGAAATTTTGGTCTTTATTCGACTCAAAAATTGAATCGAGTTTCGACACGAGCTCGTCAACAACACCTTGCCGATCGTTGATATTCACGTCCTTGACATTCATGTACAGAAGCCCTCGAAAGAGTCGTGGGTCGTTCTTAATAAGCTGAACCTTTTCTGAAAGCGAGAGAAGAGCCCGTCAAGGTCTTTATCAAACCGACATTCCATGCGAAAGACCGTGAGCATGGATACCGAAGCGTTTAGCACCGACAAGAAAATATCCTGTTGTTCGGAACGTTCAAAAGAGCCTAGACCCTCGAAGTCCAATACAATCAGTAGCACATCAGCGGATACGAATCGGAGCGACATCCAGGCACCGTCCGTACACCGTGAGCCAGAAATCGCAAATGAAGTACCCGCGAGATGGTTCAGGAAGTAGCTCTTTCCCAGTCGATTGCTTTCCCATAGATGTCACTACCACACATCGACCATTCCAAGCCTCCAAAAGCGGCGAGAGTAAGCCAAAGCGAATAGTTTGAGCGATCTCGCACGCGTCTGTGCCGTTTGTTTCAGATTCGTCACTGTGGATTAACGTGTCGTCCGCCTTTGTGGTGCTGTCTTCACCATCTTGCAACGGTTTTAGCATGTTGTCGTCCGCTCGGCATATTTGAACTGGTACAAATGACACAAGCGTCATGAGAACATCTCGAAGGGGTTGAACTTGCAGATCCTCGCTCTCTTCAAGCCATCGGCACTTTATTATCTTTGCCAAGTTCAATCCAGACAGAGGCTTGTTCAACCGCTTTAGATTCACCATCAGGTTGTTGAAATACTCCGTGCATACTCCAGTCACATTGCCCGTAGCAGTACGGTCGTCCTGGCTTGGAGTAACAGAAACTCCCAATTCAAGAGAGTTCACGGCCCCTGGGTTCAGCGATATGTCAATGAGACTTCGTACGGGAATTTTTCAAACACGTGAAAGAAGACCCGCAGCCAGTGTTTATCGGCATCATCTTTTGTTTTCGGGTCGGCTTGTAGACAATTCTGGCGACAACTCTCCACACCGTTGCCAGATCGCTGAATACGATAAGCATCACTGCGAACAGTAATACTCAGCTCCGGCGCGTATACAGTTTATTGCCAGCATCGACCACGTACAGCATGTCACCCATACTGCCGACTGTAACCTTCTCTGACAACGGACCAGTTTCAAGAATCGCAGTAGGTAGAGCTCGGTGATCTTCATTCTAAATCATATCCAGTCTCAGTCGGTTGTTTTCATCAAGTCGGGTGCGACCTACAACAAGCTCATCCGCGAAGCTCATCAGACGTCCAACCCATTTGACACTACCATTGCTCTCGGTTGTGCAACCTCCACAAGAAACTTTCTTCGAAGTGCGACGAGTTCGCAAGTCATAGGACTGCATGTCGCCGTTTACATCCACTGCACATAGGGAGCGCTCGGTCAATAGCATATCCGCCAGAGGGCTTGCCAAACCAAACGATATATCCAGCTCAACTTGGTGAGTCGCCTCAACTCCGGTGAAAGCCTCATTGAATCGGCAAAACGCAACTGTACCAAGACGCCCCTCGCCAACCCCAAACAGGAAAGCTACTGTGCGATCACTAGCTCGAATTGAGCACAATGAACAAGAATCACGTCGAAATGTTCGAACATCGTGTTGTTCTGCTCTCTGTGGCGAACCTTTCGATTGTAGCGTGAACTGAACTCGACGCACCACTGTTTGCTTCCCCTTCACAAGAACCGCAATGGCCAAATTCATTTTCACCATCGCCAGCTTACGCACTTGAAACCCCGGCTCAAACTCGATAACTCCCAGTGACGACAGCTGGTCTGGACTGCTGCTGTTTAACTGGTGCATGCGGACCACTTTGGTAGGATCCTTCTCAACTTCCTTGTCCCAATCAATACCGACTGTAGTGCCATCGGAATTAAGCCGCATTCTTTTGATCTTGATTCCGAGCTGTCCCTCGCCAGACTTACATAGATGCTGCGAAACAGATTGAAAGCTGCGTCCATGGTTGTTTCACTGTCCAACTCAAACTGCGTCTCGCGATCCTTTGCAGATTGGCGAACGCGCTGCTCGATTGTTGTAGTTTGAATCAGGGTTACAAAGTGATTGACCGCATGCATCCAAGCACTCTGCAATTGGCGTTGGTGGTGGGTTTCCATCATAGACCGAAAGTCGTTACTGAAATCGGGGTTGTTGCGCCAGAACCACCGAAACATATTTTGCGCAGAATCCTGTATTACCCCAATCAACCACCTCCGGTGGCCGTTATCAGGAATGATCGGGTCACCACGAACATTTGTTCCAAGCACATCAGCAAAAGCCATGGGATAGCGCTGGAACGTGCTGTCCAGCAACTTCATATTTGATTGAATCCGATCGGGCAGATGGAGCATCTTGTACTCCAGGTAGTTCTCATTAGCAGGAATTCCACGTTTTTGTAAGCTCTGCAAGAAGTTTCTGTACTTCGCGAAGGCGAATTCCATTCGTGTCGAGTTCCCGGGGCATTCAATAGCAAACAACGTATTTGCGTCTTGAGCGGCCTCGTCGTACATCTTCTTCGCGTTCTCGGTAACTTCATCCTCAATTTTTCGTTTTACTTGCTGGAACTGTTCATCAACATTACTTCGTAATGTGATCAATTCTTCGGCCGGGTACTGGCCGAACTTCATGAGCAAGTCATCGCGTGCATACGCTGGGCGAAGTGGTTTGCCCGGGAGCTGGACAGCAAATTCTTGATCCTTTTTCAAAAGCCAATTCGCGAAATCAGCATACGGCACAACGTCATTATGAGGGACCCATTTTGTGGTCGACTGGGCCGAACTTTCAAAAGCGATGGCCGGGAGCGCTCCACTGACAAACACAACGGACTTGACACGCTTGTTCTTAAGAATCGACGCTCTCGTGACCTCCCCGCAAGAAATACTATCGCTTTGCTCGACTTGTTTCTGGACACGAAATGCCACTGAGCATGAATTCCACCGCATGCTCGGACTTTCAGAAGCTGCGCCAACCTCGTCTTTATACGTCGGAAATCGTCTGGAGACAGACAGCACGTGACGCTGGAGCTTAGTGAGATAAGGAAACGGAGAACGTAAGCCGGAGTATCCCGAATTGTCTTCTTCTCAAACAGACCATCGTCCAGCCACGCAAACACCATCAGCTGGCGATGATCTTTCCCAGCATTTTCAATGCAGTAGACGCGTTGGTCATCAGGCGATAGACCCTCATCGCATTCACTACTCCACAGTCCCATTCGGCTGGTGAGCCCACTCCTGCCGTCTGCATTCCCCTTTCTCAACCGGCTTATCCACTGCGTCCTGGCTCAGCTCGGCCCAGCGCCTTAACACTGCACGATGCCGACCTTGTCGCCCTCCCATGCGTGGGCAGCGCCAGTTGTACAGGTAGTACATGAGGTCGCGATCTCCAAGGCCGAACTTGAGCTCTTTCAGGAACTCCGTGTTGTCCATGTGTTGAAGACGTCAAAGTTCTTGGCCACGATGAGCGTGTCGTTCATGAGCTGCGTGAGCGGCACCGACGTGGCCACGTTGTAGAACGAGTACGCCGCGTTCAGCTTGTTGTGCTTCTCGTGGCCAATCACCGTCGACGGCAAGTGGTAGAAGCTCGTAAAGTCCGTGATCTTGTGCGTCTCCGGGTTCTCCACCACGTACGCGTTGATGACCCGTCGCGCGGCAGCATCCAGTGCGCCACGTCCTTCTCGTTGTAGTGCTGCACGAGGTCGAACTTGACCAAGTACGTTTTCAGCAGCTTGGTCACCTGCTTGACGTCCTTCTTCTGCATGGCTCTGAACCCGGGCGTGGTCGTGGTCTCCGGCAGCTTAAACATCTTGACGGTGCGCGTCATCGTCATCCTAGGTGGCAGTCTCGAGAAGCCCACTTCAATGAGTGTCTTCACGTTCAACGACCGGTGGAAGTAGCGACGCTGAGCCACTGGCATGGGCAGCACCACCCAGCGACTTGGTCAGCACCGGCGCCAGTCTCTTGGTCCGCAATTTTTGTGCACACACAGGGAATTGATCTCGGCCATGGGCATGTACACGCGGGTGTTGACTGGGATGCTGGAGATGAAGGCCATGACTTTGGTGGTCTTCTGGTTGCGCACGCCATTGAAAGCTGCGTCCACGATTGCAGCGTCATTCTTCTCAGGAACCGCTTCTCGTCTGCACGCAAAACCGCTTGGATTCTTGAAGCTGTGGTCCCCAGATTGAATCGACTTCGCCAGGTCGCTATCCCTCCTTGCGTATCCGTGGAGGAAAACGTCGAGAAAACTCCCAACGATTTAACTGGAGGTGTCACCATTTGGACTTCGTAAGAATTGGATGGCGGCAAGTTTATCTCTCGCGCAAGCCGCGCACAGACTGTTGTGCGCAAAGCTGGGGTGGAAAAGGATCACCGGCTCATCTCCGTGCGTCTCTGCGTATCATGCATGCTCGCCGAGTATCTTCCACAGTGTCCATTGGGGTCCGTAGCGTCCGTCGTAGAGCGACGTGGTGATGTCAAATAAGTCGTTGTTGGCCCACACGAATCTCTGCAGGTTACCGCAGTCGAACGGATCGGTGGTGGCCTCGTCCTGCACGAGCTTGTTGTGCGCCTCATTTAGCCTGCGTAGTGGCTCCCGTCAGCGCATTCAATTGCTCCTGATCTGTTCAAGAACCCATCGTGGAAATCGCCAGAGATTTTATCGCCATTCGCGAGGGTGCGAACGCCATTCCCGTGTCAAAGTCCACGACGGTAAACGCCGTCGTAGCGAGACCCGTCAGCTAGTACCAGTTCTCCTGGTCCGTTGTGGCAGTCGTGAGCCCAGTACCCTTCGAAAAGCTCTCCATTCTCAAGCCTCTCGATGCCGTAGCCGTGACGTGGCCGTCTTTCCATTCGCCAGCGTACTCGCCACGAGCAAAAATCATTCGTATGTGCAGCGTCCGCAGTCCGTGGAATTTGCCTCGTCGGACGGAACCTTCGTATGTGCGTGGCAGGACACGACGTGACTCGGAAATTCGCGCCACTGGCTGTGAACGGGGAGAAGAAGTTGTCGACACCTTCGCCTTCCCAAATCGTCCCGTCCCGACATGTGAATTTGCCCCAGAAATTGTGGGAAAGCTTTCGCGTCTTCCGTGGTGGATGGGGATCCGATCCAGCACTGGAGATCGCAGGTTTCGAGCCACCGCCACTTGCATCCTCTACCCACGGACCTTCGTAGATGGAGCCGTCATTGTATTCGATCACCACATGTCCTTGAATTCGCCCGTTCACGAACGAGCACTCCAAGCGAACGTACGTGCGGGGCAATTCACGGAGAACTGGTTTGTTTTCCTTACGCGGTCGCCGTTTAGGCTTCTGGTTTGAAGGTGGGTCATTCACCTCCGTCCTTCTAACAACTCCACCACTAGAGTCGTTGGATACGACTGCGTTTTCCACTGTTGTTGGTGCTGCTACAGCATTCGTCGTCGACTCTTGAGATGGCTTGACCAGCAGAAGTTGAGGTGCTAGTCCCCGATGTAGCAGTCCCGTCCGGTGGCTTTATATCGTCACGGAGGTCTTGAGCATCAGCAGTCTTCCCTTTCAAGAAGCGTTCGTGCAGTAAGAGGTCGTGGTTCGCGATCTGCAGTGACTGCAGCGGCATTGTTAGTTCTTCTCCAGCAGCAGCAGCCTCTTCAGCTTCACGAGCAGTTTATTGTCAGCTATCGCGAGCTGCACTTTTGTCATTTTGAAGCACGCCATCGCATCTTTCTCCGCTCGTTCGCGGTGGTGCACGATACGCACCTGGTCCTTCCTCAGCTTACCTAGCAAGAAGAATTCGCCGCCTTCATCGCGTTGCTATCGGCCACATGCAGCAGCTGAAGACGTCGCAGCTCGTCTTGTAGTATCTCGAGTTGCCTTTTCCGAGCTAAGATCATGGCGTCCCATGCGTTTAACGTCTCCACTTGGCTGTCCATGCGCTACAAGAGCTTATGGAGATCATCTTCGTATTGATCCAGAACACGTGTCAGCGTTTGGACTTGGTAAGAATCGGATGGAGGCAAGTTTATCTCTCTATTCAACCGGATCACATGGCCGCCATGTGCCATGTCATGGCGTCTCCAACCTGGTCACACCCACATCGGCGGCATCTCCCTTTCGCTTTCGACAGTTAGAAGGAGGAGAAGCTCAAATGCTTCACAGACATGCCTTGGATAATCTGCTCAATCGGCACGCGCTTCTGCTCCATGGTGTCGCGGTCACGCACCGTCACGCATTTGTCCTCCAGCGTATCGAAGTCCACAGTCAAACACATCGGTGTACCGATCTCGTCCTGGCGGCGGTAGCGCCGACCGATGCTGCCAGCCACATCGTAGTCGACACTGGCACTTCCACACAAGTCTTCAAAGAGCCTTTGGGCAACTTCGAGCAGTGGCTCCTTCTTTGAGAGCGGCAGCACCGCAAAACGGTACGGAGCGATATCCGGGTGTAGACGCAGCACAGTTCGTTTGCGGCCGTTCACCTCCTCTTCGTCGTACGCGTCTAGCAGCATAGAGAGCATGACGCGCCCCGCGCCAAGTGCCGGTTCAATGACATGCGGCAAGAACTCTTCCTTGGCAACCAGGTCCTGGTACTTGAGGCTCTTCCCGCTCGCGTCCATGTGCTTCTGCAGGTCGTAGCTGGTGCGGTTCGCAATACCCCACAGCTCGCTCCAACCGAACGGGTACTTGAACTGAATGTCGGTCGTGGCACGCGCGTAGTGCGCCAACTCCTCCGGCGCGTGCTCGTGCTTTCGCAAGTTCTCCGGTTTGATGCCGTACTTGGTGAGGAAGTCGTAGCACTGGTCCACCCAGTACAAATACCAGTCGTCCGACTCGTCCGGGTGCGTGAAGAACTGCAGCTCCAGTTGCTCGAACTCGCGCGTGCGGAACAAAAAGTGTCCGGGGAGATCTCGTTGCGGAAGCTCTTGCCCACCTGGCCAATGCCGAACGGCAGTTTCCTGCGCATGGTGCTCTGCACGTTGGCGAAGTTGATGTACGCGCCCTGGGCCGTCTCGGGTCGGAGGTAGATCCAGTCGCACGTCTCGTCGGTTGCGCCCATGTTGGTGCGGAAGAGCAGGTTGAACTTCTTGGCCGGCTGGAAGCTGTGCGTCTTGTTGCACTTCGGACACGCGACGTCGTGTTCGTTGAGCAGCTCGTCCATCTCCTCCAGTGACAGCGTCGCCACGGCGTCAATCTCCTCCTGCGTCTCGAGCTTCGACTCGAGCAATTGGTCCACGCGGACGCGAGAGTTGCAGCTGCTGCAGACCGTCATGGGGTCCGTGAAGTTGTCCACGTGGCCGGACGCTTTCCACACGGCCGAGTTGAGCAGCACGGAGCTGTCGAGCCCCACGCAGTTGGGACGCTTCTGCACGAACTCGAACCACCACCGATCCATCACGTTCTTCTTCATCTGGACACCTGCAAGTGCAGCAAAGGGTTAGTTAAGTGCATTGCATTGTATTGCAGGAATTATGTGCCGAGTACCGAGTGGCCCGTAGTCGAAGCTGTTGGCGAGGCCTCCGTAGAGCTCCGAGCCCGGGAAAACGAAGCCGCGATGGCGACACAACACCACCAGACGCTCTTGGAGGTTGTCGGTGGCCGCTTTCTTGGCGAAGCCGCGGCAAGAAGCGCCTAGCGACGTACGAACGGAGCCTCGGAGCAGCATCTTTGGACGATTGATACACTACTGTCTGCGACGTGTGGCTGAAAATGGTGCGGATTTAAATGGGTGGTAACGGTATGTCATAAAGGGGCTTGTATTCGGAGCAGTTCACTTCCGATACTGATGATGAAGGAGACGCTGTTGAGACTGCTGCTACTTCCTGGCGAGTTGGAGACAGTGGAGGAATGGGCTTCAGTGATTGAAGGTGGGAAGGAGTGTGTGGAGGATGGTAGTGTAGCAGCTGAAGAAGAGGAGAGGGAAGCTGCTGGCGGGGATAGATGCAGTCGTACCGTATCTACCCGATTACAGCGTCGTTTCGTCCAAAATGAAGGCTCTGCTGACGTTTTGTGACTCAAGCCAAGTGGATCAGCTTGTACAAGGATGGCTACGGTGCACCCCGCCTCATGATGGACCCTTTCGGAGATGGGTTCTCTGCGACTGGCTCAAATGTAGCCATCTGACGTCAGCGGAGCCGGAAGCGCTGCTGCAATGGAGACACGCGCTGTTTGTGGCGACGACGACCGAGACGGTGCGGACGTTGAAGTGGACGCTGTTGAAGTGTCTTGGTGAGGTGGACGAGGTGATTGGTGAGCAGTTTGAGGCCGCCAATGACGACAAAGTGGCTGCAACTGAAGTTTTGCAGTCGATTGAGACGGTGGAGGAGTTGCTGGACTTCTGCTGGGTGTATGCCGAGCAGCTTTCGACTTGCAGTCTTCTGTGTGCTGCTAAACTGCATGCGCTGGCAGTGCGGACGCAGAGGAGCGCGATCAAACTCGCAGAGGATGACGATGTGATGGTCAGGTTGCGGTGGTCGGTACTGATTAAGCCCATGCTGTTCAAGCCCATGCTGCAGCATGCTGTTGCGCTCAAGTTTCTTCCTGGGAGTATCACTGCGAGTCAGCTTTGGACAAGCCAAGAGCTAGCTGGGGTGGTGGGAATGGTTGACCTTGCAACTCGTGAGAAGATGTTGGAGGAGATGCGTGCGAGCAGAGACGAGTTGGAAGGTGCTTTTGCAGCAGGAGTCGAGCACGTCTACAGCGCTGCTTTAGAATCGGAAACTCTCTGCGCCGCTGAAATTGCTGTGAGAAAAAGCGTCAGCTCTCTTCCGGTCGAGAAGAGAAAGCTGTTGCTCACTGAGCTGGAGCGAGACCTGGACGAGGCACCGCCTCACCAGTTCCCTCACATATTCCTGTTTCTCAGCCTCCTCCTCGGTGCAACACTCTCGTCCACAGAAGACCAGGAATTAACAGCAGCCACAATTGGCGTCCTCTTCTCGCTCTTCAACCGACGTAAACACGACGCGTCCAGCTGCATGGACGCTCTGGCCTTGCAACTCCGACTGTCGCTCTCCAGTCAACCACTTTGGCAAGACAACCCGTCGCTCTACCTCCGAACCGTCGAGTCGCTGTGCGAGACCGCAACTTTACACGTCGACGCTCAACTCAAGTGGACGGTTAGGATGGCATTACAGCAGATGCTGTTCGAGAGCGATGTCCATCTCCTGCAAAGTGTCCACTCCACTCTGTCCAAGTTCCTGCCTCCCAGTCTGTCAAAGTTAGTCGCTCTCCGCCTAAAGCTCTAGGTAAATGAAGGATCTTTAGTTCCTTTTCACTCTTTAATGCCGTGTTCCTTGGCTCTCTACTTGTCCACCGGCTTGGACATTCCCCCTTGGGGCCGCGGATCCTCTGACGCATGTCCAGTTGGCCGCGCTTGCACTCGAAGTAGGCCACACGGTATTCCTGCCACAAAACAGCACAATCAGAGTCGTCCAGGCTCTTTCCTCTCTTTTCTTGCGCTATTATACCTGACACTCGTGCGAGTACGCGCGGTCGTGCAGACACTGCTTGAGCGTCTTGGTGCCGTCCGCCATGCACTCCCTCTCCAGCATGCAGTCTCGCAGCGCCTCCGCCATGTCGCGACACGCCTTGCCCATGGTCACTGTGCAACTTTTTGACTTGCTGCCCTGGTCTATGTCATTATTTAGGTCACTAAACGGAGGAAGTTACGAGGAGCATGCGCGACCATCACTCTCGACGCGTTCCTGGTGGATCGACTCGAGGAGGAATCTCCAGTCGCGACGCTGTCGTTCTCGCCTACGCGCCGCAACTTGGGCTTCCACAAGTGGACCAAAACACGCAAGCTAGTGTTGCCACATCCAGTGAGCCAGATGAAGAAGACGGCTACCACCACGCCAGTAGCCACACACCACGCCAACGCTATTGCGGAGCAGGAGATGCTGGTCAGGATCGTAGGAGCAAAGTGTCAGGATCCGAAAACAGCGACCCAACCGCGTGCGAGGAGTGGCCGGACAAGAGCGTCACCCCAAGTCGTACAAGATCGTGCAGGACGAGGCCACCTCCGCTCCGTTCACGACTGCGGTAACCTGCACAGGCTCCGTGTGCGGCAACGACTTGGTTGACGTCACCACGTCGCTCTACGACGGACGCTTCGGACCCCAATGGGGGCCCTTTTTGCAACACTGTGGGAGATACTCGGCGAGCATGCGTGAAACGCAGAGACGCACGGAGATGAGCCAGTGATCTTTTCCACCCCAGCTACGCGGACAACAGTCTGGGCGCGGCTTTCCAGTTAGATCGTTGGGAGTTTTCTCGACGTTTTCCTCCACGGATACGCAAGGAGGGATAGCGACCTGGTGAAGCTCGAAGTCGATTCAATCTTCTCAAACGGGTGCTGTTGTCTTGATCCATCAAAACCCCAAGCGGGTCACAGCCTCACGAATCTCCTCACTATTCTTCATTTTGCCGGTGCAGACGAGAAGCGGTTCCTGAGAAGAATGACTCGCAAGAAGGTGCCGCAAAACACTATTGTGTCTGAGAAGTGTTTCCGTCTACTTCGGTTGAAGCACGAGTTTCAAAGCGACGCGAAAGTGCTGAAAGCTGTTGTGGATGAAGTCGACGTGCTACGCCTGTGTCGATCTCTGGGCATGACTGTGTCTACCGAAGGTGCCACAACGTCCAGTCACCCGTTTGACTTTGGCCACTTCAATCCAAGCGACTATGATGCAGACTTTGCGCGTTTCATTCGTGAAAAGCTTATCGTTGGGAGCGGTAATGATGAGCAACTAGCGATTGGTTGCTTGTTCGGGAAGCAATTGGAAGTGAAGGCTGAACTCACCCGAATGGGATTTTGGAGCAGTGGATGCGAGGAGGGTTTATCCCTTGATGACCAAGGCGTCTACTGCATTGAAATTGATGCGAAAGATCATCGCCAGTTGGTGGCGTTTGCGTGGCTGGAAGATAGTTTGTTTGAGAAGAAAACAATTCGGGATACTCCAGCGTACGTTCTCCGGTTTCTCATCTCGTTAAGCTCCAGCGTCACGTGCTGTCTGTCTCCAGACGATTTCCGTCGTATAAAAGACGAGGTTGACGCAGCTTCTGAAAGTCCGAGCATGCGGTGGAATTCATGCTCAGTGGCATTTCGTGTCCAGAAACAAGTCGAGCAAAGTGATAGTATTTCTTGCGGGGAAGTCACAAGAGCGTCGATTCCTAAGATCAAGCGTTCCAAGTCCGTTGTGTTTGTCGGTGGAGCGTTCCCGGCCATCGCTATTGAAAGTTCAGCCTCATCAACCACTGACTGGGTTACTCGGAATGACGTTATGTCATATACCGACCTCGCGGATTGGCTTTTGAAGAAGGACAAAGAATCTGCAGTACAGCTCCCGGATAGACCACTTGGCCCGTATGTACGCGATGACTTGCTCATGAAGTTCGGCCAGTACCCGGACGAAGAACTGCTCAAATCACGAAGTGATTTTGATGAACAGCTCGAGCAAGCAAAGCGAAGAATTGAGCATGAAGCTACCCAGAACGCGAAGAGCATGTATGATGATACTGTTCGAGACGGAAGTATGCTGTTTGCTGTTGAATGCCCCGCAAACTCGACTCGAATGGAAAATGCCTTCGCGAGATATAGGAACTTCTTGCAGGACGTACAGAACCGTGGAATTCCTGTTAATGATAACTATCTGGAGTACAAGATGCTCCATCTGCCCGAGCGGATCCAGACACATATGAAGATGCTGGACAACACGTTCCAGCGCCATCGCATGGCTTTTGATGATGTACTTGGGGCAATTGTCCGTGGTGACCCGTTCAATCCTGATGACAGCTACCGGCGGTGGTTGATGGGGATAATGCACGATACTGCGCGAAATGCGTTTGGGTGGGTCGGGGTTTGGCGCAGCAACCCTGAGTTCAGTAATGGTTTTCGCTCTGTGATGGAAAACCACTATCAACGCATATTGCACAGTGTTTGGATTAATGCGATCAACCAAGTTATATCCCTGATTCAAACTACAGAAATGGAGCAGCGAGTTCAACAATCGACAAAGGATCGTGGGACGCAGTTTGGGCTGGGCATTGAAACGATCAGGGACGCAGCATTCTATCGTTTTCGTGAGCACCTAAATAAGGCTGGCGAGGGACAGCTTCAAATCAAGATCAACAGAATGATGATCAATAACGATGGCACTACAATCAACATTGACTGGAAGGAGGAAGTTGAAAAAGAGCCTAGCAAAGTGGTCCGCATGCACCAGTTAAACGGTAGCAGTCCGCTCCAGGTGACTTCACTGGGAAGCGTCGAGTTTGAGCCGGGCTTCCAGTTGCTTCAAATGGCAACAGTGAAAATGAATCTGGCCATTGCGGTTATTGTGAAGGGAAATCAAACAGTGGTGCGACGAGCTCAGTTCATTGTGCAATCCAAACGCTCGAGAAAGAGAGCAGAACAAGAAGAAGTTCGATCATTTCGACGTGGTTGTTCACTGTGCTCGATTCGAGCTAGCGATCGCCGAATCGCTTTCCTGTTTGGGGTTGGCGAAGGGTGTTTTGGAACAGTTGCCTTTTGCAGGTTCAACGAGACTTTCACTAGAGTTGAGGCAACCCACCAGATTGAGATGAATGCAGCGTTTAGTTTGGCGAGTCCTCTGGCGGATATGCTATTGACAGAGCGCTCCCTATGTGCAGTGGACGGAAACGGAGATATGCAGTCCTACGACTTGCGAACTCGTCGTACTTCGAAGAAAGTTTCTTGTGGAGGTTGCACAACCGAGAACAATGACAGTATCAAGTGGGTTGGAGGAGTGATGAGCTTCGCAGATGAGCTTGTTTTAGGTCGTGCCCGACTTGACGAGAACAACCGACTGAAGATGGATATGATTTCCAGTGAAGATCATCGAGCTCTACCTAGTGCAGTTCTCGAAACTGGTTTGTTGTCAGAGAAGGTTACAGTCGCCAATATGGGTGACATGCTGTACGTGGTTGATGCTGGCAATGGAACTATACACGCGTCGGAGCTGAGTATTACTGTTCGCAGTGATGCTTATCGTATTCAGCGATCTGGCAATGTTGTGAAGGGCAGTGGCCAGAATTGTCTACAAGCTGATCCGAAAACGAAAGGTGATGGCGATCAACACTGGCTGCGGGTCTTCTTTCACGTTTTCGAGAAATTTCCCGTGCGAAGTCTCATTGAAGTATCATTGAACCCGGAGGCCGCGATGCCTCTCGAATTGGGAGTTTCTGTTACCCCAAGCAGTAGCCAGGACAACCGTACTGCTTCTGCCGATGTTACTTCGGTATGCACCAAGTATTTTAACAACCTGATGGTGGATCTGAAGCGGTTAAACAAGCCTCTGTCTGAATTGAACTTGGCTAAGAACGTGAAGTGTCAATCGTCTGAAGAGAGCGCGGATCTGCAAGTTAAACAGCTTCGAAATGTTCTCATGTCACTTGTGTCATTTGTACCAGTTCAGATATGCCGAGCGGACGATAACATGCTGAAGCTGCTGCAACACGGTGAAGACAGCAGCCCCGACAACAGACAGGCATCGATCCACAGTGATGAGAGTGAAACAAACGGCACGGACGCGTCCGAGATCGCGCAAACTATTCGCTTTGGCTTACTCTCCCCCTTTTGGAGGCCTGGAATGGTCGATGTGTGGTGGTGACGTCAATGGGAAAACAATCGACGGGAAAGAGCTACTTCCTGAACCATCTCGCCGGTACTTCATTTGCGATTTCTGGCTCACGCTGTACGGACGGTGCGTGGATGTCGCTCCGATTCATTTCCGCAGATGTGCTGCTTGTTGTATTGGACTTTGAGGGTCTGGGCTCCATTGAGCGTTCCGAACAAGAAGATATTTTCTTGTCGGTGCTGAACGCTTCGGTATCGTTATTTACAGTCTTTCGCATGGATTGTCGCTTTGATAAAGACCTTGACGGGCTTTTCTCGCGCTTTCAGAAAGGGGTTCAACTTATCAAGAACGACTCGCGACTCTTTCGAGGGCTTCTGTACATGAATGTCAAGGACGTGAATATCAACGATCGACAAGGTGTTGTTGACGAGCTCGTGTCGAAACTCGATTCAATTTTGAGTCGAACAAAGACCAAAATTTCTTGACGGAAATGTATGACGGACAGTTAGAGATCAACTGCTCTCCGCCGTTTGGTACTGTGGACTACTACCAATCCATGGAGAATGATGCAGCGAGGACTTTGAGTGAGATTGTAACGTCTCCGATGGAACCAGCCTCTGGATTTGTGACGGGTAAGGCTTTTCTGGATTGTCTTCGTGTTGTCTTGGCTAAAATATCGATTTTGGACTGGACCAGCATGGACAAGAGCACGCAGAATTTGGTAATCGCGGACGTGAAGCAGAAACTCCCTGGGGTCCTTCGTACAGGCTGTCACGTGTCGTTGGCTTTGGTGATTGACCCGGTAATCCCCAAACATCTACAAGAAGACGTTTTAAAAGTGGGGACCCGGACGAAACTGGTGATCTCGCTCGATGACTTGTGTGAAGCGAAATCCTGGCTTCGCAGCAAAATGGATGAGGTTGAACGATGCTGTACCCCTCGACGATATCGAAGATGAAGAATTCGATTTCGGCTTTGATGTTTCCAGTCTTACAGACAAGAAACTTAATTTGGTGCAAAAGACGATCGGTCTGCTTTTCCAGCGCTTTTTGGTGTTGAACAAAGGCAAGGGAAACGAAACGAACCGTCTTACCGCGGAGGGTCAAAGTGAGTTTGATTCCTTTGCGGCTTTTGTGTTGCGACGACGGAAAATGAAGGTGATGCGCTGGCTTCGCGACACTCTTGGTGATCATTTGTCGGAAGTTCGATCACAACTGGAGCAACGCTACGCAGAACCGCTGGTTATGTACCTGTCGCGATGCCAACACAAATGTGTTGATTGCCAACTTGGGTGTATGCATTCGATGATGCACCCGCCTGAGATTGAGCACAGCTGCAGCACAGACCACAAGTGCCGTGGTGAATGTGAGTATGCAGAGTGCAAACGCGAGGCTTCAGAAGCTGTTCCATGTTCTCGAAGTGCAGGCCACGAGGGGAATGCGAATGTGCGAAGGGAGAACATACCTGTGGTCAGGAGTGTGCGCTTGCCCGTGCATCAAATTGCGATAAGTCGTGCAAGAAGCGAGCAGAGCACTTGGGTGAACACTGTTGTTCGGTTCAAGTTCACGTTTGTGGTGCAAGTTGTTCTGCCGAGACGTGTCACGGATCATGTTTGCTTGACATCCAGCGAGATCATTCGGTACACAAGTGTGCTGAGGTGCAGTGCATCCACCCGTGTGTGATGAAGGGATGCACGAGCACTTGCGGTGAAAACAATCACTTTCATGGTCAAGCAGCAGAGTCGCGTACATTTGCTGAAGAAAGCGGGATGGTTGATGGTTTGAACTCGATTGGAGACACATTCAGCGATGCTGTAGTCACGCACATGTGCTCTGGTAGCCATGGTTGCACTGAAATGTGCACTGTCGACGGCATTTGTGAACAAAAGGTTCATCTGAAGAAGTCGGCTCGAACGTATAAGGGTGAGCGTGGGTCTTTCGAGTACATTTACCAGGAAATGAACGGCTCCAAGAAACAATGTGCACACGAGTTGCCTAGTGGTGAGAAAGACCACGATGAATTTGATCATTCCTGTATTTTGCAGTCTGGTACTGGAGACATTGACGGGCAGGGAACCATTCATTACTGCGACGTTCGGTGCCCATCCTGCAGCTACTACTGCAACAAACACTTTGGTCACATGGGGTTGCACGCTACATCCCATGGCAACATGCGGCAAACTTACTTCTTGGCCAAAGGCAATGACATTGACCTCGAAGACCGCAAATATCGAGTGGGTGAGCGCGGAATTGCTGAAATGTGCAACCTCTTCTGCACGAAAATGGGGCGTGGGCATGCTCATTATTAAAGTGTCGAGAAGTGTGTCTACTCTACAGATGCCAGCAAAGATGCCAGCAAAGACCAGCGTCGCCATTGTGTGGACGAGTTGTTCCCGCCTCCGGATAAGGACATGGATGAGCTGCTTCACGCGAAGTTTTGGTCGTCAATAGGATGGGAGGATCCGTGCAGCGAAGAGGAGCGTGCACTGTTTGCCAAGTGCCAGTTTCAATGCAATGCACCAGAACACGACGATAAGGGTGACGAAAGGGGCAAAACACCTTCT
The DNA here is from genome assembly GCA_012656105.1 of Phytophthora syringae. Classification (NCBI taxonomy): domain Eukaryota; phylum Oomycota; class Peronosporomycetes; order Peronosporales; family Peronosporaceae; genus Phytophthora; species Phytophthora syringae. The sequence continues at coordinate 197,272 of JAAKBD010000281.1, read as the reverse complement.
TACTGCCTCCTTGACGCTTGGCACCAGCCCGAGCCTAAACCTGAAGTTGACGATGGTTTCGCTTACATTGATGGTCACAAGTTTGAGTGTGTGCATGCTGTGGAGTCTGGCAAATTCCACAATATCTTTGTGCTCGACAGTTCTGTGTCCATGAGTGGACAGCCATGGACGGATTTATTGTGCGCGTGTGACGAGTTTGGGATGAACCGCTTGAAAGACGGGAGGGGCAATGATCTGGTCTCTTACGTCACGTTTGATACCGAGAGTCAGATCCACTACGAAGGAGAACCTTTGAGTGATTCTGCGCAAATGACAATCCCGTACTCTGGAGGAGGCACTTGCTTTGAAGAAGGTTTACGTGCGGCAAACGAGGTGTTGTCACGCAACGACTTTCAAGAGTTCAAGGCCGTGTTGATTTTCTTCTCGGATGGCCACCCATGGGATGTCGAACAGGGCATCGCACTTGCCAAACACATCCACTCCTCATACGCAATGTATGACTTGGAGGCATTTGTCGTCGGATTTGGACACGTGAATTTGTCAGTCCTCGAACGAATGGCTGCTGAAATGGGTGGTGAGTATCGGCAAATATTGGATGCAAGTGCGTTGAGGGCCGAATTTCAGCGGATCGCTGCTGTTTTGTGCGGTAGTGAGGCGAGTCTTGCGCTGCTTGGGCCAAGTGATGAATCGTCGAGTGCGTAGCTCAGTTGAGCTTGATGGTGGCGTAAGGTTTTTATTTCGTTTTTAGGTTTGAAGTTGCGTGGGCTGACTGCTTCATCGAGGAAAAGACTGAAGAATGAGGAGAAGTAGTTACAGCAAAAGAAAATGAAGGAATTGCTTTTGGCATCCGTGCTGTATCCTCAACGTTGCATCAGTACACCAGACAAAATGCCGATTACCAAAACCTTGTGTATTGCATATATTAAGTTGATTCCGGTACGAAAACCTCTTGAGTGGCATACCGTAGATTCTAGAAGCTGGAAGGCGTATCCTTTGACGCGTCATTTCCCAAGATGCTTCCACGTGTCTTGTGCCTCGCGTTGCTGCTGCTGGTGACGAATGTGCTGGCCGACTACGGCCCGAGAGACTCGGTGGTGATCCTCACGGAAAAGAACTTCGAGAAGGAGGTGCTGCAGAGTCCCGACTATTGGCTGGTGGAGTTCTACGCGCCCTGGTGAGATATCCCACCTGCAAGTGCATTGGGGCAATTCGAAGCTAACCACTAGTGCAATTGTTGTCTTTGGGTGGTTTTAGGTGCGGTCACTGCAAGCAGCTGGAGCCGGAGTACAAGGCGGCGGCTAAGAAGCTCAAGAAGCATGTACGTTGTTGGTGTTTTTTTTTTAAAAAGCTTTCGTGAAAATTGCTTTGCACTGACGAGTAACCTTTGGAAATGGGGTGGTGGGTTGTTGTAGGCGCGTCTGGGTGCTGTGGACGCGACGGTGCACCAGCAATTGGCGCACAAGTACGGGGTGAAGGGCTACCCCACGATCAAGGAGTTCGGCGCCAAGAAGAAACGTCCGAGCGACTACCGTGGCGGACGCACGTCGAAGGACATCGTGCAGTACATCAAGAGCTCACCTGAAGCCAAGAAGCTCGGGGTGAGTGGGGCCAATGTCGCCACGCTCGAGTACAACAAGGTACACGCGTTCTTGAACAAGGAACTGCCGTCGGCCATTTTCTTTGGCACCCCAAGAAGGGCAAGAAGAGCTCCAAGGTGCCGGCCTGGTTGGGCAATGTGGCCGAGTCGTTCATGGAGGGCAAGAAGAAGAAGAAGACCCCAACTGTGCAGTTGGCTTTCGTTCCTGGTTCGGACGACAAGATCGCCAACCACTTTGGACTCAAGGAGGAGCAACTTCCTGCTGTCGTCTACGTCTACCCGTCTCAAAAGTACGTGGTGTCGGACGTGAGCAAGCTGAACGATGCTGCGGCCAAGAAATTCATTGGTGACGCTCTTGCAAATACCGAGGAGGCAGAGAAGGATGACTCACTTGCTAGCGTCCCGCTCTTCCCATCGCCCGAGGTTGCCAAGAAGAAGCCTGCTGTTGCACTGAAGGAGCTGGATACGCAGACTGCTCGGGACTGCGCTGCCAAACGCGGCAAGATGTGCGTTGTCGTGGCCAAGGAAGACGCCGAAGTGGTGCGCACGCTGGCAAAGAAATACCGCCGCGACCCATTCGTCTTTTGTCAAGCAAGGCGGACTCGACGGCTTTCCAGGCTCTGAATGAGTTTGCCGGTGAGAAGGGCGACGCGCCGGAAGTGCTTGTCGTCAAGCCTGGCCGTAAGGTCAAATACGCCGGTACGTTTGCAAGGGTTTCGACACCGTCTTGAATTGCAACTGACTAAATTACCTGTTTGCTCTTGATTGTTGCAGCTCTTTCGGGTTCGAACGGTGCAAGCGCCATCTCGGAGTTCCTTGACAAGCTCGTGGATGGATCGAGTCCATTCTCGGTGCCTAGCGGTGACCTGAAAACCCTTGAAGCTGCCTTGTCCGTCGACGTCAAGCACGAGGAGCTCTAAGCTGCCTCAACAGGAGCTCACTTATTGAGTAACCCTTCCGGCAAACAAGCCGCCAAAGAGCGATCAAATACGACTCCGTTGTCAATCTAGCAGCCTCTTCATTCACCTCTTGCAGCGGAAAGACCAACCACTTAGTTCGACATGGATCCCGACCGTTTAATACGCAGCCTCGACCCCACCTCTTCGTCCATCGCTCTGTACGCCGGGATGGTGTCCGCGCGCTCGCAGTAGGCGTTCGACGGCAGCACATAGGCGAAGCAGCGCACGAGATCTTCCGGGTCGTGTTTCTCCTGCGCGAGGGACAGCGACGCGGCCAGCTCCTGTTTGCTCTTGGCCTTGTCCCTCACACTCTCAGGCAACGCCGCTGCTCCTCGGAACTGACGCCGCACGAGATGCGGCACGAGGTCCGCCTTGATGCTGGAGATGTACTTCTTCTCGTGCAGCAGGTCCAGCACCCAGTGCGAGAAAATGTAGAAGTGCGCGTCGTACATGTCCGTGTGCAGCACGAAGTTGCTGCGGCGCTTGAGCAGACTCTTGGCCACGTACAGGTCCTCGTTCATGTGCACGGCCTGGGACACGAGCACCACGCGGTTCTCCTCGTCCTGCTGGCCCTCCACCAGCGCGATGCAGTCCGTCATGTCCTTGTCGCGTCGAGGCTTCTCCCCTTTCACCTTGCGGGCCGTCTCCTGCCGCAGCAACATGGTGACGCTCGCGTCGTGGATGCGGTGGAAGTCGGCCACGTTGTGCAGCACCACGTCCGTCACTAAATCCCCGGCCAGCACGATGAAGTCTCGCTTGATCTTGTCCGCCACCTGGCGCAGCGCGTCCGCCGTCTCCGTGTTGTCCGCCACCTCGCACAGCTCCACGTGCAGCTTGCCGTCGAACTCGCGCGTCACGTAGTCCTGGATAGCCGGCAGCAGCTCCGGCACGGTGAGCACCAGCACCTCCGTGAAGCCAGACGTCTCCAGCAGTTGCAGCTGGTACCACAGCAGCGGCTTCCCATTGGCCGGCAGGAGCGACTTGGGCGTCTCCTCCGTCAGCGGGTACAGGCGGATGCCGCGCCCGCCGGCCAAGATGATGGCCTGGAACTCGGCCATTTTTTAATAACTGAAAATGACAGGCGGGGAAATGGAATAAAATAGACTGTTTGGGAGGGATCTGACTGAAATGGTTAGGCTATTTGAGAGGTAAATAGTTTGTCCCAGAATGGATGTACGCGTCGTTTCAAGATCCCAAGTAGTAGATAGAGGATGAGCGACGAGGTGGTGGAGGACGCAATGCAAGTGAGGTGGGTGTGTATGGGGTTAACTGTGATGCGTTGAGTTGCTGCTGTGTGCACTGACATTGGTACGCTGACAGCGTGGACACTGATGCTTCGGAGCGATGTACGTGGTGCTCGACATTTTGTGTTCTGTATCTGACGTTTTGTTACTTTAGTGCGTGGTAGTTCGAGCAGTGAAAACAGCGACGAGGCGTCGATGAGCAGCAGTGACGATGAAGATTTTCCTGTCCATAACGGAGCGGCTAGTCGTGCTAGGGTGGAAGAGAGCTCGGATGACGACTCGGATGAACCGCCAGAGATCCCGGGGAGTCCCATGGCACAGGTTGGTTAGTGCGGTTTATGAGTGCGGAGAGATATTGTGCTGACAAACCCTCTTTTTTGCTGAAGAAACTACAAGCGGATTTTGGGGTGGCTACCAATAATTCTCGGTTTTCTCCAGATCGATCCGATACGAAAGCTGCAACCAATTTTGATAGAGTGGACGAGGACGAATACGAAGTCAAAGAAGTGGAGCAGCCGCGTGCAGCTGAATTTTTGCATCGAGCTCCTCTGATGACGAAGAGGAGAGTGACAGCGGTAGAACGAGTGATCGAAACCTGTTGCAAATGCAGATGGAGCGTTCTGCAATCGGTCGACCGAAAACCGCCGCGAAGGACCTAGAGAAGTATCGGGATTTTGTGCCCAACGATTTTTTCAGCAGTTTGGAGGGGCAACTAGCCTCGGTGATGCCAGTTCTCCACCCTCAACATTTAGTGACGATTCTACTTCAAGACGAGATATGCCCGCCAAGAAGAGTGCACGAACCGCTAGCAGAGACCGCGAAAGAGACTTGCCCGGAGGAACGAGTAAGCGGCAATACAAAGTTCCGGTGCCTCAAGAAGTGGAAAAACTATTTAACGTGAGTGGCCTATTCGCAGCCGCTGTTATGCAAGCACTCCGAGTAAGCACGCAACAGTCCGACGATATGGTACTTACCAAGATGTATGTGCACTGCTGATAGTTAACAGACGCGTACACGCCAGAAGGAATCGAGATTGAAACGAGACTGGAGCCGTTCTTACCAGAATTTACACCTTCGGTAGGCTTGCCGTTTGACGGAATCAAGGTTGGTAGCCCCCCGTTCACACATTCACAATATACCGGTGATGAAATAGCCGTGTGTCAGGCTAACCCGTTCATTACTTGTGGTTTGTTCAGATTCCGCGGCCTGACGGAAAAGAGGATAACATTGGCGTGGATATACTGCGAGAACCGTCAGGAGAGACCAATATTGCCGAGCTGGAACTGCTTATGAAGATCAGCATGACACATCAGACCAAACTTCGGAGCAGAAACGAAATTGTACGAAGTATCGAGTGGGCAGCACAGCGACCACAAGAGATCGATCAATGGATTGCCAGCGTGGATAAAGCTCAGAGGACAAAACCCCAGCACAGGTGAATTACAAGAAAGCCATGCCACCGCTCACTCAGCTGATGGAGTTGTGGCCAGAAGAATTTGAGAACTTCCTAGCAGCCAACGACACAGGAATCCCTGCGCTTTCCGAGCTGGATGTGACTTTGAAGGAACTCGCAAAGATTAGCTGTGTTATGCTGGATATTCCCGTATACGAAGGCAGTTACGTGCACTCGTTGCATGTACTGTTCTCTCTTTTCCTTGAAATCGAAGCCTACGAACGACAGCAAAGTTTACAACGATAGTCCACCTTCTTTGCCTCATTCTGGTTTTTGATGCGAGATAGCAGCCAAGTAGAGAGGTCTAAGCGGAACTTCTTGCCTTACGCGTCTGCAAAAGTGCCTGGCCACGGTCGACTTGGGCGGTCTGGATTGGTGACTCGATCCAGCTTGTTGCAGACATTGATATCCGCGGAGAAGAACGGGGTCTCAGTCTAAAATCACAAACCACAATGAGCAATGAAACCTTCAGACGAAATCAGCTCACCGTACCGTTGGGCACTGGAAATTGAGTACGTAGGGGCATTTCCTCACGACGTCTTCACAGATTGACAGGCAAGTTCGATACCGACCTGACGCTCCTTCCACACAGGTTGAAGTCGTACTTTTGCTAGTCGTCACAGCCGTTGAAGTTGCTGTCGTCGCAGTGTAGTCGCACATGCCCGTGTAGTGCTGCAACTTGGTCGCTCCACGGTCCGTCGCAACAGTCTGCGATCCACATTTCTGGAACTTGATGCTGCAGACCCAGTACTTGTACGCTTCGCGGCAGTCGTCGCAGCCATACACGCTGTACTTGGCGTGGCAGCCGAAGCGTTGCAGGACGATATCCACATTGCGGTAATAAAACTCCGCCTTGACATCGAAGCGGGCCCCCGTCGGGTCGTCGGCGTCCACCACCGCCATGTAGTCGACCATGGCGCAGAACGACAGCGAGTCCTTCGCAATAAACCGACACACGGGGTTCACGGGCTCCTCTCCGTCGACCGCAACAGCGTCGCCCCAGCACAAGCAGCAAACTACGAGCGCAAGAAGGTGAACGAAGGACATCGGTCTCTCCGTGGCGACTAATTTTGGGCGAGTGTTCAAGTCTTTGGTGGCGAAACTGCTCACGAATTGATGGTGGAATAGATGGAATAGATTATGTGTGTGGGGTGTCTACGGTTCTACTTGTTTTAATTACTTGGGTACTGGGTTATTGGCGGTAGCGGTGGAGTCCCGGGGTGCTGTCTCCGTTCACTTTGCGGTAGTGGCCCCGCAGGAGCGTGCCGATCACGTAGATGAAGGGCGAGAGGACGGTGAGCACGAAGCGGGCGAAGAGCGTCTCGCGCAGGGTGTTGTAGAGGTCCTTGGGTGGCTGCATGTTGGCCATCTTTTCTTTGGGTGGCGTGTAGCGGCTCAGCGGGGAATTGGCAAGTGGCGGTCTGGTCTCAGTCCGGCGTTTGGCACCGCGCTCGTTCTTTTATTTTGTCTTTATTTTGGACCGGTGGATTTATATGGGACACTATGGGTGTTCTGAGAGCCACTAAAATCGAACCTATGTTCCCGAACAACTATTGTACCCGATTGGCGTGTGACACATCTTGTCTTGGTCACACTTGGTCCGAGGTATATTGTAGCGGCAGATACACTGGTGCGACTGATTAATCGGGTACGGGAGAAAAGTTGGAGACAAGTGCGCACCGCAGTTTCCGGTGGATGGTCTCACTAGAATTTAGGCAGCCATACTCGGAGGCTGGTGGCAGGAAACTTGACAACAGTATTATAACTGCTTGCTCAATGCTTGCACTCGGACTCCCGTGGGAGCATTTTGCGCTGGCCAGGGACGCCACGGACGACCTGTACGTGTAAATATACTACAATCTCGCAAGGCCTTTTCCCGTCAAGAGCATGCCAGAAAACAGAACTGCATGCTCGTCGGCGTTCCTGCCAGGGCACCAAGATGACTGCAATCGCACCAGTCGCAGCAAAGCAGGACGCAGTAAAAGCGATCAAAGGTGGGGAGCTTTGACGGCGGCCGAAAACACTCCCCACCGCCGGTTGCAGAACACTCCCAAAGGGACAAATGCTCGCGCTCACGTCGACGCGGCCATTTTCAAACTGAAAGCCGCGTCGAGGCGTTCAAACTTTATGGCCAGCTTGCCGTTTCACAAATCGAGCTTTTGCGGCGACTGCAACTCCGTTCTGATGGTGCGTGCAGCGAACCCATCCACGTGTTCCTGTCATCTGTTTGTGCCGACGTTGATTCGCGCCATCCGCCTCTCGAGAAGAAGCGGCGCAGTAAAAACCTTCGCCTATCACCATCGGGTATCCGTAAAGTCTGGTCGCCACCGCCAGAACCGAATTGTCCTCTTTAGCGAGAGCGCTGATCCGATCTGCTCCAGTCTCCATTTCGCTTTACGACAGCATCGAGCAAACCCAATTCAAACTCCGTCGTAACATGCTATCCACCGTTCAGATCGCCGTAATCGCGGCCGCCGTGGCGACGCAGAGCGTGAGCGCCTACTCGAGCTACATGGAGCTCATCCCCAACGGAGAGAACATCGGCAAGACGCTGGGTCACTCGGACTCGGGCTACACGGACTTCGGCACGCTCTTCTCGGACGGCGGCACCGACTGGGCCAAGGTGTGCACGGAGACGTGGCCTGGCGGTGCCGTCACGTGCGGTGAGGCGCTCGGCGACCCGTGCTGCACCTGGACGTCCGGAGACCCGGACTACACGCTCACGGAGCCCAACACGGACGGCACGACGTGTGCGTCCAGCTCCACTGCTACTAGCACCGCCGCTAGTGCTGCCACTAGCGCCGCCACCAGCACGGCCAGCAGTGCCGCTACTGAGGAGACCACTAGCACCGCCAGTAGTGCGGCTACCGAAACCACCAGTGCGGCTGCTAGTGGATCCGCCGACTCGACCGAGCAGGCTTCCAGCAGCGCAAGCAACTCGACGGACACGAGCACCACCGAGACGGAGGACGGATCTTACTGCGAGTAAGCGTAGACGGCGGGCTGTCTCGCTAAGTATTGGGGTCGAGCATTAGATGTCGCCTGGAACTCACCGCTACATGTAGTTGACTGCGGTATGAAATTGAGCTACTCGCCCTTTTTCGTGTTTAACAAGTATAGTTACGCTGCGTTTTGAACCTCTCCATCTCTACTCTCGTACGTTTGATGAACAAACTTCCACCGTAGTGCCCTGGGCATGGCTATTGCTGTCGTAGTGCTCGAGGAGGAGACACATCGAATTTACTGCGGTGACCGAAGGGGAGGATTCTTGGCATCCGGAGCTGGTCCCATCCGATGAAAACGAGACCAGGGGTTCGAGAAAAACTGAGAACCATGATTGCGGTGTCTGCTCACGGCAACGTGTGCTGCATCGTGTTAACACTTGGGGTGCCGTCGTGTGAAGGTGGACCGAACGACCCCACCAGAAGCTGTTGGTTCTGAACCACCAGCTTCTGGTGCCACTGGTTCATCTACGGATGGCAATCTGGTCGCTGGGGATACATCAACTGCATCAACTGAAGACGGTCGGTCATTTGTTGCTGTCAGTGATGATAATAGTGAGGTGTGACCCCCCTCTCACGGCACCCACCTCCAACCAACGCCGGCAACGATTCTTTCTTTGACAATGAACAGAGCTGGCTGGTTTATCGGTTGAAGTTAGAGGTGCCCAAGCTCCCTTTCGTAACTTAGGCGCGAGCTTATTTCATGGTTCGATCCGACCACTGTGGTCAACTTCATACTCGACCCACAGACTGCAAACTCGACGATAGCCCTTCCAGAAGCAACCGAGCGCTGAGCCGCAGTCATCTTGCTGTCTAGAAAACTCGATTCACGGCGTGAACTCAACGGTCATTGCACGCAGGCTCACTCACACTTCGACTCTCTCAGCTCACCAAAAAATTTACTTCGTAGGTAGGTAAGCTTGAACTGCATCGCAGTGTTGCGTTAGAACTTTCCAGCACGCGATGGGAAAACGGTGTCTCTGTACTATGACAGCAACGAAATCTTGCTTCCTTCACTTGCTGCTCTCGCCGGCGGCGACGACCGTTGCCGAAGACCATGGAGTTTTCGGTTAGGAGCCCCCTCTCCAGATATCAAAGGTGATTCAAACACCAAAAGACAACCTGCGAACCTCCTCGTCATGGTGCCGGGATTAACCCGCGACAACAATGCTCTTGCTTCTCGAATCACATCCGCTTCCAAGTCACCACGCGTTGCATACGAGAAACCTATGGGTTGCTGTCGAAATCCCATCCCAGGATAACACGATCCCACAAGTCTCTACAGTGGAAGGAGGGACCACGTGCATCCTCGCATTCGCTAGGCGATAATTCACTTTGCAACACACTCAACAAGAGTTTGGACTTCGTACACCATGGTAGCTCGGACCTTCTTGCGAGTCGTCGCTTTCGCTGCGTTGGTCGCGTGCGTCTCCATTTCAGGTGCTAGCGCGGCGACTTCCGCCTCCGCGTCTGCGTCTTCTGCGTTGGACGCGTCGAGTAATTCTGGGAAAACTTCGACTTCAGCAACCAAGGCGCCCGTGTCGGAGACTTTTTCCGATCTGTCAGGGCTCGGCTCCGATGATGCAGGCACGGTGAAGCCCTACGCAAGTGACAGTGAAGTCTCCAGTGGCAGCGACGAGAGTGAGCAGACGGAAAGCAGCGCCTCGAAAACGAGCACCACGGAGAAGGAGACCACTGCATCCTCCTCCAACACCGAAACGGATGCCGCCTTGTCGACCGGAGACGACACAAAGAGAAGTTCGGCTACTTCCTCGAGCAGTGAGACTGAAGGCAGCGCGGAGACTTCAACCAGTGGTGGGACGACGGTTGCTTCGTCCAGCAGTGAGACGGAAGGCAGTTCGGGCTCCTCCGAGGGTGGTGGCAAAACGAAGCAGGACAGTGCTAAGTCGTCTAGCAGGGATGTTACGCAGACCACCTCGTCTTCAAGCGGCGATGTCAGTCAAGGCGCGGCGTCTTCCAGTGGTGAGAAAGATGACGACGATGATGACAACGCGGCCTCCAAGATGACCAAGGCTCAGCGCAAGGCGGCGAAGGAGGAGCGCCACAAGGCACAGGCCGAGCGCAAGGCGAAGCGTGAAGAACAGAAGAAAGAGTGGCGGAAGATTAAGGCACAGCAGAAGGCCGAGCGGAAGGCCACCAAGGAGAGAGTGAAATCGGACACCAGCGCCATCCAGTCGGCTGCTGGCTCAGTTAGCAACTCGACGGACACCACTCAGCAAAAGTAATTGGCCCCACGGTTGGGCATCGATGGAATTGTTGTGTACGTGAGCAGCGACGAGTGTTGTAGCTAAAAATGTTGAGTAGTGTAAGATGGGATGGCGAATGCGAGGTGGTTCACGATTTCAATTGCACACGAGTCGCTCTGAACTTCTTTGACTACTAAACAACCCGGTGCTCGCAAATCCTGCTATAACGCATGGCTCCTCCTACTATGCATGGCAAAACTTCAATGCAGGAGTGTGGTGTGCTGTCTTTTTGGTTCGTTAGCATACAAATTGTATTGATCGTCGTGGCCGTGTTGACAGTGGTGTCTTGCAAGCCTTGGACGAACATTGGAAGAACACTGTTCGTGGAACGAAGTGGGAGGTAAAAAACCTCGAGAATATTGTTCTCGAGGTTTTGGAGCTTCGTCCGCAATATCGGTTTTCGCTGGCGTGTGCCCTGCACAGTGGGATGTGTTTGCTTCTCGCCGGTCTGGTTGGCAGAAAGTTTGTTTTTCTGCGATTGGCTATTAGTGAAACAGTAATTTATCAAGATCGTGGAGAGGCGGACGAATATTGGATTCTTCCTGACGATGGTGCTAACTCGCACTCATGCTCGCGCTCAAGCTGCTGCTGCTCAGGACGACGGTGACGTGGAAATAGACGACGTCGACGATGGAGCGATCGGCGCCGCTGGTGCTGACCGTAGCGCAGCGCTTGTCGTCGCTGACAACGCCGCAACTACACCTGTTCAAGCACTCGGCCCCAGCGTCATGGACCACGTCGCTGCGCCCGTTCAGCAGTTCTCTCCCGGACCGAGGTCTTCAACACATGCAGAAGGCCTAAGATGAGCGAGGCGCTGCTATACCCAGGCGATCCAAGACGTACAGAAGGAAAATCTCGACTCGTAGATTGTGATCGTGTCTCAGACGGACGAAGCCCTCCAGAACTTCACGCTGATGGAGCGTAACATGGAGGGCACTCTATCGCGGATGATAGAGCAAGTCCAAAAGCTCATCGAAGACAAGCTCGTTGGGCGCAATCTCGCCGAGGCGACAGCACAGATTGTACAGCAGCAAATGGAGAAGTCTACCGATCATGTTGCGCGAAAGTAATGGAGCATGTGCTCAAACCCGTCGACGACAAGTTTGCGATGCCTCACGTTGGAACCAGTCTCATACAAGGTGGCAGCGACTCTGACGGGGATAATGCATTCGAGAAGAGGATGCTAGAGGCAAGGGAGAATCCTATCGACATGCACCACGACCTGTCTCTCCTGTTCAACTGGCTGATAGAGAGCTGTCCACCAAGCCACCTTGACAATGAGTCAAAGATGCAACTAGCGTCGGAGAGGGACCAGCAACACACGGTGCCGATGGTGCACACTTCGTTAGTGTCCAGTGCTGCGACGCAGACAGAGTATCAAGCGCCACAGACATTAAAAACGGCTCGTCCGCCATTGACGACATTAACCGAGCGGTGCAGGGTGGTGGTTATGAGGCAAACCGCGGCCGTGGCGGCGGGGACTCATGCTTCGTCACAAACTGAGGCGTATCATAGAGATTCGCCATCACTTCCGCCGACAGCGACCAGCCTTGTGCGATTTCAGCCACTTCGAGGGCGCACTCGAGCTCTTGCACGCCACACACCTCATCGACCGCGAGCACACACACAAGTGACGCTAAGTGTACTCGTGTCAGAGCTTCAGCTTCAAGCTCAATTGAAAGCGGAGCAGACAGCACAAAGCTACTTGTCGAGCAGTGGAACGTGAATGTTGCTGCTGATCAAGCGTTGTCCAAGTGCAGCTGGCCAGGCAAGGTAAGCGTGGCGAAGAAAATGCTTAACGAATATCATAACGTAATAATACGTGTATTAATTCACTCACTAGTCATCTTGTCGATTTCTTAAGGTATTCACCATTCCAACTTTGTTTCCTCCAAGTCGTCAGGTAGTGACATACTACAAGCAAAGTCGGCCAGAAGGTCGCTTGTCATCTCGTCTAGGTCGTAGTCCGTTTCTTCGTCGACGAGGAAGATGAAGCTGGTAGGTGTGTGCAAATGATGCAGTTCGTCGGCCAAATAAGCCCACGCGATGATCTCCTTCCTGTTCTCGATCCACTTGAATATATACGAAGTCTCATTTGGTCGTGGAGGCACCAAATCGAAGGGTCCAAAGGCCTGGAGCTCTTCCATTGCTTGGCGGACCGCAGAAGGCGGTTCTATCATGGCTGGAGGTATCGTTGGTTTCCTGCATATGTCACGAATATGGACTGGATGTGAAGTAAGTCCATGTGGCGGTCTCTCGTCTTGTCGGATGCGCTGTGAGCTCGATGCTTGGCGGCGAAGCCTCTGGTCTGAAACTTGGGCTGGCGGCACAGTGAATACCTGCGATGGCCACGAGTGTGAGTCGGAGGTGCATTAAGCCCCTGCACTGCTGCTTCAGGCGGAGCCCTCTGACCTTCTCCTGAAGTCCTTGACTTGGGCCGTGTGCTGGAAAATGCTGTGGCCCGTGCTGTGGTCACGAGCGGAGGCTTAAGTTTCTCTCGACCCCGCTGTGGTCACGATTCTGTCGGCCGCACTTCGAGCGCATCGGAAGCACCCACACGCGAGCGCAGGTCGCTTCTTGAGCAGAGAATATCTTCGCGAGTGAGCTCGATAAATTTCAGTCGGCTGTGGAAGATAGTGCGATTTTCAGCCAATCCGATGCTTAAGATATGAACATAACAGATCCGGTTAAATACGAAATGGCGCGAGAACGAATTCGGGAAGGAAGCTCGCAAAAATGTTCGTTCTTCTCGCACTTTAGCAAGGAGAACACGAAAATCAGGTTTTTCATGTTCCCTCCTTTTCGTGGAAGCGTTTCTCACCCATTTTTATGTTCCCCTACCCGCATGTTCGTCCAAGGCTTGAAACTAGAGGATTGGGCTGGTAGCGCGAGCCAAAAAGTATTTTTTTAATGTTTGTTTAATTTTCAAAAGGTCACTTCCTATCTTGACAAGGGGATGAATGTTCTTTAAACTCCGGCCGCCACAGTGCAGAACAAAGCGATTAAGACGAGAAGCAGGGTGCAGGGGGTGGGAAGCGATTTCCTTCACCACGCTAGCCCCGCCCTATTCAGGGTTATACTTTGCTGCTGTGGTGTCGGAGCGAGCGGCCCTCTCCCTGAAGCTGCTGCCAAGATCATTACCGAAAACGGCGCCACAAAACAGTCTACGAGGTACAACTACATTACATTTTTTGTGAGCTGAAGTGGTTATTTCTTTAAACATAATTCCTTACATTGTGTTAATGTCTGCTGCACTGCAGACTGTATGCTGCTGTTCCAAACGGGGATTTCTACGAGTTTTTCGGGGATGATGCGAGGAGACCAGCTCATGTCCGTGCAGAGTTTCCATTTTGTGATTTGGTGTTGGAGGGGCACTAACATTCTGTGTTTTTGTGTAGTTATTGAACTTGGCATTGACGAGGAAGACCAGGAAGGTGCCGGTGCATGCACTGAGTGAGCTGTGCGGGTTCCCGATTGGGGTTCGTGGACTCATATGTAGAGTAGCTGGTACGTTGTATAGTGGAAATGTTTGTCGGGGTGCAGCTAAATATATTTTGCGGTTCTTAGGTGATGCATCATGGTGTGAAGGTGGCGATCTGTCCAAGTGGAGGTAGGTACATGTATTTTGTCGGGGACTATTTCATGTAGGTGAGCATGAAGTAGCTGATACAGTTTTGCAATATGTTGGTGACAGAGTGCATCGAGTACTAAAAAGAAGAGGGGTTACAGCTCGCTTGTTGACTGACAAGTTGTGCGGATTGTTACGCCGGGGTCTCTGTACAGTAGTGATCTCGAGTCTTTTAGGAAGTATTCCCAATACGCATTTCTTGTTAAACATGTACCGCTTTGGTCAAATACGCTAATATTTTCAGCCCACAATATTAGTAGGAAGTCAACCACTCTTAACGTAATCTATCAGTTGTGCTCCACCCTGCTAAAGTGCATTAAAATCCTTTGAATTTCGATAGCCCCATGGAGTTAATGTGAAATGATAGATTTATAAGGAGTCGACACCTGAAGTTTGTATGCCTAGACATAAAAAAGACTACACTTTTCGTGCGCCGAATTAATCCCTGTTGGGCTGTCCGTAACTACGTATCGTAGCACTACCAGGATAAGACACTGTTACAGAAGAACGCGTTGCACCACATCATTAGCCCCATAGTGACAAGTAGCAACTATACAATCACTGCAACTCACCGTTGGATCAGTTCGGTAACAACGCCACAAGTAGCACAGTCAGTCAACCGCATTGTTCAAAAACGAAACATACATATGTATCACTGCCGCTCACCGTTGTTAATGATGCCAAACAAACTTGCTGTGGACTTGCAGGTACCGCTGTGCAGGAAAGTAGATCTCGGCTCCGTTGACGATCAGAAAGTTGAGGACGACGATAACGTACTTCGTGTACGCTATCCTCGGGTCCGCTATCAGCGTAACTCTAACCCCCTTTGAATCAGCTCTACCAGCTTGGTTTACATGTACACTCCTGGACAGAATATTACGGCCACCGACATTTTTGCTATAACTTTTTTCTACTGGGAGTTGAGGCTTGCTGTTTCGATATGTGCTGTATGCACTCTAGTGAAGCATAATTACGATTAGAAGTTTGCGAAGTTCGAGCTGCGAGGAGGCTCCCATACAAAAACCATTTGTGGACCCGGACACAATAAACGGCCATCCAGAAACATACAAAAATTAGGTCAAACGTCATGAAACGATTGTGTCATTAAGCAATGCCCTCCGAACCACCAGTCTACTGGTGGGCTGCAGTCGCTCTCTGCTCGACTACCTTGTGCTCTCGCTGTCATTCCCCAACTGGATGGGCAGAGGACCATCGCTGACCGAGGCGGAGCGCGGACGGATCCAAGGACTGAGCGAGGGCGGCTTCAGCATTCGAGCTATTGCCAAGAAGACCAAGCGCTCAAGGGACTGCGTGCAAAGAGCGCTGAGACCTGGCTCGACGCATCGTCGTACAGCAGGTCGGAAGCCGTCGCTAACCAAACGGCAGACACGCCGTATCGTGCGCAAGGCTTCCACTGGAGACTACAGCTCCACGCGTCTGAAGGAGGAGCTTTAGTGCGCGTGCACGGCTCGGACGATTCGTCGTCTTCTGGCTGGCGTTGACTGGCTGGATTACGCCAAGATGGACAACACCCTCCCCTGACCAAGCAGCACAAGCTGGCTCATTTGGATTGGGCCAAGCGGATGATTGTACAGTCTGACATGTGGCCCATGATCGTCTTCTCTGACGAGAAAAATTCAATCTCGTTGGACCAGATGGGCTGCGCCATTACTGGCGCGACATACGGCAGCCTACCAGACAGACTGTGCGACGGCAGAACGGTGGGGGTCTGTGATGATTTGGGGAGCTTTAGCGCAGCCGGAAAGTCAAAGCTCGCAGCTCTCCAAGGGCGGCAGGCGTCCGAGCACTACGTGTACACGGTGTCGGAGTATATGCTCCCGTTCGCGCACCTCCATCATGGCATGGACTACATCTACCAGCAAGACAACGCGTCCATCCACCGCTCCAAGCTCACGACTGCGTTCTTTGAGGAGGAAGGCATCCGCGTTCTCGATTGGCCTGCCCCCTCACCGCACTTGAACGCAATTGAGAACGTGTGGGCCATGATGTCTCAGATCGTCTATCATAACGGCAAGCAGTACGACAGCGTCGCGGAACTGACAGCAGCGATTCTAGCGGCGTGGGATTCTCTTGGCCTCGCCTACTTTCGCAAGCTCGTGGACTCGATGCCAAGACGCTGCATGGAAGTCATCTCCAAGCAGGGCAACACGACGCACTACTAATGGCGAATAGCACAATCTTTTCATGACGTTTGACCTAATTTTTGTATGTGTCTGGATGGCCGTATATTGTGTCCGGGTCCACAAATGGTTTTTGTATGGGAGCCTCCCTCGCAGCTCGAACTTCGCAAACTTCTAATCGTAACTATGCTTCACTAGAGTGCATACAGCACATATCGAAACAGCAAACCTCAACTCCCAGTAGAAAAAAGTTATAGCAAAAAATGTCGGTGGCCGTAATATTCTGTCCAGGAGTGTATAAGTTGGGAATTGAGAACAGCAGCTCATTCGCCAGGGTTTTGTTAACTTCGACCATAAACCGTCGTGTCGTCTCCACATGAACCACCACTAGCAACAACGATATTGGGATTGCCTTGCGATCTGTTTTCGTTGCCTTCTGGTGGTCCATCGCATCGGGCCCCGATTCAGCCTTTCCAATGCCATTCGACTCGAAAAACACTACCGGTAGGCTATTGCATACGAAGCAACACCCGGAAGTTCGTCGCCCCATCACTCGAACTTCACGTGAACGTGTTTAACCCTTGCTCTCAACGCCTTGGGACCCAAAACCCTCGACCCAACGCCTTGGGTCGAGGGTTTGCTGGCGTGTTGTCAACGATGTCCCCATCCAATTTCTATCCGTAGCAGCATCATCGGCTTTGCAGTTCTAGGAACGATAGGCAAGAAAAATCAACGGGAAAGTCAACGAACGAGCGAGCTTTGGGTCGTTGTCATTCTGCAATTTGCTTCGCACCCTTCACACCAGCTTCCCAGTTTCCCAACCTTTTTCCAATCACTACAGCCATGAAGACGTACGCCGGACTCGCTGCTTCGGCCCTGATCGTGGCCGCCACGATGGACTCTGCCTTGGGCATGAAGTCGTACCTGGAGGAGATCCCTAACGGTAGCACGTTCACGCAGCCGCTGGGCCACCCGGAGAGCGACAGCTCGCAGTTCACCAAGTTCGGCACGGCGTTCGGTGCCGCGGACCACACGTGGACGGCGGAGTTCTGTAAGGCCACTTTCCCCGGAGCGTCCATGACAAACGGTGAGGCTTTCGGCGACCCGTGTTGCACGTGGAAGAAGGGCGGCAAGGCCGACTTCACGGTGACTGCTTTCACGACGACGCCCGGCAAGGCAACGGTGTGCGCTGCCGGCGGTGCGGGCGGTGCCACTTCGGCCGCTGGTTCGGCTGCTGAGACGCCCGCTGCTGGTTCGGCGGCGACGACCCCGGCTGCTGGTTCGGCTGCTGAGACCCAGAGCTCCGGCTCGTCGGCGACGCCTTCAGCCGCTGGTTCGGCTGCTGAGACCCAGAGCTCCGGCTCGTCGGCGACGCCTTCAGCCGCTGGTTCGGCTGCCGAGACCCCTCGACTGAGACTTCGGCTGCTGGCTCGGAGGAGGAGACTTCTGCTGCTGGTTCTGCTGCTGCTCCTTCGGCTGCTGGCTCGGCTGCCACGCCTTCCGCCGCTGGTTCTGCTACCGAGACGGAGAGCTCTGGATCGGAGGAGACTTCGGCTGCTGGTTCGGAGACGGAGGAGTCCGGCTCGGCTGACACGACCGAGAGCTCCGGCGCGGAGACGCAGAGCTCCGGTTCGTCGGTGTCCCAGTGGACGCCTTCTACGCCCGCGACGGAGGCTCCTGCCGCGAGCACCGGTGGCTCTAACAGTTGGAGCACGCCGTCGACGCCTGCCGCTGGATCGAACCAGTGGTCGACGCCTTCGACTGGAAGCTGGGGCGCTCCTCCTGCTTCGGGTGGTTGCGCTGCCAAGGTCACCCGCAAGTTCCGTCACTAGGCGGTGGATGCTTCAGGTTATCGGTTGTACGAACAGGAGAAGTTCATCGATGACCGTGCAATGAATGTTGCGTGTCGTCAATAGAGAGAAAACTGAGCTGTTGTTCATTAGGCGTTGTCGTAATAGACAAACTTTAAACTTTCCACCCCTTAGCGCTTGTGTCTCGACGGTAGGGCCTCGGCTGGGTGATGTGGTAAAGCAACAACCGTTTAATACTCAAGCGATTCTTGACGTTAGGACAAGTCTTTTCTGTATTGTACTACTAGTAGTAGTAGTACTGTTTTGACTGATTCTGGTTTGCCCTTTGTGCGGTGCCTAGTGGCGGAAGCGACGGTCGTTCTGCGTGGCGTTGTCAAACTTAACACCGCGACCTCCTGAAGACGGGGTGGTCGTTGCCGGCGCATCAGTCGACACCGGAGCATTTGTCGTCGCCGGGACTTCGGTACACGGAGCCGATTCTGTCGTGGCGGGGGCATCAGTCGACGGAGGAGCGGTGGTAGATGGGGCCTCAGTGGTTGGGGGTGCGTATGTCGTGGGGGCTTCGGTGGCAGGAGCTCCAGGTGTCTCGGTTGTTGTGGTAGTTTCCGCTGTTGAAGCGCATACGGTTGCTTCGCCCGGAGCGGTCACAGTGAAGTCCGCCTTGCCGTCTTTCGTCCATGTGCAGCACGGGTCTCCGAACGCAGCACCGTTGGTCATGTCCGAGCCAGGGAACGCCGCGCCACAAAACTCGGCGGTCCACGTGTGTCCGGCATCGCCAAAGGCCGTGGCAAAGTCGGTGAACTTCGAGCTGTCTTTTTCCGTGTGGCCGAGTTCCTGCGAGAAGGAGTCGCCGTTCGGGAGCTCTTTGAGGTAAGAGGCCATACTCATGGCCGAGTCGAAGGTGGCAGCGATGACGAGGGCGGTAGCGGTGACAGAGGTCTTCATTGAAAAGAAGCTGGGTGGGGTGTTGCTGCTGTGCGTGGCTAGGCAATTTGGAAAGTGGGTCTCTGCTCGCCCAAGCACTTCTCGGCCGTTGGCTTACTAGGATTGCCCCTTGCAGGAATGCCGCGGTACACCGCCTCGAAAAAGATTGACCGAGGACAAGACTGAACGCAGGCGATCGCTCCACAAATCCCAGAAATCCGCCTCCGGCCTCTTTCCGTGGCGGTTATCTGCCAGACCAACGGAACAACCAGTCAAAGCATCGATATCCAGCCGCAGTGTCCAGCACACCGAACAGTTGAGCAGCTCGGTATCGCTGGCAAAGGATACTTGCACCCGTGTTGAAGTGGTGTCGTGATCCTTGATCCGTTTTCGGTGATAGCGGCTGGTTGTGGCACCGCCTTTGCGGCCGAAAGGGGCGTTACCAAAGTCGATGGCAATGCCGAGTCTGATGGACTGACGTTCTTGCGAGGCATTGACGATGGCACGGCGGCGAGTTCTCACCCCAACATACCAAGGGCATATGCGCGCCATTCACCCCAGCAGCCGCTCGGGGGTCGATCGACGGCCGGACCACCAGAATGAAGACTTAGTCGACAGGCAGACCAGATGCCTTGGCAGAACGGAGACTTGGCAGACGATGCAAGTGCAAGTGCACCAGATTCCGTTGGTTCGGCCGCGGACTACAAACTGCGACCAGGGCATCGCGTGCTGCCCCACATGGCCCCACAAGCATCCATCCAACCTTTACCGCACCTCCCTACAAGTCGCACTGGCATTCCCGCACGAACAGTTCAAAACCCTATGACCTCTCGCTCGCAACATGCGAGCGAGGCGCACCATTTCTCCGTTGCTGTGGCCGATGGACGCTCGGACGTGGAGCTCATTCTGTAATTTGTCTTTCACCAGCAACACCAACTACGTACAATCAACAATGAAGTCCTGCATTGCTTTCACCGCGACCTTCCTCGTCATCGCTGCCACCTTCGACTCGGCCGTGGGTATGGCCTCATACCTCAAAGAGCTCCCGAACGGCGACTCCTTCTCGCAGGAGCTCGGCCACCCGGAAAAAGACAGCTCAAAGTTCACCGACTTCGCCACGGCCTTTGGTGATGCCGGGCACACGTGGACCGCCGAGTTCTGTGGCGCGACGTTCCCTGGTTCGGACATGACCAACGGTGCCGCTTTCGGTGACCCGTGCTGCACGTGGACGAAAAACGGCAAGGCGGACTTCACGGTGACGGCGTTCACTACGACACCTGGTGAGGCTACGGTATGCGCGTCGGACTCGGCCACCCAGGCTTCCACTGCGGGCTCCACCACCCAAACTTCCACCGCGTCCTCCACGGTTTCGTCCACCGCTGGAAGCTCGACGACTACGGAGGCCCCTGCTCCCACCGACGTGCCTGTAACAACGGACGCGCCCGCCACTACCGATGTGCCAGCTACAACTGATGCGCCGGTCGCAACTGAAGCACCGGTCGCAACCGATGCGCCTGCGGTGACTTCGACTCCGTCTTCGGGCGGCTGTGGAGCCAAGAAAAGCGGCGGCAATGGAGGAGTGAGCAAGGGTAGCTACAGCTTCCGCCACTAGGCGGTAGTCGCACTTCTCCACCTGTGTCAACCACGAAGTATGCGTAGTTTTGTCGACTCGTAGCGAAAGAGTAACATTGTCAAAGTAAATGTGTTTGTGTCTTGAAAAATTTGCGTAAATGTACGTCGAACAAATGCTACTGTAGTACTAGTAGTAGTACTACTAAGCTTATCCCACGAATCCACGAAAGCCATCGGAAGAATGCGATAGTTGAACTTACACATCGCCAAAAGAGGTACTCGGAAGGAGTTCATGTTTTATTACAACAATGCCTAGAGACTTCTTTCTCTCTCTGTCTTTGACTGTACACACAACATTAATGGATCGATTATCGATGCGGTCAACTAGCTCGTATAACCGAGAATTGAAACCATCCACCGCTTAGTGACGGAACTTGCGGGTGACCTTGGCAGCACAACCGCCCGAAGCAGGAGGAGCGCCCCAGCTTCCAGTCGAAGGCGTCGACCACTGGTTCGATCCAGCGGCAGGCGTCGACGGCGTGCTCCAACTGTTAGAGCCACCGGTGCTCGCGGCAGGAGCCTCCGTCGCGGGCGTAGAAGGCGTCCACTGGGACACCGACGAACCGGAGCTCTGCGTCTCCGCGCCGGAGCTCTCGGTCGTGTCAGCCGAGCCGGACTCCTCCGTCTCCGAACCAGCAGCCGAAGTCTCCTCCGATCCAGAGCTCTCCGTCTCGGTAGCAGAACCAGCGGCGGAAGGCGTGGCAGCCGAGCCAGCAGCCGAAGGAGCAGCAGCAGAACCAGCAGCAGAAGTCTCCTCCTCCGAGCCAGCAGCCGAAGTCTCAGTCGAGGGGGTCTCGGCAGCCGAACCAGCGGCTGAAGGCGTCGCCGACGAGCCGGAGCTCTGGGTCTCAGCAGCCGAACCAGCGGCTGAAGGCGTCGCCGACGAGCCGGAGCTCTGGGTCTCAGCAGCCGAACCAGCAGCCGGGGTCGTCGCCGCCGAACCAGCAGCGGGCGTCTCAGCAGCCGAACCAGCGGCCGAAGTGGCACCGCCCGCACCGCCGGCAGCGCACACCGTTGCCTTGCCGGGCGTCGTCGTGAAAGCAGTCACCGTGAAGTCGGCCTTGCCGCCCTTCTTCCACGTGCAGCACGGGTCGCCGAAAGCCTCACCGTTTGTCATGGACGCTCCGGGGAAAGTGGCCTTACAGAACTCCGCCGTCCACGTGTGGTCCGCGGCACCGAACGCCGTGCCGAACTTGGTGAACTGCGAGCTGTCGCTCTCCGGGTGGCCCAGCGGCTGCGTGAACGTGCTACCGTTAGGGATCTCCTCCAGGTACGACTTCATGCCCAAGGCAGAGTCCATCGTGGCGGCCACGATCAGGGCCGAAGCAGCGAGTCCGGCGTACGTCTTCATGGCTGTAGTGATTGAAAATAAGTTGGGAAACTGGGAAGCTGGTGTGAAGGGTGCGAAGCAAATTGCAGAATGGCAACGTCTCAAGCTCGCTCGTTCGTTCTTGCGGTCGCTGGGGCAGCTCCGAACTGCAAAGCCAAGCCGCCAGTCCGATGGTGCTGCTACGGATAGAACATCGGATGGGGACAACGTTGACAAACTGCAAGGGAGCGCCTCGAGCCAAGACATTGGGAGCTCAAACACGATGGGGCTTTCGAGTGCAGGTCGAGTGACGGGGCGATGAACCTCCGGATGTTACTTTGAATGGCGTTCCCGAGTGTTTTTCGAGATGGTTACCGACCTGTATGGGGTTTATATCGTTGCCTTCTCTTGGGTTGTCTTGATAGTGAGGTTCCTCGCCTAATTAATCTTGACAAGGCTTGTTGTTAATCATGAATAGGTTGTCGGCGGCCGCTTTTTACTTTTATTCCTCTTTTTCATTAGGAAAGTTTGGAAAGCTGAATCTTGGCAAACGTCATGTATTTATGTACTGTACTACGTAGTATGGATCATTACAAGTTTCCCTGAAAAGTGTTTTAATCTCTGCTTGTTTTGCTCGTGAACTATCGAGCTGCTACAGAGGAAAACTTGCTTCCGAGGTTGAAAGGACTCAAATTGGTATAACTTGCTCATACATATGGAACTGAAGTCGTGAAGAAGATTTTGGTGGTGACCTGCCTTGAGGCGCAGATACAGTACAGCTGCAGGGGCGGAAGACGACGGCGTCGTGCGTCGTAGCTACACAAAAGCGCCTGTCTGTCTGCAATGGGACACTACATACCGGTAATAGCACCGTCAGATTCCGTGGGTCAAATCCGTAGAGGTGACCAAGAAACAAATCGCCGCAACCGGGAAAACCCACGATTTTTGAACAACGTGCTTCGAGCCCTCCTTTTTCGACGATGTGTAAGACGTGCACAGCGCGTTGTTATTATAAACCGAGAGGAGCTCGCTCGGATCTGTGCTTGGTGACGGGGATGAAGGTCATGCTAATGTGGCGTGCAATATGGAATTCTGGTGGTGCTGCCAGGTCGTGGGCTTGATGCAGCACCACTCGGAGCAATCGATGAGCCTGTTTACAAGGTCTCAGTAACGATTCGAAGGGGTATCAGAGAGCACAGAACTCGACAACAACACGTTGTACCAATGAGACCTTTACGGCAGACTCGGCAAAAGTATGGTGTCGCGCGTCTCGAGAACTCGCGACAAATACTTCGACGTACTCAAAAGTCGGCGTAGAATTTTCCGTTGACAGGTTTGTTCGCCGTGATCAGCTACCTATATCCGATAGACCCTGGGTTGTGCAACACAACACGATAATGGGACAGCGATTTGGCACATTCGAGGATGACTTCAAACTGCGGTTTGAGGCGTAGTTGCCATCAAGGTTTCAAGACCTCTGTACCGGTATCACTCAAAACATCCACAAGTAAGCTGATCGACATGTACTTCACAAGGCGGTGTGCCATGACCATACTCAGCAAGATTTGTAACCACCCGGCAGCCGCGGCCGCCCGTACCGGTAGTGGTCCAGTCATCCGTCGAAGAAGCGGTGGTCGTCGCCGACGTGCCCGTCGTGGCGGGCGAAGTGGTGGACGCTGCGGTGGGTGCCGACGTGTCCGTGGTGGCTGAAAACGTAGTAGTGGCCGTGGTAGATGTCGAAGCTGTGGACGTGGTGGCGGGCCACCGCTGGTGACGGTGGCCTTGGTGGTGACGGCCACCCTCCGTCCAGGTGCAACAATGCTCTCCGAAGGCGGCGCCGTTGACCATGTCAGAGTTTGGAAAGGTGTCGGCGCAAAAGCGGCGGTCCACAAGAGTCTGACGGCCTCGAAGGCGGTGGCGAAGTCGAAAGACTTCATAGTGGAAACTGCTGGAAACCAAAGGCGATAATGAGACTGTCAAATGCGGCTGTTCTCGCTGGGCACTACCAAGGTCGTAGCGATCGAGCGGCTAATGTTGCCTCTTGCACCCTACGGCAGCATGGACCTTGCTGCCGTAGGGTGCAAGAGGCAACATTAGCAGCATGGACCTTGCTGCCGTAGGGTGCAAGAGGCAACATTAGCCGCACCTATCCGATCTTTCCCTGTGGTTATGCCGCTTTCGGACTGTGTCCTCTACGGCGGCCTTAGTCTCCATGTTGAATGGACCCTCAATGGCCGTGGTAATTCGAACTGCGGTATAACAAAGCCTTTACTGTACCACGCTAGCTAATGGTTAGGGATCATGCGCGCACTTTGCTTGGTTCTGGTGGTGCAATACCTTGGTTCTGTGCGATACCTTGATTCTGGTGGTGCAATACGGTATTAGCCGCCAGTGTGCGCTGCACGTTAAGCTTAACTTGCTCCATGTGCCGCGTGAGACGGCAGCTAAAACCAAAGCAACAGCTTGAGCGCCATCACGCAATACACTCAGCTCGGCAGCGGGCATCTCAGGCGAAATGCTCCCAGCAGCAGGACCCCGGCATCTGCTGCCGCGACAGGGTTCCAGTAGAGACGCCGCCCCCCTCAGCTAGCGAACATTCGACATGGGCGCTCTCGCCCACCGTGGTCTCTCTTGCAACAGAAAGCGCTTGTGTTGGTCGGGTGTTGAACGCACCTCCATAATGTGTCGTGTGGATCCCTGTGGTGCAGTCAGCTAGCAAAGATGGACCCGTTTGAAGCTAGGTCGGGAACACCCAATGGCATCCAGGACGCCCCGACTCGAAGATCGAACGCTTGACAAGTCTGCACTGACATCTATCGGCGTCGGGTCTTCATTGTCACTTGGCAATTTGCAGCTTCTCAACAACCGCCATCTCCTTTCGCTCGTCTTCAATACGGTAGTCATGAAGTCCTTCATCGCCTGCTCCGCCGCCATCCACAGCCTAGCCGTCTTCGCCGACAACGCGTCCGCCATGAAGGCTTATCTCGACTACCTCCCTCTTCACGCAGGAGCTTGGACACCCGGACAGCGACAGCTCGCAGTACACCGACTTTGCCACCGCCTTCGAGGCCGTCGGACTCTCCTGGACCGCCGCTTTCTGCGCCGACACCTTCCCCAACTCCGACATGACCAACGGCGCCGCCTTCGGAGACCCTTGCTGCACCTGGACGGAGGGTGGTACACCCGACTTCACCGTCACGGCCTTCACCACGGACCCCACCACGGCCACCGTGTGCGCCGCCACCTCCACCGCTTCGTCGGCTGCCACGGCCGCTGAAGACGTCGTCGAAGCGGCCGCTTCGACGACGTCTTCAGCCACGACGGATGCGTCGATAACACCCACGGCCGCATCGTCCACCACGGACACCTCCATCACTTCGACGGCCTCGTCGCCCACCACGGCGGCGGCACCCACTGCAGCGTCTGGCACAACGGACACGTCCACGAAGACGACCGCTTCCTCGACAGATGATTCGACCACTATGGGCGGCGGTTGCCGGGCCAAGTCCACGAAGTCTGACAAGTCCGGCTTGCGTGCTGGAGAGCATTGACCGGCCGGTCGTGTCGCGACAAACAGCTTATTCCTTGTGTAGAGCGGCCTGCACGTGTTAGTGTCATTGCGTAACGAATAATACAGCAGCGTCCTCACTTACCTGCGTCCGCGTCTTGCTCGATGTCATATCTTCACTTGTGTCTCCTGTCATGCAATCGAACAGCAGCGTTGACAAAATATCACATTGTGGCCGACTCCGGCCGCTGCTTCCATTTGATCCTTAGCCCCTCTACTCGTGCGAATGGGTCAGCAAGTTTGTCTGTAAAGTCTCTTCGAATGAATGGCGGAAGCGGGCGTACGCCGTGGGCAACACACTCACGTCGCGCTTGAGGAAGCTGTCCTGGATCCAGAATTGCACGATATTCAGGAAACTTGGACACACGATCATCACCAGCACCAGCTCTGCGAACGGATACCCTCTCAGCGGGTGGAAGAGCAGTTCGCCGAAAAGCCCAAAAGGAGTCGCGGCCGCGATCATCACCGACACCACGATGGCCTTGGAGAATATGATGATCACCAGCCACGCGGACAATTGCAAGAGCCACACCCGATACGATGGCGGGTTGCCGTAGTCGCCGCTCTCCTGGATGTTGACCCAATTCATGGCGAAGGCCATTTCCTGCTGCAGCCGGAGGAACGCGAGGCTCACCATCATGCCGAGCGTGCAGTCGCTGATGAAGTTGAGGAAGTACCAGGCGCACTCGTCCGTCACGGGCGGCATCTGGATGGACACGCCCAGGTTCATGAAGTGGCCGGTCGAGGCGCCAATCATCTGCTTGCCAACGTCCATGAACCAAACCTGCAGCGGCCGTCGGGGCCGCTCCACGTGCCGCTTGTACCACAGCGTCGCCAATGCGATGACGGCCAACAGTAGTTGGATGGCGTACGAGGCCGCGTTCGAGAACAGCGAACACTGCGCCACATCCTCCCCGCGAGTTCCGGCAAAGGCATCTCTCCTGCTTGGTCAATTGTGCACTGGTCTCATTTTCTAACGATCGCGTCTCTTCACAAAGATATTGGCGGCCGACTCGTCACAGTTGATGGCCATCACGTGGGACTTGATCACTTGACTGGAGCTTTATTCACGGCTTCAATGCTTGCACGGCCCGCTGCTTCACGTTGACTTGCGGCCCTTTTCGATCGTTCTGTGCTGGATCTGGTTCAGAATCTGAAGCGAACGACGAGAAGCGCCCGCGCCTGCTGATGGTGGCGTCTTGCGCTTCTTCTTGATAAGGAGGGGACGCGCAGCGGTGGGTGTCAATACCTGCTGGGCAATGGGTCGTTGAACACCCACCGATCGCGTCTTGAGCCAATTCACCGGTTTGTTAGCACTATTTGCCTCGGTGGAGCTCTTGGACGCGAACAGGCGCGACTTCGGTCCTCCAGGACGGCCCGTGGGAGTATCACGCTTGTACACTCTTGAAGCACTGGACGTCGGGGTCTTGTGACGACCTTCAGGAACAGGGGACATGAACGTCGCGTCAGTACCGGTGGGCTTCAGAGGGAACAGCCCAGTCTCGGTCGTCTCGAAGTACTCAAGGTCGTCCAGGTGCTCGTAGATTTCGCGGAACGTCGGACGCACTCCCCACTCGGTGCAGCGCATGAACATATTGTAGTACGGACCCAGTCGAGCTTTTGCGGCGTCAGGGACTTGCGTCACAGTCACATCCTGCAACAGCTTGTGAAGACTGCGCGTCTCCACGTACTCCTTCGGCACGATCTCTCCGACCAGCAAGCGGTATAGGATTTCGCGTCCGAAGGCGCCTACGTCGCAGTTCTTGTGGAAGCTGAACGAGCTGTCGAGGATCTTAGGCTCATCTGCAGGGAGCTTGATGCGACCAAAGTCGGACAGCTTGATGTCGGGCTCCCAGCTTTGCTCGTAGCCCTCAGGAGGAGTGCGCATGAGGATGTTCCGGCACGCCAGGTCACCGTGAGCGACATTGACACCTTCGTGAAGCGTTATCATGGGCAAGCAGATCTGCTTCAGCATTGCCTTGGTGTCGTCAAACGACAGCGTGTAGCGGCGGTGCTTGGAGCCGCCAGAGTTGACGCCGTATCTTCTTAAATAATCGCTCAGTTTGCAGTCCATCACTTCCAGTGCGATGCAGGTGTGCTCAATGGCATCACACAGACCAAGACACTGCAGAAACCCTTTCATGTGGCGCACGCGACGCAAGTAGTGCAGTTCGAGAGCAGCGCGGCGCTTTGCTTCGTGGTCAGGGAACCCCTCGTGCGGCTTGGCACGCTTCAATGCTATCTTCTGCCCGTTAATCACAGCAGCAGCCACCTTTCCGTCGGTGCCTTCGCCGTAGACCCCACCTGTATATTCCACGTCGTTCTCGCAGTTGAATAAACCCACATCGCCAATCACTGAGGTACTTGTGAAAGCGCCGGATGACGACTCAGCAGGTGCCGAAGTTGTGTCTGCTTCAGTGACTAAGGCCATGCTTTCTTGCGACAGCGGTGCGAGTTTGTCTTCGTGGCTGGCTGTAGACTCCTGGGAGAGGCACACTTCGTCTTGTGAAGCGATGACTGCGGCAACCCCTCTTCTGCGCTACGCACGTCTTCACCACCTTCTGCGGCAGCTTCTTCCTCCACGATGGCACTAGATCTGAAGTCGACATAGCCTTTAACCGATGTGACGCCCTTCTCCTCTTGCTGCTCCTCTTGCTCCTCATCGTATTCCAGTTCCTCCGTTTGACTGAGCGGTAGTGAACAAGACGCAGTATAGGGACTCTGGTGGAAAACCGGTCGGCGACGAGGCGGCGGGCTCGTGAACGTCATCGGTCGTCGGGCCTGCGGACTCGCGAACGTCATCGGTCGACGCGCCTGTGGGCTGGCAAAGCTGATGGGTCGTCGAGTCTGCGTCGCCATAGCCGGAGACGACATCCTGGATGGCGCAGGCGCCTTCACGGGCGTGGGCGCCTTCAAGCGCTGCTGCAGCTTCTCGTTGGTCTTCAGGTTCTTCTCCAGCTTTTTAAGCGCCAGCGCTCTGTTCTCCGGCCGAGGCGCGCGCTCTGGCGAGAAGGAGATCATGCGTTTCCTCGTAGACGCCGACGAGCTGCTCTGCGCAATTCCCTCGCCACGGCTCTGCTCGGCTTGCTGGCTGTCCCCAACAACGGTGCGCTCTTCTCCGGCGTCGGCTCGATGGCCGACGACTGGAGTTTCTGCCCAATGGTCTCCAACGGAGAGTGAACGGCCTCCTGATCAGGAGACGAGGGCTCCGGCGCCTCAATATCCTCCTCTTTCTCCTCTTCAGCCTTATCCTCCTCCTCTTCCTGGACCTCCTTCTCTTCCTCGCCCTGATCCTCTTCGTCCTGTTCCTCGTCCTGCGCCTCGACGGCCTGGAGCGCCTCCTCGGCCTCCAGCTGCTGGGCCATGTACTCCTCGCGCTTCTTCCTGCGCTGGTAGCGGACGTCGTACAAGGAGCTGGCGACGGCCGTGCGGAAGAGATCCTCCTGTCTGCGCGGCTTCTTGGCTGACGCCGTCGCGTCCTGCGGGCGCCACTGCGCTTGCCTGCCATCTCTTGGAAAATGAATGCGGAATGGCGGGAAGCGAGGACGACTACGCGGGTGTGTGTGGCGCACCCAACTTCGGCTCAAAATTTGAGTACTTTTGTAATACGGACTAAATATAGTCTTCGCAAACTTGGTTCATGTACCCCACACCACCGATCTTTCGTATCCATGTGACATGGGCGCAGTTTCAAGTATGCTGCGTAGCATTCGCCAAGGGACCGCTCGCTTGCAGCTCTTCTCCGCCCCGTTCCGCGCCATGGCGACCGCCGCCAGCGACAAGAAGTTTTACATCCTGCGCTACGAATACGTGGGCGACATTTTGGACCGCCGCGGCCCTTTCCGTGCCGAGCACTTGGAGCGCGCCGTGAACGCCAAGAAGGACGGCCACGTGGTCATGGGCGGGGCGCTCGTGGACCCGCCGGACGCCGGCGTCTTCGTCTTCAACGTGGCCGACAAGACGCGCGTCGAGGACTTTGCCAAGACCGACCCCTACGTGCTCAACGACCTCGTGACGTCCTACTCCATCCGCGAGTGGACGGTCGTCGTCTGAAAAAAAAAACGCAGATGTCCACCTAGTGTCCACCCACCGGTAGTATCTCGGTTGAAACAAACAAGTCAATGGTTGCAAGTAGTGCGGCCGTTATTGTGCTTGCAAACTCGAGGTATATACAACCTGCTGTCGGAGGCTGAAAAATGAAGGCGCCAGCGTGCTCTAGATGTGTGCTGTGCCTTGTTCTGGGATGCCGAGAGGGCTACGGGGTCAGTGGGGAGAAGGGCTCGTTGTTGACGAAGCGCCGCATCATGTCCAGCGCTGCCGCCGGCTGGTCGGTGGGCACCAAATGGCCCGAGTTGAGCACCACGACGTAGCTCATGTTGCCGGTGGACTTGGCCAGCCCCGCCACTTGGCCGTCCACGACCCACGGCTGCCGCTTGGCAACGCGATACTTGGCTGTGTCTGTCCACGCGAGGCGGTCGATGATGCGCCCCACGCCCAGGTTGTTGCACACGGATCCGTCCATGTTGCCGGCGTAGAAGAGGAACTTGTAGTTGTCCAGCAAGTCTCGGAACACGTTGATAGGCACGTCCAGCATCTCGTCCTGCAGCAAGTGACGCACAATTGCCGGCGCCGACGATGAGGTGCCGTAGGCCGACCCGTCTACTGACAGCCAAGGGGTTCCGGGGGCACGTTCAGCGCTCGACGTACTCCATCGTCGTTGAAGTAGCTCGACAGCAGCGTACTGATGTCTGAGAAGGCGTTGCCCGCTTGGCGGATGTCGTAAACGAACGGGTCCCCCGCGGCCTCGTAGATCTTCTGCGTGACGCTTTGACAAACCTGGAAGGCGTCCACATCGCGTCCTTGTCGGTGCAGCTCCTCGCAGACGCTGATCTGGGCGTTTGCGTCTTCGTATTGCTGCGAGTCGATGAGTCCCAGCGCTATCGTGAAATCTGGTACTGAGCGGGTCTGTAGCACGGGCCACATGTATCCGTTGCCAATTGCTACGCCCGTGAGGTTAATAACCACGTCGTCATTGTCCAGTGTGCCACCGCGCTTCACGTAGATGTGGTGCGCGATCGACGGCACGTACTTACCAGCGTAGGATTCTCCGCACACATACAGCGGGTTGTGCTTGTACTCCGGATGCCGTCTGTAAAATCCCTGCAAGCCGCGATAGAGCTGTTCCGCCACTTCTTCCTGAGTATTCACATGTCCGACGTCATCTCGCACTGACGAGTACCCGGTGCCCACCGGCTGGTCGAAGAAGAGCATATGGCCAATGTTCGTCCACGAGTGGGCGTGCGGGATGAGCTTCCGCTCCTTGGTGAGGCGGTACGGCCCCATTTCCGCCAACAGACCCGTCATGGACGACGCGCCCGGCCCGCCGTTGAGCCACAGCAGCAGCGGCGTCCGCTCATCGATCTGCACGGGCGCGCGCGTCTCGAAGAACCAGTAGAAGAGTTTGCCCGCGTTCACGCTGTTGACTCCGACCAGGCCAGCGTACTGTTCACAAACCGCACACAATAGCCCCACGCCCGGACCGCCAACAAATCTCAGCACGAGCAACACAAACCACCAGCGGCCAAAAGAGCAGCTCCAGTGACCGACGCACCTGATTCTCCAGCGGCGCCCCGAAGCCCGGCAGGAACAGCACAGCGTCGTCATCGGGCGAGTCGTCTGTTCTGCGGTCCTGGACTTGCGTCGCCTGCGCGTCTCTCAGCGCCGCGTTGTCGGCCACGTCCCGGCCGGCCATGGAGAGCGTCGCGCCGCCGATGATGTAGACGGCCATGGCCACCAGCAGTCCGGCGACCGTCGCCCGGCGGATCGTACGAGGCGTGACGGCCAGCGTGGGCCCGCGGACGCGTCTGGGCGCGCGGTTCGGGCCTGAAGAGCCCTCCCGTACGGAGGAGCCGGCCACGGACGCCACGGAGCTGGCCGGCGACTGCCACAGCGGCGTGCCCTCGTTCATGGATGCGCCACTTCGGGGATCTTTAGCCGCAGGAGTGCAAAGACCCGTGGGCTGAAGGTGATAATCAGATTCACCTGCGCAAAGGGATACAGGTTCAACGTGACTACTTCCGACAGGTTATACGTTACCACAGTTCGTATCGCGCCTGCTTTGGTAGGAAGGCAAAAGGTGATGCTGTGGAGGGAGTAGAGGGGTATATGGAGATGCAGGTTATGCCGCAAGATAGGGCCTGTCTAAGTGGATGCGTCCACGAGCTTGGCCAGCGCTGAGGTGTTCCGCATGGCGACCTGCATGCACTGCTGCATGACGCTGGGCGAAACGATGGACCCGCCGGCCTTGTACACGCCGCAGATCTGTCCGTTGGTGCTGTATGTGAGGCTGAACACGGCGCTCGCGAGGTCCTCTTCGTCGCTCGTGGGGTCGATGAGCACGGTGTCGTCCACCACGGCGAAGGTCGTGGCGTACGCGCTGTGCTCCACGCGCAGCGGCGTGGCGTCTCCGTCTGCAGCAGGCAACCAGTTGTCAGTTTCCAGCAACGAGTTTGCCTATTGTCCCGACCAGTAGTTCATACCTTGCACAATGGAGACGACGTTGTCGGCCTCGTTGATCGACGTGGCAGGCAGCTTCAACGTCTTGAGCGCCGCCATGACCGACGTGAGCGCGGCGTCCAGCACATTACCGTCGTGGTCCACGCAGTACACGTCCACCATGAGCTTCCAGGCCGCTTGGCCGGTGGCGATACCGAGGTTCTCCATCTCCACCACGCGGGACCTGAAACAAATCAACATCGTTACCATCCTCCATCCGTCCCCCAAGAGCCCAGCATTTCCACCCACCCGACAATAATCCTAGTCAACTGACTGCCAATGCTCTGCGACTCCTCAGACGGCCGACCCACCGAGAACCTGTTCGAGCACAGCGGCGACAAGTGCACCTGCACAGCTACAGACAGACGCATATCAGTCTTCAGATTCTAGAAAAGCGCCTATTTTCCAGATCTACGCACCGATTTCGCCCTGGTCGGGAGTGGCCACTGCGGGCGTACCCACAGCCAGCTTGATGGCCGCCAGCACGGACGTCTGGCCGAGCTTCACGAGGCTCGAGCTGGCCGCCGTGTGCACCACGTTCGTCTGCAGCTGCACGGCGCGCGCGGCCTCCAGCGTACGCGAGTCCGGCCGCACTTTGCTGGCCAGACATTTTTCATGTACTCGTCCGGGAACAGCTTCCGGTACATGTCGGCGCTGAACGAGAGCGCCACGTCGGTGCCGTTGGTCGCCGCCATCTTGTACCTGATTGTATGCCAACGCTTTTGGTATTTTGTACAGTGGCTACAGAAATTTGTATTTGCTCAAAAGGGCCTGGTTCGTGTGTCTCGGTCTGGTTAAATGCCAGCTAGGGCTAGGTCATACGCGCATTCTGATAGGCTAAAAATGCTGTTTATTGGTCCTCGCCTTACTTTTCGATTAACTCGACGGGAGATCGAGTTAAAGAGAAAATGGAGGGTCATCACTCACTGGTGCATATAGTGACATTGGCTATATGCGGTGCTGCCGCGATGCTGGCGTTGGCGGGCGCAGCAGCTGCAACGAGACGAAAGGAGGCCGTCAACCGCTTCCACGTTCCTGTTCGTATGGACGTGCGTACAGCTATGACGAATCCTGCCTGGAATCAGTGGTTTAAGCTTAATTTGCGCTGCTCGCAAAGGACGTTTGAACTGCTGTGCAAGTTGTTAGAACCCTGTTTTGGACCTACTAACTATCAGCGCTATAACTTTGAAACACGCGTAGCGTGTACCCTCTATCATCTCGCCTCTTCTGGGGGCTACCGCGAGACAGCGGCAGCTTTGGGGGTCTCCAAGGAGTGGTGTGTCAAGGCAGTGAACCAAATGCTGCGCGTACTCTGTCGCTTAAGCACCGATTACGTGAAGATGCCGACACAGTCAGAAGAATGGGAGCAGATAGAAGAAGGCTTTCGTAGAATAAATGGATTTCCATGGTGTGCCGGAGCTGTGGACGGCACGCTAGTTGAAATTCAAAGGCCACATAACTGTGAGGGTTGGTACAACCGAAAAGGTGAGTTACAAAAATTAATGCTGTTTCCTGTTCTTGCTAACTGTAATGTAATTATTATTTGCTGCGCTCTGCTAGGTCGACCATCGTTCAATGTTCAAACCGTTTGTGATCATCGCAAGAGTTTCCTCGCTTTTGACGTTCGTCCTGGTTCATGGAGCGACAAATTGTTTTGGAAGTACTCTAAATTTAGCAAGGACGTGGAATTTCAAATACCCCGCGGTTATCATATTCTAGGGGACTCGGGGTATGCGCTGCTCCCAGTTCTGATGACACCTTTTCCGGACGACGGAGAGCTGAGCGACGAATGCAGGTTGTACAACTACATCCATTCGTCGACTCGAATGAAGATTGAAGGAGCCTTTGGACTGCTAAAAGAGCGGTTTCGAGTATTTAAAACTGCTTTACCTGCAAAAACAATCTCAGGTGCAGTGAGAATGTTGATCGCATGCATGGTGCTTCATAACATCATGATCGACCTTGAAGATGATGGGATCAGCGAGTTCTTCATAGAGAGCCAAGATTCATGTACTGTCGACAGCCAAGTAGGTGAAGCTGGGTCCACGGCGAGCGAGGCGATAGCGGTTGAAATTGCCAAGCAAAAACAGAAAGAGATCGCGCAAATGCTAATGAGATTGGCTGGGCGTAGTTAGAATACTGCTAACACAGCTAATTGTTGCTGCCTCGTCCAGTCTAATCTATTCCTTGCGAAGTAACTCGATCAAACTTCCGAGGTTTGGTTCTGAACTTGAAGTTGTTCGATGACGATGTTGAAACGAGCCTCCATGAACTGCTCCATGTGCTGAGGCTGCGCGGACAGGTGTGGGGGTTGCTGCGATGAAATTGCGGTGGCAACAGCATGAAATCCTGCAGACATTGCCTTCATTCCAACCTCAAGTCCCTCGGCCACCGTCTTGCCCCTCTTTCTACTACCGGTGTTACCGTTGTCGTCTTCGCCGTCCGAATCGAAGAGCTCACCAACGTTGTCGGTATCGGCTAGACTGTCACCCTGCATTCCAGTACCTCTAAAAATAGCAACAAGGCAGCGTAAGTGTCAATTATAATATGGTTAATAGCTTGAAAGCGAAATATATACCTGGTCCAATATTCTTCCATCAGCCCCAAACAGACCGGTTCCACGATCGGTTTGTCGACATTGTTGCCAGTGGAGCTGATGTCGGAACAATACTCAGCCCACTTCTTCTTCAAGCCTTTGATCTACCGTTAAAACAACAAAAATAGTTTAAAACCAGAATATGCGTTTGCACTATGATCAAAAGCCATCACCTTGTTCTTGCACTGCTCGGAGGAGATCAGCACTTCGTGCTCCTTGCTGAGCTCGCCGGCTAACAGCAGCCACGCTGCGCGGATCATGGCGTTGTTGCGAGCCGATTGAAACTTGGCACGAAACGTTTCGTACCGCAGTCGCATCAGCGAAGCCGTCATGGCGTCGCTCCACTCGAGCGCCTCGGCGCCTTTGGCTTTGGCGGTCTCCCTTTCTTTTGCCTTCTTCTGAGTCTTCTTCGGAGTCGACATGGCAGCGTCGTCGTTTGCTTTTGCGTTACCCGAGCCTGCTGCACATTGATCAACACTCACATTGATTAGCACAGTACAGTAAGAGTGGTGAGCAACCTTGATTCATACCCGAAGAAGAGCTCTGAAGGGAAGTAGCAGCTCCGCTGCCAAGGGTCACAGCAGAGGCGATGATTGCAGCTTTCAGCAGCAGGCGGAGGTGCGGCGCCTTCAGCAGCACGTGCAGGAGCAAAGTAGAAAAGAAATAGTATGCACTCAAAAAAGTAGCTACTTAAAATAGTGCACTCAAAAATAGTATGTGCTCAAAAATAAAGTCGAAGGTTTTGACGCACACCATTTTCATTTTTTGACAATGGCGAAGCGAGCGGAAGCGCTGCGTTTGTACCGCGCGATCTACCGCGTACGTTGATGGAAGGGAGGCATGGTGTATATAGTTGGATAGAGGAGACGATAGCGGTTCTAATGGTGTGATTGTTGTGTGCGTGTGATTCTCAGGCGGCCGGGAAAATGCCGACGCGCGACCGCACCAACTACGTGCGTCGCCGCCTTCGCCACGAGTTCGACGAGGCGCGGGAGAGACCAACGCCGAGAGGATCACGTAATGGAGGTTATTTATCATCATGTTGAGGTTTTAAATCTCACAGGTGGTGCTGTATTGGCGGCAGGTTCCTGCTCCGCTTGGCCGAGACGCAGCTGGAGACGGTGCAAGTGCAGGCCGAGCACTTGACGGCCATCTTCTAGTCCAGACTACCATCGCACGTAGAAATAGAGGCAAGGCAAGAACAACAAGTTTTGGAGGACTATCAGATTTGAAAATTCGTGGCTGCTCTTTAGAAACGGCAATGTCGAGAGATGACCGCGCCCATCGGAAAGCTTCACCTCGATTTCTGCACGCCCAATTCGTGCAAACGAGATTCCAGCAAACTTATTGCCACAATCGCGCCAGCTTGGATTCCTTTCTCTGCGGCTTCGCGAAAGGTGGTCTCCAGTGGGGTTTTTCGCGTTGAATCCTTACCACCCGTCAGGGACACGGTAGACACGGACGGTAAGGAACTGAGCAAAGCACGACGACTTCGGTAACTCCTTCTGGAAGTCTTCAAAACGTACGTTACCGTCGGCGCATGCAGCTTAGAAGCGAATGCGTGGCCATCAAGTCAATCTCACTTTTGGCAGGGTTCCACTCGGGAATTCGCTTCATAGTTGCTTTACTCAGTGGTGACTTGGGCGATATGCACTCGACCGAGACTTTACCATTCAGAAAACGAATACCCCTTGTCGTGTATATTAAATAGTGTGTCGCTTGATAGTCCCCAACTTGAAAGGCATTTGCAGTAGAGAAATTGGGCCATTTCAGGTTGGGTGGAGCGAGGAATGTTACCGTGACAATAAACTGGAGAAGAAATTAGCAATGATCACAATGAAACGTTTTGACATAGATGGAAGCTGACTTCTGGGAAAATAATTGCATACGAACCTCATTTTCTTCGTAGTATTTTCTCTAGCGGTGAGGTTTTGCATGTAGATTAGGCCAAACAAATGTATGGGCGCAGCAAGGAGTTCGAACAATTTGTCGCCAGTGTCAACCAACTTGATGCCATATTTGAGGTATCATCCCTCATTCCCTCGATTAGCTTAACCCTATCGCGAGCCACTTAATCGAGGGACGAAAATACAATTTACGCGAGTACCGCGAGGTATAAAGGTCAAATTAGGGGAAATCTACTTATCCCCTATGGATAGATAAGCTCTTACTGCTAGATTATTCAATCGCATGAACTGCTTCGCATGCAGAATCAGGGATCCCGAAAATGGATTAATATGCCGGTATATTAATATCGACAACGAAAACTAATTAATAATGGAATTCTAGAGGACCGTGATAATTCTTAATTAAATTTTACGTAATGGTACATCACTTACAGGTCATACAAAGATGCATATCTATGTAATAATAAACTTAGTGCCTTTCTAAACGCTATAATTGTTTATTAAATTCTTCTTTAAGCGATAATTACTTATTCTGAAGTGCTCGAAATATCTTCAACTTCAAGAAGATCAGCTTCTTATGCTGCCATCGCGATCGTTGGTCTACAACGTTGGATGGAGTTGTCGGGCACGAACGCTGCAGTCTTCTCGATGGACAAATCGGCGTGCGGCAAGAACGAGGCCGGGAAAATTGGAATGCCCCCGAATCGAGGCGTCGAGTTCGAACTGAGAAACAGACTCGCTTGGGCGTTCGCTTGAAGTCGGCTTTATCAACCGAAGCGCTGCAACAAACAATTCAAATATGGGCCACGTACCCTGGTCCTCAGGGATTTTTATGTAGCTGTCGGGTCCAATCCTCCCGTCGTCCTTCAGCTCCAGCACAGCAGAATCGTCATCCGACAGCCACTTGCCGTCTCTTATCGTCAGGAAGAACTGCAAAGTGTCTTCATCCTTGATGGTGTTTGTATTTTCGCCGTCTAGAAAATCCACGTTATCCTCTTCTTCCTCAAGTGTGAATGCGATTCCTCTCCTGTCTCCGACAATGACACAGTTCAACAGCACCATATTTTTTAGTTCTGAGAAGAAACACTTTTCGGGCCGTACCTACCTAGTCGTCATGAGAGGAGCTGGTCCTTTTCAATTGCTGCTGCTGTCTGCTGCGAAGTCTTACAGACCCAATGAGACGATTGTAGTGTGTCCGGCAGGGCGGATAAAGTGCGTTTCGTCGACATACCACAGCTTGTCGACAATGAACGCGTTGTCAAGCTTCTTCTGCTGTAGCTGCCGCGAAATGCGTTGACACGTATCTCGAACTCGCTCCAGCGCAGATTCGTCAAGCACATCTGGAGATAAAACTCGTGCAAGCGTCGAGTGGATGATCGTCTGCGGACTCTTCTTGGACACGAAGGGGAACGTCTCCACCGCCGCTTGGCGCAGTAGATCCACCCCAAACTCTGCGTGGCGTCCAGCGTTCCTAGCATTATCGTCACCTTCAACCAGATCGTCACCTTCAACGCATTGCAGCAGCAACAAAATCGCCCCTGAGGCCGCCAGAACCACCTTCTCAGGAACCATCCGAATGGGCTTAAACTGCTTTGCCAGCTCCTTCAGCAACGAAATCTCTCGAGCCAGACGTTCGCTCTTGGTCCCGTGTGGGTTCAAATCGTCTGGGTGCGACGTGTAGAAGAGCGTGACGTGCATCAAGTCTCGGTCGCTCACGTAAATGTCGTCTGAGGTCCCTAAAACCTTCAGCACTTCACTCGTCATGTCACTCCATTGCTCTGCTGTCGCGCGTGGAATCTCCGCACACACGACCGTCACCGCCGCGTCCTCCTGGTGAAAAGTGAACTCCTTGGGGGCAGCTCCCGATCCGTCAAACGTGAAGAGCGCTCTACAGCAACAAATTGGTAGGTTAAACTACCAGTAGGTATTTGTTTCACAGCACCACAACCCCCTTCTACCTGGATGCAAGCACAGCTTCACGCTTTAACCCCTTCTCAGCACTCTAATCGCATAGGAAAGAGCTCTAATTTTAGAACCCAAAATACCTAAAACATGTTATTTTTGAGAAAAAAACTTTTTCTCGAGACATCTCACGCCGATGGCCACAACTTTGTTTCTACTTGACTTTTCTCGGAGCTGACAGCGTCAAAATGTAGTTAAAAGGGCCCTCTATCGCCTACTACAGCTCACTTTGTTCTGAGGTTAAATTCGTAATGATACTTTTGTTTGGTTTGGTCTCTTATACTCAGCACTAGTGCTACCATTGATAGCCTATCAATAGCGAAGTATTCGACGGTGTTTCCAAATGCTCTGATTATGGAATCATTATTTTCGTTTTTGTGTATTTAATTGAATAAAATATGTGAAACCATTATTTTCATATAAGCTCCGCGCATGCAAACGGTGGGGTGACGAGTTGGCTCGACCTACTCTTCTTGTTCTGGGAAGAAAAGATCGTCAGAAACCTTGGCGAGATCAGTCAACGATAAGCCAGCAGACAAAGCTCAAGAAGCGTGGCCGAAGTAGTCGCCTTACAATGGATGCATTTTGCGCGCTTGGACTTGTACGTCCCAGATGGAGTGATCGTGAAAATGTTCCTAAAAGTGTCCACACTTCCGGGGCATAGTGCTCAAGCCACAATGATAGAGATCGAGAACTGATGAAGCGAGCGAGTCTCCCTCGTCATTGAATGAATCTCCCTCCACCCATGCTTCAACGTGTGACAGAAAATTGTCTAATCATTTTTTAACAGTAGGCCTAAATAAAAGACGTTAAAAAACGCGATTTTTATTAGTATTATAAGAAACGTTCAAGGGTTAAGCTTCATGGACGACATGTAGTTTTAATCGGAAGCAAGCAAACTGTAGCATTTACTTTTGCTGAGATAGGAAGTAATTCATTGCTGCGCAGCCCAACAAGGGTCAATTCTGTCGGGTATACGGACCCGCTACCAACCTTTAGTACCAGTATACGATGCCCCGTAGTGACTTCGTAGCAACAAAGCCTGCGCAGATGCTGCGGCTGCGAAGCAGACGCAGGAGATGCGCCCTGGACGTATAGTAGTGTTGATTTCGATATAATTGAGTGAGTTAAGCATCAGATGCTATCCCGTATACCAATGCCTATCTCAGCCTTCGCGTAGCCCTAGTTTGCTTATAAATAATTAACGGATCTATAGCTCTGATGTCTTACTTGAGGTATGGTCGGGCTTCTTAATTGAGGTATTTCGAGTCCGATTTCCCTCAAATATAGAAGCCTGTTGATGACGATGCTGGGGTGAGAATTGTACTCCCTGACAAACCGTATGTGCCCCGATAGTAAGTCCAAGCGTGATTGCAATCGGCCGTCGGATCAAAAACTTTTAAAAGCATGGGCCGTTTGTTCTCAGGATTGGCACACCCTGATTCAAGCCATTTGCTTGAAATCTAAAAAGTCTCGGTGCAAGCATGATGCGGTTGCGTCGAGCAGGTTACAGCTTGCCATCTCCTAAGAACCCCTTTAATACCGGTGTGCAGTACAGGGCTAACATTTGATGATCAATCCAAATGCAGATCGTCAATATAGAAGCCAAATAATGCGTTCTGTAGGAGAGCGTGCCGTACCTCACCACTGCCCATCTGCGAATTATGCGCACGCTGCGTTCGTGATCGAGCGACTGGTACAGATTATATTAACCAGTCGCTGTTCTGTTCGAACCAGTCCGTCCGGCTCGTAGCGCCAGAGCCTCATTCATTTCCAAGTTTGCTTCTTCAGACGCAAGTGCTCCCAACCACAGCCAATCCATCTGCCGGCGACTGCAAAACGATGCGTCTCAGTTACGTCCTCTTGGTGGCGGTTGTCACTCTCTTCACGAGCGTCGATGCTGCTTTGACGACAGCCGAGTCGACCAATCGGTTGTTGAGGACCGACGTGGAGCACCAGGAAAGGAGACTCATGAAAAGGATCCCGTTGAACTACGTGAAGGAGCTCCTGAACAGTGAAAGCAAGCGGAAGGGTGCGTTGCAGACCTGGAAAGACTCGGGCGTCAGCGACGCCAGGCTCGCGAAATCGCTGAGGCTTAAGACCAACCAATTCCAGAACGTCGAGAACATCCTGAACTTCAACAAGAAGGACCAAGCCCAATTGCTCAAGTACTATCGCGACTTCATCAAGGTAGACTAAGAAACTAGCAAGGAATGGATTAGCCGTTTAAGTCGATGTAGGACATGGTTTGAAAACTGCTGAATGCCGTGCAAAGGCGATGGATGGATGCTGACCAGAGGTCGGAAATTTTTTTGCTCGGAATGCTCCAGAAACTGGTGAGCTAAACGAGCGATTTTTATCTATGTGCAACAAATTTTGTGTTTTGAACAGTGAGCGAAATTATCTTGAAACTTGTATGTTCGAGCTTGGGCCGCCTCACGGGCGCACAACCGCCACTCAATACTGAAGGCAAGATGCGCAGCAATCGCGTTCGGCAATCCCGGTTCAAAATGCTCCGCCACGACCGACCGACGGTTCAGTGTCTGGCACACAACGCCCTTACTACTAAAAAAAAAAATCGTGGTCCGCCCTTTTTCTATGCTTTAGTGGAATACAATAAGAGTGTCGCGTCTACGGCAGCAGAGGAAGTTGCGAGTGAACTGCCACACATTACCGTATTGCTACAGTGGAGATGTTAAAACGGAACTCCTCGTCGCCTTCGACGAACTTGACTACATTGGCGATGCACGTGAAGATTTACTAGCGTATTTGCAGCGTTGCTGGCAGGCTGTCGAAGCCGAGCCCGATGTGGTTGTGCCGTTCTCGTACATCCTGCAAAGTTCTGGCTTCGGGAAAAGTCAGTTGGTGTACCAACTAGCACAAGAGACTCGCAAGCGCGACGAGTTGGGTATGCGCGTCTTGTACACTTGCAATCGAATGTTTCGATCGTCGGGATTCCCCATACGACCGAGTGCCTTCGAGATTGGCTGTTTCCCTCGGATGGAAACTGAAGTGACCTAAGCAAGCACCTACAGGCGATTTTCCACTATGCTCACGAAAACTGGACGAATGCTGGCAACGAATGGATTGAATTGTTTACCAATTCGAAAGCTGACAAGCATGCTAAAATGAACTTTGCCCATTCTGAGCGGAGAATGAATAAATCGTTAAAGGAGGACCCTGGACATGCAGTTCAAGCAACTCAAGGAAGTTCAAAGCTTGTGATTTTGGCAATTGATTCGGCAAGCGGACTGTTCCCGGGAGACTACCGTAGTGAAAATGCTATCAAACTTCTCCGAAAAGGCGCTTCTTGCTGCAAACAAGGAAATCCGTTCATCTCACCCCGGAGGTGGCATTTTGGCGTTGTTGGTGAACAGGAATTTTAAAATCACAGACTGTGAAAACCTTTATGAGTTGAAGAAGGCTACGCCCCCGCCATTTCTACTCACTCACAGCAAAGATGGTTTCTGGCGACGTTACTGTGCGGAACTGAATTTGGTCACCGATGAGGTAGCGGCGTACAAGTTTGTCGTAACTCAAGGCGACGAAGAAGTTTCGCTGAAGTTATTACTTTCAATGGGGCGGCCACTTTGGGGAGTTCATATTATGCGAAAATGGAGATCGCTCGTGTCAAGAGCCAAAGCACTGATCACATTGCCAAGATAACAATGAACGAGATGGCTCAGCTCGGTTCATCCAAACTAGTGGTGGGGATGCCAATATGGAGGTGTGAAAGCTACAGCGAGTCGACCATGTATGGGGCCGCCTCCGTACTTTGTCGTTTGGGTTTGGCACTCGATTGTTGTGCACCCTTAGCTTCCTCTTGCGTCTCTGACTTCCTAGGATTTATCTGGGGGAAAGACGGATTTCAAATACGCGAGTAGTTACTCGTCAGATCCGGTGTTAGCGTTGGGAGCGACTCAAATGTGGTACGACAGGGGATACAGCGACAAAAGCTCCGCACTCGCCGACTATACTCTACCGAGGTTCAAGAAGATAGCGGACGGACATTCTATCAACACGGACTTCAAAAAAGATGGACAACGTGATTGGCGATGATGTTGCACGCCTTCTGCTTCTACTAGCGATGGACGCGTGTGTGGTGATAGAATCAACGGAAACGCGTCACGTAAATTGCAGGTTTGTGGGTCAGTTTTGCAGTGTGTTGACATTTATGAAATCGCTGGGAGGCTACCAGCCACCGTTGATGACACGTACAATGGCCCAAGCCGATACTGAAACAACCAACGAAGTGTTTACGGCGTGGCAAGAGAAGTGGGCAGGTTGGAAAGTTGGATTCTGCCATTTCATGGAGTTGGATAGTGAACCGACTGAGGGTATTCTGTGGATGTTGCTGGAACGTCGAGCTGCTGGCGTCTTACCATACAGCAACGCTGGAACAGATCTACTGATCCCCATTTTTAACGGACAGGAAGTATCGTTCATTACGATTTATGTGGTGGGGGCTAAAGAGCACGATGACAAATTATTTGAGGAGTTGCCACCGTTTTCAAAAGACAACGCGCTGAGTGAGAAGTTTCCAGGAGATATGATCAATGTCTATATGAATCTAGAGGAACCTACGCCACAAGAGGATCCAGATCGCTTTTTCTCGTATGACCCAACAACTGAACTTGATACGGGGGACAATGTCGATCCAGAAGTCCAGTCAGCGAATGTGGCACTTACCCTTTGCATTCATTCGGTGGGTCCTTGGACAGTTGAGGTGGAAGGAACGAGCAAGCATCCAAGACAAAGTGGTGAATGTCGGAAGAAATGCGAAGTTCTGCGATTTTGTGTTCTTCTTGCGGCGGAATAGTTTCAAATTTCAAATGCATTTCGTTTGTGGTTGTGGTCCGTACGAACTACTTGTTTGTAGGCAGTCTGTTCATAACGCTAGACAAATTTACGTACCACATTTATGAAGACTTGAATTTGGTATGCTTCTATTGAGTTATTTGCGGGTGCTGGTTGTTTGCCGCGAACGTCCACGCACTGATGCGCTTGGGCACGTGAAGAATTTGATCAGCGACTTCGGGATTCAGACGCGAAGTGAGGCAAATAGCGTTCGACGTTGCCGTGGAGTGTGGGCTTTTGGAAGTCCTGCGGTGGTTGCTGGACGCTTTCCCTGGGAAGGCCTGGCCGATAGCCCCGGAGTGAGCCAACCAGAAGTGATCAAGTGGCTGCACGATGAACATGTGGCTCTCTACGCCAGACCCGCCACTCGAGGTCTCATGGAGATGTCCGGATATGCTGCGGATACGCGTGAGGATATAAACAGGATGTACAGGAAGTTTCAACGAACGCTACAGTACGTCGTTGTTGAGAAGGCGAAGCCCACCGGGCCAAGAGGCAGGAAATAGTCCATTGAGGAAGCGGGAATTGTCGACGGTTGAGTATTGCGACGTACTACTGCGCTGATTAATCATTTCTGAATCCACTGTTCCTTCATGCTAAGACATCTTTTATATATCAGGCTTCTATAGTAAACAAAAACTAAACCAAATAGAAGGCCATTTCAAACTCATGCTAAGACATCTTGTAATTCATAATACGGAGCTTTTACTGGGAATACCTTTAGGTATGGACAGCTCTCAACGCTTTAATTTCACGGTACTGCGTAACTGTTATCTCGTTCAACATTCGTTCAACATTTTATGTCAACATTCGTGCAACCAGTTTCTGCCAACATTCGTGCAACCAGTCAGCAGCAAAGAGAAAGCGATGGCGAGTGGCTTAGACTGGAAAATCGTCGGCTAGACCAATCGCCATAGCGCGCCGACGAACCATGTCTCTCTGAGTCTC
This sequence comes from Phytophthora syringae, assembly GCA_012656105.1. NCBI lineage: Eukaryota > Oomycota > Peronosporomycetes > Peronosporales > Peronosporaceae > Phytophthora > Phytophthora syringae. The sequence continues at coordinate 152,912 of JAAKBD010000281.1, read as the reverse complement.
GTGGAGGGTGCGGGCGGCGCTGCTCGATGGCGGTGGCGATGACATCGTACGTGGCATCCTCTCTCGGGGGCATAACCATGAATCACGCGTGCTGCGCAGCTTGAATACAGTAACAAAAACGATAATTTTATGGTATTCCCAGCTAAGTCGAAGACGATCTAGTCTCCGGAGACCTCGACCTCAACATCCTGTCAAAGTGGCAATCAAAGGTGATGCCTCTGGACAACAATGAACGAATTTTCCGCGGCTATCGTCCTTGAAACCCGAGAACAGTCTCTTTCAAATGAAACTCCAGAGGATGTGGGAGCGCAGCATGAAGCAATCGATACTGGAAGACCTAGACGAGAGAAAAGAAAACGCTAATTTCATTACGAAGTGGCATGTCGTCCTATGCCCAGAAGCACCGTCCGTATTGTTTCCCTTTTTCATTTTCCGATCCTGCTTCGTCGCGGGTACTTTACTCCACTTGCCCAACTAGAAATCACTGTCATCGGCATCGTCCTCCATAGCGAAACTCTCCTCTGCATCATCAGCTCCGTCTTCTTCCTCATCGCTTGAAATCTCGTCGTATATGATGCGCTTTTGGGTGCGCTGGGAACGCTGACGAGGTGCCACCGGTGAGGGATCCGCTCCTTCGTCATCGCTAGACTCACCTGCCTCTTCAAGAGGTGACTTCATCACCTTCTTCTTGGCCGGTGTCCTCTTAGCAGGCGTGGGCTTCTTCTTAGGGGTTGTAGCCTTCTTCTGCGTAGTTTTGCGAGCTGCCACCTTCGATTTCGCTGCAGGTTTCTTTCCAGCGTCGTCCGATTCCATAGCGAATACATCGTCTTCGTCCTCCGCAGCAGCCTTCTCATCGCCCGAGCTTGCTAAATCAATTGTTGCGGCAGGCTTCGACACACGAGGCGTACTCACAGCAGAGGCAGCAGCAACCTTTGCCGGACTCACCTGGAACCTCCGCGCTAGCCGTTCTGCCAAGGAGAGCTCCTCCACTTCTTCTTCGCTTTCGGACTTGACTGCTGCGGGCTCCTCCTCTTTGGGCTTGAAGAAAGCTGCAATAGAGCCCGTCTTTGCTCCCTTCGCCCCATTCGTTTTACTTTCCTTCGCCTTTGTCGTTGCGGCCTCCTTCTTGACGGCTTCCGTCTTGACCGGCTTCTTTACAGGGGCTTTCTCGGGGTTGCCTTGGCACGAGGCTTCTTCTTAACTTCAAAGTCGGAATCGTCATCATCTTCGTCACTGACGTTCTTTCGCTTCCTTTTCTTTGTCGATTTCGCGCGGGACTTCTTCTTTGGCGTGTGCGACAAGATCCTTTCGCGCTCAGCTTCCGACTCAGCAAGCATCTTTTCGAGAGCATCCAGGTCTGTGATCCACAAATCTTGCACCGTTCTACCTTCCAAAACGGTGTATTCCTGCTCGCGATCCTGAAGTTCTGCACGTAGCTTGTCAACGCGTTCTTTTGTGAGGCTTAAGATCTTCATAGACAGCAGGTAGTCATAACCTCTGCTGGCATCCGTGGCGTTTTCTTCCTCCTCTTCGTTTGAGTCGTCATCGCTGCTACTCTTCTTCTTCGACTTCGGTACAATCTGATCATAGCCCTCCGCAATCAATTCTTCTAGAATTTCCTGCTTCTTCCGGTTGTTCACGACCAGCTTGTCCTCGACAACTGCCAAAACGAAGCGGGCTTTGTTCGATAGAAGTTTGATCTGGTCCTTCAGCTTCTGCAACATAGCCTTCTTTCTGCGCACGTAGTAGTCCAACCGAAGGCCATAGAACTCGTCCATGATTTGTTTAGGGTTGTCGTACTTCTTGATGTGTCCTGCCGCGTCAAATAGGTGCATGTTGGAGGTAGACAGAGACGACTCCAGCTTGAACTTCTTCACGATACCGTCGGGGGCCTTCACGATGTCAGCGAGCGCTTTTGGCTCCAACGTGATCGTGAAAGACACCATGACATCAGTGTGGTTCTCCTTGAAATCCTTAATTTTGTCGGCTTCGAGCAGCCCTTCCAAAAACTGTTTGTAGGTCTGCGTCCACGTCTTCACGGGTAGTTCGGAAATCACAATTGTGTTGTCATCCTTAACCTCATACAAACCTTGTACGAGGTAGTTGCTGGTATCAGATCCGCGAGAGTTGGCTTTCTTAACAATGTGACCGGTGAATCCACGGTACCACGGAGTCAGAGGGGTGACCTCGTCTCCGTTGATCATCTGGCGCAAACTCTTAATGATGTCGAGTGGGTTGTAGTTGGGGACAGAGCTTGACCAGCCTGTTCCAATACCGTCACTACCGTTGACAAGAACCATCGGGATGATCGGGATGTACCATTCGGGCTCAATCGACTGGCCGTCTTCGTCCAAATACTGAAGGACGTCGTTGTCCAGTGGGTCGTAGATAAGGCGCGTGAGCTGCTCCAAGTTCGTGAAAATATAACGAGCGCTGGCCGCATCCTTGCCGCCCATCAGACGCGTACCGAACTGACCGATAGGCGACAGAAGGTGGACGTTGTTACTGCCAACGAAATCCTGCGCCATATTCACGATACAGCCCTGCAAACTCTGCTCTCCGTGATGGTACGCAGAGTGCTCCGACACATAGCCTGCAAGTTGGGCAACCTTTAGCTCCGAACGAAGGTTGCGCTTGAAGCAGCAAAACAGCACCTTGCGCTGAGACGGCTTGAATCCATCAACTAAGCTAGGAATTGAACGGATGTTGTCGGCCATCGAGAAAAGAATAAGTTCCTTGTTGACGAACTCTGTGTAGCCCATGGCGTCGACATCATAGTCGACGTGTGTGCCAGGTTCGTAACCTCGCAGCCAGTCCTTGCGGTCTTCCACACGCTTCTTAGAGAAAGCCATGTCGATCACGTCGGCATCTCCCTCGCCTTCGTATGTAAACCCAATTTGGTGTGTCTGCAAGTCCGAGAAGTACTCTTTCGTCTCGGCGGCCGTACTCGTACCCAGACCCTTGTAGTACTTGATAACCCAGCCACGCCCCTGGTTAGTTCTTTCACGCCAAGACTCATACTCCGGCATCGTGTAGAAGACTTCTTTCGTTCTGCCCTTGGTGCACTTCACAATCGGAGTGATGAACTCCTGCAAGAAACCTTCGACAACCAACAATGACGGCCAAAAGTGGTGGATAAGGTTGATCACCAGACCCTTGATATGACTGCCATCGTGATCCTGATCTGTCATGATCATCAGATGGCCGTAGCGCAAACCCTTGGTAGACTCGTACTTCTGACCGTATTTGAGACCGAGAATCTTGACCACGTTTTGAATCTCTTCGTTCTTCAGGATCTGTGTATGGCTTGCTTCGCGTACGTTGAGCATCTTACCGCGCAACGGGAACACGCCATAGTAGTCTCTGCCAACAACAGCAAGGCCACCCACAGCCACAGTCTTGGCAGAATCTCCTTCCGTTAGGATCAGCGTGCAGTCTTTACTTTTCGCGGTACCAGCGTGATTAGCGTCATCAAGTTTAGGGATACCCGTGAGGCGTGACCGCTTGGCACCACCGCCACCCTTACGACGAAGCTCTGCTGTCTGCTTGAACGCTGCAAACGAAAGAATTTTCTCCACCATGCCACTTTTTTCCACTTGCTTCAAAAACTTGTCGCTCAAAGTGAACTTAGATCCAAAGCTGTTGGCCCGTGTCGTAAGAGTCTCTTTAGTCTATGGAGTAAGCGGGCAATACGTTAGTCATTGCCAGGCAAATAAGTACAGAGCACGTAATACATACCTGCGAGTCGAAAGCCGGGTTGTCGATAAGCGCGCTAACGTAGATGGACATGTGGGTCTTGATGTAGTTGGCCTTGACTGCTTCGCCTTTGTTTTTCTTCTTCAGCACACTGACGAGCTTACTCGTAATCTGGTCCACAATGTATGCGACGTGCTGGCCACCCTTGGTCGTACAGATACCATTGACGAAACTCACTTGCTGGAATCCATCGTCACTGAGACCAACACCAACTTGCCAGCGCTCGTCCGGCTTTTCGAAGATGACGCCGTTTTTGGTAATGTTCGAGGGCTTAGCCTTGATAGCCTTTGCTTTAGGCTTGATTTCGCTGTACTCATCATCGTCTTCGCCATTCTCTTCAGGGTGGGAATCTTCGTCGTCCTTGGCGCTCTCAGATCCACGTGGACCGGGGTACAGCGCGACATACTGAGGGAACGACTTAATCGCGATCTTCTCACCATTCAGGAAGACATTGAGTCCCTTGCCAGACACACCAGCCACGTCGTACACACGCTTCTTGAACAGCGAGACGATGTCGTCATTGAGAAAGTCCAACTTAAATCGTTCCAGATCCGGCTTGAACGAAATGCAGGTGAAGTCTTTCTGCCCCCACTTGGTGATGGACGGCGGGTTCTTCTTGCTCATGTTGTTCTCAAACACCTGTTTGTATTTCTGCTTGGTACTCCCGTCCGCCGTCTCGACAATAAACTCGTTCGAGAAAATGTTCGCGAGCTTGGCACCGTATCCGTTTCGTCCTCCCGTGGTTTTCTTCTTCTTGTCATCAAAGTTGCTTCCCGTCAGCAAGTGGCCGAAGATGAGTTCGGGCACATACACTTTGTGGTCCTTATGGAGCACAATCGGGATCCCCTTTCCGTTGTTCCAGACCGAGATCTCGTTCTTCTCCACGTCGATCGTCACCTTGAGCGTGTTCATGGACTTGTCCCTCTGCTTGTTGTCACACGCATTGACGATAATCTCGTCGAAGATCTTGTACAGTCCGGGCACGTAGTTGATCTTCTTCATGACCATCTTCTTTTTCTCGTCGTCAAACACCCACATGCTCTGCTCCACATGTTCAATAGACCCCACTAGCAACACACATAAGAGTCAGTTTCTAGTCCCTCTATCTTCTCCTCTCTCTCCTCCACCTACCGTAGGTGTCGGGACGCAGCAGAATGTGCTCCAGCTGCGTCTTCTTCTGGTAAATCTGCTCAATGGACTGTTTGGGGGTGCCGTCCTTCGTTTCCACTGGCATCTGCTCGTCCTCACTGCCCTCCACGTCGTACGCGGGGCTCTCGGACCCGTCGCTGTCCCACGCATCCTCCTTCTTCTTCTTTGTCGGCGTCTTGGCCTTCTTCACCGTCGTCTTCTTGGCCCACGCCGTCACCTTGCCGCTCGCTGCGGTAGTTTTCTTCTTCTTGGGGGCGCGGCCTTCTTCTTGGCCGGGGAGCATCACCACCTATTTTTTATAAGTTTTACATAAGAAATAAGAAAATTATATATAAAGTTAGTGACGCATTACGTGAAAATGGAGATTGTGCGGCTTCTAGACGCCGCATGGAGGTGGGGATTGCGTGGACAGGCAGAAGAGAGACACGTACATCGTCTTCTGAGTCGCTCATGGCTGTGGGCTGCTCCGTGTCGCTGGGGGTCTCGCTCGCTTCCTCGCCGAGTGCGCGCAAATGCGGCAGATTCGAAAGTGACGTTGGACCAATTTTGAGCGGCGGAAAAACCTTGCCTTTTGAATTCAAAACGGAAATGACAGATGCTGGTACTTGTCGGATAAAGCCAACTGTGAAAGTTAAACTACAAACGTAGTGGTGACGACAAGAGCTAAGCTTATTTCAGCCTTGGTTTCGCCGCACGACTTGCATTCACGACATCTGCTCGATGATCTCGAGCTTGTCATCTGGAGAAGCGTGCCCACTACTGGTTCTTCGCGGAGGGCACTTCAACGTCGCTTACGTTACGCAAAGATGACCATCGGATACCTTTGTCGTCAACAACCGAGTGCCGCAATTCTGTGGGGGTAACAGGACCGAGCTGATGTTACGCGTTACGGAGGGGTAAAGCTGCTATAGCTGCCTAACGGTGGCGCCTCGCCATGAGCGAGCGGATGGCGCGGAGGTTGTCCGCGTTGTAGTCCCGAATAATGTTGGTCAGGGTGCGCATTTCTGCGTCGACGTGGACTCGCACTTCAAGGATAAGCCGTTGTAGCTCTTGCCCTTGAAGTAGTTCCCGCTGCTGCTCGAGGCGCAAATCCCGCAGGGTGTCGAGGATCACCTCGAGTTGCGCAGGACCAGCAGCAGCGGGAACTTCGTCGGGTGCGGCCCTGGGGTAAACTTGGGGCTCCGAGTCGATGTCGCCGGCGTCCACGTCGATGTCGTCAACGTCGATGTCGTCGTCGTGGCCGTAGGACTGGGTGACGCTATCGCTGACGTCGCTGTCGGCGATAGCATCGCGAATCACGCGCTGCCAGTCTGGTGCCTGCCGGCGCCCCTGCCAGTGTGGGACGCCCGCATCAACGACACGTCGACCGGCATCGCGACGAGCTATCGCGGTGGCGCGGAGGCGCTCTTCCGCCTTGATCGAGACTAGCAACACACGGTACGTTTCCATGATGCGACCCTCTTCGCCGGGATTCGCATATACGTACTCATACCGCTCGAAGTCTCTACCGCCGGCACCCAGGCGGTGGTCTAGCAACATGCGCTTGAGGCGCCGCTCCATCTTGCGAAGCAAGCATGGGTGCAGGCCGATGATGGCGCACACGTACTCGGGTACCTCCTGGGTGTACATACCCAGCTGGGGGCACCCATCAGAGTCGTGCGCCTGGCGCGAATACTTGTAGGAGCTATTCCAAGCTTGTACACATTTATGTCCGGGTTGAAGTCGGATGTGCGTAGTCCCATAACTGGTAAACAATTTTTTGGTAAACATGACGCTGACGAGTAATCGAAGGTAAACAGGTATAGCATTGGAGGCGATAGAGGGCCCTTTAACCAATTCGTTGCTGTAGAGCGCTCTTCACGTTTGACGGATCGGACGCCACGCAGAGTTTGGGGTGGATCTACTGCGCCAAGCGGCGGTGGAGACGTTCCCCTTCGTGTCCAAGAAGAGTCCGCAGACGATCATCCACTCGACGCTTGCACGAGTTTTATCTCCAGATGCGCTTGACGAATCTGCGCTGGAGCGAGTTCGAGATATGTGTCAACGCATTTCGCGGCAGCTACAGCAGAAGAAGCTTGACAACGCGTTCATTGTCGACAAGCTGTGGTACGTCGACGAAACGCACTTTATCCGCCCTGCCGGACACACTACAATCGTCTCATTGGGTCTGTAAGACTTCGCAGCAGACAGCAGCAGCAATTGAAAAGGACCAGCTCCTCTCATGACGACTAGGTAGGTACGGCCCGAAAAGTGTTTTCTTCTCAGAACTAAAAATATGGTGCTGTTGAACCGTGTCATTGTCGGAGACAGGAGAGGAATCGCATTCACACTTGAGGAAGAAGAGGATAACGTGGATTTTCTAGATGGCGAAAATACAAACACCATCAAGGATGAAGACACTTTGCAGTTCTTCCTGACATAAGAGACGTGGACCCGCTCACCGACAGGGCCCAGGAGAGGGTTAACACTCCCCGCGCTAACCCAGCTTTCAAGGACGTGTGGTCCAACACGGAGGTGTACGCCGATCTGCAAGATATGCTGGACACTGTCAAGCCTACGGCCGTGTTCATCGGTGTGCCGCCGTCGTTCCACGGCTGCTACAAGTACCCGCTGGAGCTGCAGGTGCTTCGCGCTGGCGCACACCTGTTCCTGGAAAAGCCGCTGTCGAACGCCCCAGTGGACGAGGTGACCAAGTACGCGGAAGAGGTGGAGGCTCTGCGCAAGGAGAAGAAGCTGGTGGTGTGTGTGGGCTACATGTTCCGCTACTCTCTGTTTGGCGAGAAGATCAAGGAGCTGCTGCAGGGCAAGAAACCCGTGTGCCTCATGGCGCGCTACAACTGCACGTACGCGGCCATTCCCAGCCCGTTCTGGTGGAACTCCGCGCACTGCGGCGGTCCAATCGTTGAGCAGGCCACGCACTTCGCCGACATCGCGCGCTACCTCGTGGGTGAGGTGGACATGGACACCGTCTATAGCCGCAGCGTGAAGGCCAGCCTCACGCCGGGTGACATCGGCTACCTGGAGAAGGTGCCTGTCGACGAGTCGGTAATCCCGGCGGAGAACCGTGTGCCGCGCGCGCACGTGGCCAACTGGTACTTTAAGAGCGGTGCGCTCGGCAACCTCGTGCACGGTGCTCTGCTGCAAGGTGAGGACTACGACGCTTCTCTGGAGATCATGGCGGACGGCCTGCGTATTGGTGTGGTGAAGCCGTACTCGGAGACGCCGACGCTCAAGGTGCTGAAGGGCGACAGCGATGCGGAGCTCACGTTCGAGTTCGCCGGCGACGACATGTACCTGACGGAGGACCGCGAGTTCCTGAGGGCCATTCACGGCGAGGGTCTGGTGGTGCAACCCCAGTATGCCTTAATAGAAGGCTCTGTGCGATTACCGTACCCCCCAGCACATTTGGCTGCAACTTCTGGGACCCCAGCAGCTCCGTTTCAAATTCAAATTCATACTTGATTGACAAATACTGGTGGACCGATCTTCTGTCCTAGACTGCAATACTACGTAGTATCAACCCGTCCACGTAGGGTCAGCTCCCGCTCCCTCAACGGTTCGCTTTCTCGCTCGCAGTGCCATCCGCATCATTGGTTGAGACCGCTTTGAGGCAGCAAGCGCTCGCTCAAGCTTGTAGTACTTGTTGATAAGCTCTGAATTGCAGCGGCGGCAGCATGTGAAAGCGTCTGGGGCCGATTGAAACGGATGTCAATAGATTTATGAGGCGAAGCAGTAACACTCAAGTTTCGTGACGAGTTTCCAAATCCTGACGCAAATTGAGTCCGAAGTTGAGTCACATGATGGCACAACTTTTAATTTAAGGCAATTTTTGTGAAATTCCTTGTTTGGAGTCTCCGCGGACGCGACACTGCAAACGTCCGTGTCTGTGGGCATAGTCATTCTCTTTTCAGGAGCCAATTGGCTTTCTTGACCGGCACAACTTCTTATGGCTTTCATAAGAATAGGATAGATCACACACGGGGCCAAATCTCTTTGTTAGCACTGCAAAGCGACAAAGTATGCAAAAACAAAAAGGTGTACATGTATTCAGAAAATAGTTAACCATCCGAACGTACGTCTGAATACTCAACCATCCACGTCCAGTTAGCGAGAGTCGATTCCCGCTTCCTCAATTTTCCGTTTCCTCGCTCTCGGTCCGGTGGGCTTCGCCTTCGCAGTAGCTAGCGTTTGTTGAAACTTCTTGTATGTAAGCTTGAACTGCTTCTTTAAGCGCTCACACACATCAAGAATCCCTTCCCACGCCTGCATGATATTTGAAATGGGAATTCGCATCGCGAGTAGGTTCACGTGTTCATCATGCAGCCACTTGGTCACTGCGGGATGGTTCACTCCGGGAGGTAGCAGCCACTCCTCGTCAGGGAAAGCGTTCACCAACCACTGCACCGTTTCCAAATCCCCACGCTCCACGGCAACGTAGAAGGCGATACTCCAATTCTCGTGGGTCAATGATCCTGGGCTGTTGATGGTCTTGAACCACTTCAGTAATGGCAGGTCTGAAGCTACGAGCGCGTACCTGCAGTCCAGGGAATTTGGCTCGTGGGCGTACAACTGCTTCACCACCTGCAAATTCCCCAGCGACATAGCAACGGTTTCTGTGAAGGAAAATCGGCAGACGAATATTTTCACTTTTCTGAAAGCTGCTTTTCGAAAGCCCAATGTTGAGCACCTGGGTGAATTATGTTGAGAAGCTGGACAATGGAAAGTCTGGCGAGATCAGGTTCTCAACACTGAATACCGTTTATAAGGACGACAGATTGGCACTGTGGCAAAGCAAGATCGTACCACGAGGACCATCGAGAATGCTCGGTCAGACGAAGGTGCCAGCCTCGGTAAAAGAGACGAAAAGTTAGGTCGCCAATACGTTGCATGAGCTGCAGTTTAAGAAGTGGATGTCCGATCACCTGGAGTCCCAATGATATCTCGACGAGGATGATAATCCGCCACAGATAGGGATGTCAAACAAGTTAAACCGCAACATGTCCACTATGACATCCGCTGGCTTCAGCAAAGTACACAACAGTTTAACAAGCGAGACCCCGAACACAACACAAAGCAATTGCCAAAGCTGATGGATTGATCACACTGCCCTCTCGTGCTCCAGAAATGTTAGCTTCTCACAACCAAGTAAGCATCCATCCGTCACACTCAGATCGGGCCACCTAAATACCAACTCAATTGAAAATCACCACGAACATACCTAAGCCATATAGAGCTCCGGGAAGCGAGCTGGGGTCTCCCCTCCGCCATCGTCGACTTGTCCGGCTCATTCATCTTCAAGCGCTGCCACTTGCATCGTTTCGCGTTGACCTTACTCTGCATCGTCATGAAGACAGAATCGTCCGTCAACGCCAGCAAATCGGACACGCACAGTCGTCTAGCCCCCACTGTCGCGTTCAGGGCGTCCGACAATGCTGCACGCACCGCGTTAATAACCGCGAGGACTTCCACTTTAAGCGCCATCTTCCGTGGGAAGATAGCATCTTGGGCGCCAACCTTCACCAATAGAATTTCTCCTGCACCAGCATCCATGTGGAGTTGGATGTTTGCATGGTGTGGAGCAGTAACCAGCAGCATAATCGGGTAGTAGCACGCGCTGCTCGGAGGGAGGAGCGTGCAGTTGGTGCAAAACATCCTCGTCTCGTCACCAGTGTACAGACGATCAGCGTACACCGCCAAGAGCTTGGGCTCTTTTGCACCCTTCTTCGTTTCGACCGGTCGAACTGGCAGTGAGAACAAACTGCGGTTGCCAGTCGACGCCTTTACGTTATCCTTCTGTTGCTGCCATGACAGGTCGCAAGAGTTACTAGCTGAAACACGAAATTTAAACGCAAGCTCGCGTTCATCAGGACTCGGCCGCATGCCCAAATTCACAGGGAATTTCTCGCCGCGGATGTAGTAAACCAACGACATCGGGAAACTCATCCGCGATACTGCACCCTTAGTGACCTCGCTGAAGGCACTTCCCATACCTTCCTCGCCCTCTTGGTTTTTGGTGTCGAGTGCGCGTAGATCGACACGATATTGTGTTCATAAGCCAGAGACGCAAGCTCGTCCACCGGGTTTACACTGCTGGACAATTGGTTGAAGAGAGTTGCCTTGTCCATGTTAGACAGCGAACGGAACATCCCGGCTTCTTCCCTGTCCACCTTCAAGTCAACTCGGTCGGTCCCGTCCAAGTCATCGTCTGCAAATGCTGCAGGCTTCGACCGCGATCCTCCAATCAGGTGCTCGCCGAAATTTTGCACAACTAAAAAGCGCAGAGCACGCACCTCATCACGCTTGCCACTAACAGTGTTTCGAGCAAATTGAAGAAGGTGCTTGTCGATTCGCTGTGAACTCGCGAAGGCATCCAGCTTAGCCAGCATGACGATTGTTTTCCCATCCAAAAGCTGCTTGAACTCGCCGGTTTTGCTTTTTGATAGCGAAATCAACCGTGTACAAAGATCCGAAATCAGGAAGTTCAGCGTCTGGTACCGGCGAAAGGAAATCGCCATTTTGTGGAAAACGCCGCCCAAGTTGCGCTTTCCTTTAAGCGGCTGCTCGCTCATGATTTTCATGTAGAAAAGCCAAATCGACAGTGGCTCGCTCCATATCCCATCATCCAACTTAAGCTTTGCCTGAAGGTTTTTCCTCATTTCCTTCACGTAGGTCTCGGCTGACTGTGCATGGTAGAACGAGGGCATCACAAATAGGTCTGGCACCGCAAGAATGGCCACCAGGATAACCGTATTCAGTAACAGCGGCCAGGATTCACCCCGCTAGTGTTATCATGCACCATGTAAGCGCCTGTCATCAGTAGTCGGCACAACTCCAGACTGAGTGGCAACTGGCAGACGAAAGAACCGAACCTCGTTAGACGAGAATCCTCTTCTGCTTCCGAGTCAATTGCGTCAAACGAGGCCAGCAGCTTGTAGGCCCCGTCAATATGATTCAGTTCAGGAGCATCCAACGCTTGTCTGAGAAGGGCACTCGGCACGCCAAACTGGTTCAGTCGTCCCTTCAGTTGCAGCACGATGCGGTCAAGAGGTTTCCGCAGCAGTTCTGGAGTATTGTACTCAGCCATGCACAGATCGCGAAATAACTCTGTAAACAAGTGGAATGCTGTACCTGGCATGACACGCCCAGCTCGCCCAGAGCGTTGCAACGCAGATGCACGTGAGCACCACGTATCCACCAAAACTTCAGCGTGCGAACTGCCTGCATTGGGCATCTCGATCTGTTTCTCAATCGCGCAATTGATCACGTGCGTAACATCTGGGATGGTAACGCTGCTTTCAGCAATGTTCGTGGACAAAATGATCTTGGTCGACCTATTGCCGAGCACCTTGAATGCCTCTTGTTGGTGCTCCAGTTCGATGCCTGAGTGCAGCACGAGAACTTGAACGTTTTGGCCTGGCGTATTCGCAGCGAGAACACTTAAAGCGTCGTACAGCGAGTTGATGCTTCCAATACCCGGAAGGAAAATGAGAATGCACTGAGACTCAGCTTGATCACGGTGGCCTTCAATAAGCGCACGCACCATTTCCTCAATGACCACTACCTGTTTCTCGTGAATCTTCGAGATAGCTTTTTCGCCATCTGACTATTCGCACTGAGTCGACTTTTGGTAAGAAGTTGGAATTGGTCTCTCATGAGCACCATTTCCTTTTGGCACCGTCGCCGGAGGCTTGGGAACCAACCAGGAAAATCGTCAAGATACACATTCTTCACTGGGAACAGCTTGGAGCCTACGAAAAGAGGTTCCCTGTTCACTAAACGGGTAGAGAGCGCCTTGCCGAGGTACTTGATAAGAATTTGTGCATCCATGGTAGCAGACATGATCACGAGGCGAAGGTGAGGGTGATCCTTAAGCTGGAGCTTCAGCAACAGTAGCAGCAAGTCGACATCCATGCTGCGCTCGTGCACTTCATCCAGCACCAAGTGCGTAATCTTGCTCAAGGCCTCTGGGTCATGAATGATCCGCTCAACCATGTATCCTGTAGTGACATACGTGATCTTCGTCTTGCTGGAGGTCATCTGCTTCTGACCAATCCTGTAGCCGATAACTTTTCCTACTTGCCCATCCTCTCCGAATTCGTTTCCTCTCGCATTTTAGCCACGGTATTCGCCAACTCGATGGCGGCAATTCTTCGCGGTTGTGTCACGTAAATTTCAACGGGGCGCTCGCTTGCAGCGCGGTCTCGAGCCCACGCGTCATGCAAAAACTGCGGCACCGACGTACTTTTACCACAACCAGTTTCGCCCTGGATGATCGTTAGTTGATTTTGTGCCACATTCTCCAGAATTTCCTCGCGATGAGCAAACACCGGCAATGTTTTCATCAATCCCTTCAAGCTCACTGGCTTTTTAGGCTCCGGCTCCGAAACTGGAACGTATCCTGCACCTTCGCGCACTGCGCTATCAGTCCCCATCTTCTTTGCAACAGAGGAAGGCATCAGCCCCTTCACCGAACGAGGATCGAATGCTGGCGCTGAGGCTTGGAGACGGGAAGGTGAACCAGGTGGCAGTGGAGGAACAAACTTGCTTGAATCCTGTTTAGATACCTTTGACTTCGATTTTACGGAAGTAGGGCTAAGCACCGGTGCCAATGCTGGAAGGTGAGACGGCAAAGGAGGCGGCGAGAGCGGAATAACTTGATCAGGGAAAAGATTCGGAGCAACAACGTCCGGTAGTAATTCGGCTCCAACGTCATCAGAACCACGGGCTGTACTATTCCGCATGGCATTTTTCAATGCAATGAATGCAGCACTTTTGTATTTGCGGTGGCATGCACCACCTCCTCTGGAAGAACGATCAGCTCCTTCATGCGTCGCATGGTGGCACGAACGTAAGCGTAATGGGTCCAAAACAGGTTGTTGTTGGAGATTTCGGGAAATAACTTCATCAGCGGTTCCACGTCTTTTCGAGAAAATCCTGAAGCACTCCTCGCAGACTTTTTACTTGTTGGAGTGGTCTTTGTGCCATGCAACAACATATAGCAAACTTCAATGAATACTTCACCCGAAAAATACGTAGCACAGCCCGAATTCTGCGGCAGTTTGTTACCCATCACGAGTCGCAGCTGATGAAGCTGCTTGAGAGTCTCCAGGTAGCCGCCCACGACCGCATATGCTTCCATATTCAGGAGCTTCTCCTGGAACACCACACGATGTCTAGGCACCGGTTTTAGCTTGGACAAATCAACCGCCAGCGAAATCAATGACGTGAGCAACAAGAGCTCAAGCATTTGATCATCCAGTAAGCATGCCTGAGTCAGATAGGCACGATCTTGTTTCCACAAGACGAGCAGCGAGTACACGATATTCTTGACCGCTAGCCCCTTCTTGTCCGTCTTGCCCAACATACCAGCCAGCTGCCCTGCCTTGGGACTTCCGCCAGTGGGATCTTGGTACAGGAGGACGAAGACCAATGAGCGAAGCATCCGATCGACCGCCCTCGCAGAGCGTCCTTGAACGGGAACCGATACAAACGGCCGCACGCAGTCTAGTGGGATTACGCGAACTTCCAGGGTCTTGTCGACTGTCATCTCCTGCACCACAGGTGTATCTAATATCAAATACGACAAACGTCTTGCCGGTGCTTGTAGCTCATCTAGCGATTTGCCTTCTAGTCCAGGAATTGACGACAAGGGATCAAATCGTTGACTGAGTCCACGTGCTTTCGTCTCCAGGATGTCGATCGACATCGGCGGGTATTCAAACTGCTCAATCAGTCTTTTATACAACTTCATCTTCTTCTTTGTATCACCAGCTCGACCTTGATCGGGAACTTCTTCAAGAACGCCGCCCCGTGGCCGTAAAAGCGGTAGATCTCGAAAAGCGCACGCAAAAGCCCTTCTTGTCCGCTTCAATCAGACTCAAATTTGGATTCTCCAGCGTCGGCAAATGATCTGCTACCCACCGCGCCGCATCCACCGGATACAACGAGCCAGTCGCCCGCACGCGCTGCACGGGGAAGTCCAGCGCTTCCGCCATACGAAATTCACTGTCCAGCAAGGGCGTCAAGTCGTTCCCGCAGATGAGCGTCAAGTCCACGAGCTGTTCCACTTGCAGTCCGAGCGACTCGGCCACCAATTCGGGCGAAAAACCCGCGCTCGGATCTTCTCCTCCTGCTCATCCTCGTAAAAGTCCAATTTCCCAAACGGGATGTACCTGACACCGCTCATGACGAGAAAGTCCGAGTCGTCCGCCAGCACAGCGAAGGCCTCGCCCGTTCTCACCAGACTGCCCAGCTCTTCGTCCGCCTCTCGCGTGGCCGTTCTGATACCAATTCCGTGCTTCTTCAGCACGCCACGCAGTTTCTCTCTCGCGAAGGGAAAGCGTCCGTTGGTCTGCAGCAGCGTCTTGGCTACTTTCCCCTTGTGGCGAGCGTCTTCCTGTCAACAATATCCGTCCTGTCAGCAATTTCCTTCTGCAGACTCTGGATCTGCTCCAGCTTCTGCTGCGCGCGGTCCTGCAGACAGAGGCCCTTGCGGTGACTCTCCCCGCCGAAGCACTGGGGAGGGTCCGTCACGAACACGAGCGCCACGTTGCGCGCGCGCAGCTGCTTCAGCCACTTGTCCACGTGCCGCTCCAGACGCAGCGTGCAGCCGCCCAGCAGCAGCCATGACACGGACGCGTCGCTCTCGCTCTCCTTGAACAGCTGCTCGCACAAGTGGTACAGGAAGCCCACGAAGTCCACGGCCAGCGTCACGTCGCGCAGATCCGCGCGCTCCACGGACGTCTGCGCCTCGCGCTGCAGGCAGTAGCGCGTCAGTCCCCGCACTCCCATAGATAGCGCCAAGGTTTCCTCTGCTCAGAATGCGGAATGAGGTTGATGGATGCGCCTTCGGGTGGATGATGTGGTGTACAGTACACGAAATAGTCACTCAACCGCAAAATAAAAGTCACTGAAGTGAAGAGCTGCGATCTTTTTGGATGTGTGAGTGATGGTCCTTCACTCTATCGTCTTTGACAGGTAAATTGGGCTCATGGCGCTTCCTCGACCAGGACCGCGCTACGTGCGTGGCTGCGTGGTGCACGCGCCGTCCAAGGGCTGCCTGGAGCTGTTTGAAGACGCGTTTATGTGCATCGACCCTGTGACCGGCCGCATCGAGTCTTTCCACGGCGTGACGCAGCCTTCCGACCTTCAAGTGGCGCCAGACGGAGAGTTGTTGCAGCTTCTGCCGCATCAGTTGCTACTGCCTGGTTTCGTGGACACGCACGTCCACGCCCCTCAATTCCCTTCATGGGTACAGCCACCGACGTTCCGTTGATGCAGTGGCTGGAGAAATACACTTTCCCAGTGGAAGAGAGCTTCGAGGACGTCGACTACGCCTCTAAATGGTACTGTAAGCTACTGGACAGCATGCTGAGAGAGGGGATCACCACAGCCCAATACTTTGCTACCATCCACCTACAAGCTACTAAACTGCTGGTGGATTTAGTGGAGACAAGAGGCCAACGAGGGCTCGTGGGACTTGTGTCTATGGACAGGAACGCCCCCGACACGTACAAGCTGTCGACGGTGGAGAGTCTGAAAGACGCAGAGACTTTTATTCAGTATACAAAGAGCAAGAGGAACGAGCTGGTGCAGCCGGTGGTGACGCCCAGATTCGTCCCCACGTGCTCGTTGGAGCTGCTCCAGGGACTGGGAGAGCTCGCGACCAAGTACGACGTTCATGTGCAGTCGCACATTGCCGAGTCAATAGATGAAGAAGCTTTTGTGGAGAGTTTGCACCCTGGGAAGAGAGATGCCCAGCTGTTTCGAGACGCGGGGTTGCTGACGGACAAGAGCTGTATGGCTCACGCGGTGCACTTGAAGGACGACGAGCTGGACGTGATGCACAATACGGGGACTTCCATTGCCTGCTGTCCGCTGTCCAACTTTTTTCGCGAACGGATTTCTGGATGTGAGGAAAGTGATTGACAAGGAGGTGGACGTTGGACTGGGCACGGACATTGCAGGTGGATACTCGCCCAGCATGCTTCGTGCCATTCAGACGTGTGCTTGCGATCAAGGCGCTGGAGATACAGGAAGGTACTTCGGGGAACCCACCGCAGCCGTTTGATTTCAAGGACGCCTTCTGGATGGCGACTATGGGGGTGCCAAGGCGCTCAAGCTCGAGAAAGAAACGGGCAGCTTTGCTGTTGGCAAGTGCTTCGACGCGATTCTGGTGGGTGTGAATTGTGGCCATAATTTGGTGGTCTCCGAGCGTGACACGCCCTTGGATGTATTTCAGAAGGTGATTCACAACGCAGACAGCCGCAACTTTGTGAAGGTGTTCGTGAAAGGCAAAGTGGTGCATGAAAACTGACAGTAACAATTGTGAGAATTGCGAGCGACAACCACTGATTCAGGCATCAAGTAATGAATACTGTATGACTGTCAAGACGCGCTTCGCAAAGAGAACGTGTTGTTCGTTCATTAGCACATGCATACTTCGGCCTCAGCTACTACACCAGCAGCACTGCCATTCTCCTACTTCGACGCACACAAAAATCAAGGCATCGGCTGCTCCATGCCAGCGCACGCTCACGTGGAAATCTCGCAGCGGCAAGACGGGCATTGAGCGGGTTCACCATCTTGCTCAGCATTGCGCACCAGTACATCCAAACACGCCGTATGGAGCTCGTGGCTGCAGGCGCTCAGCTTCACCGTCTCCCCGGACGCCAGGTCCTGTCCGCAAATGACGCAGTTGCGTTCGTGGTCGGGTTTCGCCAGTGCCAGCCCTGCTCGGGTACTCAACGAAGCTGAAATACTGAAGAACGTCGCCTTCAGCTCATTGCCAGTGAGTACATGGTGGTAGGTTCCACCCAATTTCTCTGCAACTCGCTCCAAGATGCTCAAGTTGATACTGCCAAATCCCACAGCAAAGGCCTGAAGCCCGTTCTTCTCGTAGCAGCCTCGAATGTGCGTTGCAAGCTGCTCGCCTTGAACAGGATCAGCCGGGTGTCCGTCGCTGAAAAACACTACAACTGGCTTGTACACGTCGAAGTTCATGCGCGATAGAACTTCGTTCGCAGAGCGGAAGCCTGCCGCGTAGTTTGTTCCACCACCACGGTAAAGAATACCTGCCTGTGTCATCGTCGTGATGTTCCGCGCTTCGTACTCGATCTGCGCGTAACTACCAAACGTGACGACCGACACCAAGTCCAGCGTGGCTCCGTCCGTGATCCGGTTGCAGACATACTCCTGCCACGCAGCCATCAGGTCGCTCCACGGTCGGCCACTCATCGAACCCGAGCAATCCAACACGAAGACATGGTGCATTTTCCCACCACTAGCGATGTGGGAACACTCGAACTTGTGTCCGCTGACGTACGTGAACCCGTCGAAACCATTTCTGGGCTTGGGCTCAGGATTGTGCCACGCCGGAAGAATGCACTGGGAGGGTTTCTCGTCGTGATCAGGTGCATCGCACTTGTACCCACACTTTCCAAAGAGCTCCAGCTCCATCTTCGACGTGCATGGGTCCTCCCAGCCGAGTGTCTTCCAGAACTGCTCGTGTAGAACTTCATCCGTCTCTTTCTCAGGCTTTGGTTCCAACGCGCGAGTGCAGTGGCGACGCTGGTCTGTTGTACTGCCAGAGTACACACAGCTCTCCTTGCTATCTTGCTCGCAGTCCAAGTAGTGAACGTGTTCTCGACCCATTTTGGAGCAGTACAAGTTGCACATTTCTGCGATTCCGAGCTCGCCAGCCTTGTACTTGCGCTCCTCGATGTCGATTTCTTCAGCGTCCGACAGGAAGTACGTGTTCCTCATGTTACCATGAGACGTCGTGTGCGAGCCGTAGTGACCGAACTTCTTATTGCAGAAGTAGCTGCAGCACGGGCATCGAACATCGCAGTAGTGGATCGTCTGGTCTTCGTCTCTGTCCTGGCCACTCTCGTCACAGACACACGAGTGTGCGCCTTGGTGCATCTTCTGACCCGGTGGCAGCGACTTCGTGCACTTCTTGCGAGATCCATTCATCTCCTTGAACGTAAACTGAAAGTTGCCCCGAGCTCCCGTGAACGTCTTCGAAGATTGTTTAAGAAACACATCAACTCGGCAGACCCCGTCTTCTTCGCACAAGGCTTGACACCCGTGTCCGCTCCCGCACATGTGAACTACTGGGGCTTCCGACTCCGCGTCAAACGTTGTCGAGCCTTTTTCATCGCTGTTTTCCACCGAGAACACGACTGCGAGGTCGACTTGGCCGTGAAAATGGTCCAAGGTCCCGCACACTTCGTTGCATCCGTCCATGACGCACTTTTGCATGCACCGCACTTCAACGCATTTGTGCGCCGTGTGTGGGTCCTCAACATTCAAGACGCACCGCCCAGAGCAATTTTGCGCTGAACACGCCTCACCGCAGGTGTGAATGGGGACATCACACTTATGCAGATCCAAGTGGCCTCGCTTCAGCGAGCACTTCTTACCGCAGTTTGGGGAGTTCGCCATGCAGCAGTCTTGACCGCATGTGTGGTCTCCTTCGGCACATTCACATTTGCCTTCGTGGCCTGCTTCTTTGGAACATGAAGGAGTCTTCCCGAAGTGTTCACTGCTTTCGCAGTACTCGCAGCGACCAGCACAGGTATGACTACCTCCACAGTCGTGCACGGTGGTGCCAGGGTGAGCGG
Source organism: Phytophthora syringae (assembly GCA_012656105.1). Classification (NCBI taxonomy): domain Eukaryota; phylum Oomycota; class Peronosporomycetes; order Peronosporales; family Peronosporaceae; genus Phytophthora; species Phytophthora syringae. Next base: position 133,383 of record JAAKBD010000281.1, on the reverse strand, counting down.
CAGCATTCATGCAGCCAAGACGGCATTCGTCACATTTGCTCTGGCAGCGCGTTAGCAGCATCTGGAATCGACCCAAGAACTGTTGCTCCACAGCTTTCCACTCCTCTGGTACACGTCCTCCCAGCATTTGCTTGACCCAGAGAGAGATCCTAGCCTTGCGACGACGCACGAAGAAGGCCAAAAACGAGTCAAAGTCGTTCACAATATCTCGCGACACCTTTCCACCTTGAATGCTCGTATTCATCCGCAAAAACAACCGAAGTAGCTGCTTGATCGCACCATGAGCGTGCGAAATGGTGTCATCGCTGGCAGAAGAGCAGTCAAACCCAAGATCAATGTCCCAGTCCGACACTTCATCAAGAATAACGCTATCGTTCAGCGCAAGCCATTTCTCAGCCATTGCGGGATACTCAGCGATCATCGATGACAAGTCGATGTCAAGTATTTTTCCGTTAGCCGCCGAGACAATGTCCTCTTTCAAGTATTGCGCGATGTCCTCCTTCGATACGTATTCTTGCGGGATAATGCTGCCCGTTCGAAGCAATCCTGGTAGCTTGGAGCTGATTTCCGAGAGCTGGAACTGTTTAGCACCTTCATCCAACGACGTCCAGTCCAGAATCGCAATCTTTGCAAGCACCAAGCGAATGCAGTTCAAGAACGCCTTACCACTGCGAAAGCCTGTGGTGTCCACACCGCAGAGAGACTGCTCGATAAAAGTCTGGGCGTGCATCAGAGACTGGTAGTAGCTGATCGTGCCGAGAGGTGGTGAGCAATTGATATCGAGCTGTCCCGAGTACAAGTCGAGCAAGAAGTTGCTGTCTTTGTTGGCGCCGACCATCTTTTGGAACTTCGCAAGGAATTCGTCCAGCACCCCTTCTGGTCGTTCGGGTTCACATCCTTCACGGACATGTAGAGTTTGCCTCGGAACAGACTCGGATCGCCCTTGATCAGCGCCACACCCTTCTGAAATCGAGCGAACAGGTCGTCGATCTCCTTGTCGTATCGCATCTCCATCCTGAAGATCGTGAACATGGATATCGACGCGTTCAATACGGACAGGAAGACGTCCTCCTGTTCTGTTCGCTCGAACGATCCCAAACCTTCAAAGTCTAGCACGACAAGCAACACATTCTTCGGCAGAATACGGATGGACATCCAAGCTCCGTCGGTGCAGCGAGCACCAGCAATGGCAAACGACGACCCCGTCAAGTGGTTGAGCAGATAACTCTTGCCCGTTGACTGCTTGCCCATCGACGTGATCACCACACATCGTCCTTGCCAAGACTCGAGCAATGGTGACAAAAGCCCAAAGCGAATCGAACGCGCGATGTCAACAGCTTGGACGTCTTGGGAGTGGTTATCCATTGGCGTCGTCTTGCCATTCGTCATTACTGTCAGTGCGTTGCCTTCAGCGCGGCAGATCTGGATTGGCACGAACGTGACAAGCTCTTGCAGGAACAACCGGACCGGCTGCGCTGCCACATCAGCAATCGCAGCATTCGAAGTTGAGAGGAACGTCAAATCCCGAACCAAGTCCATTCCACACAGAGGCTTGTTCAGTTTGCGAAGGTCTCTCATCATCGCTTGGAAAAAGCAGCGACAGTTCTCTTCAGTGGATTTGGAGAATTTTATGCTGCCTGTCAGATGCACTTTCAGGGTCGAGCGGGTATCATCAACGCCACGAATCAAACCGCGGACCGGGAATTTCTCGTACGTATGGTAAAATGCGCGAAGCCAGTGCTCGGCATCGTTTCCATCCGCGTCAACTTTACTGCCGTTGACCGAGTGCTCGTTAGAGTGTTGGATCCGAAACGATTCACTCCGCACAGTGACATCCAAGCGAAAAACGCGAACTCTCTTGGTGTCGGCGTCAATCACGAACAGCAAGTCACCAATACTCTGAAGAGAACCTTGCCACGACAAGTGGGCATTGTCCGGCAAACTCACTGGAACATCCCGGAAATCTTCGCTAGCAACAGCAAACAACTCGACTTCTCCACTCTTGTCGGATGACGCAGTGACGAATCCCAACACCATGTTGTCGGCCATAGCAAAGAGTGAGCTGTGAGGCACACTAGACTCCGACGGTATGATCTGAACCGCTCGCGAGGTCTGCTGGTTTCGCAGGTTTACCGACTGGATCGACCCGTTTGCATCAGTTGCATACAGAGAACCGTCCGCGAGCAGTACATCTGCTACCGGAAGTACTAGCGACGTTCGCAACGACAGCTCCAGTCGCTTGAAAATCTCCAGTGACGAGAACGTCTCGTTGAAGCGGTAGAGAATCACTCGGCCTGCTTCCTCGGCAAAAGCAACGACTCGATCTTGAACGTTAAAGTCGCACAACCACGCTCGTTTACCAAATGGACGCTTAAACCCCACATTCCCGATGCATTCCATAAACCAGAATCGTTCAAGCGGAAAATCAATGCGTTCCACCAACGTTCCTCGAGGAGATGTAGTCACCAAGATGACGCAGTGGCTTCTAATCGTGAACACCTTCAAGACTTTGGCGTCCGGTTCCACGCGATGACTTCCCAGCTGAACAGTGTTGAAACTTCCGTCATCAGTCTGTTCTAGCTTGAACACCCTCATTTGGTCTGTAGCCGGATTCCAGTGTTCCTTGCTCACGTCACTGTAAATCGCTGCTTGGCCTTGACGGCTACGCGGACGGATGGTCGTCAGAAGACCTCCATCGTGTTTGTCTCGCCATGACCAGAGTAGATCACGGAACGCTTCAGATACGAATTTACGCTCATCAGCAGCACACGATTCCCGTAGTGAATGCTCGTTCTCCTGGCTGTATTGTGCTGTCAGAATACCTTCAGCCATGGCGAGAGCAGTCTCGACCGCCTCGAACCAGGTTTTACGCGCCTCGAGCAATGGATCCGTCAGACATTGGCGAAACTCATCCGTGAAAATCTCAGCATCTTGACTCTTCCAGAGGTTTTCAATCTTTTTCCAAACTCGCCCAACAAATCTGTCGCTGCTTGTGGTGATTTTCTTGTCCGACACAACAAAGTCGCTCAAGAACTTTGCGAGGGCTTCTCGTTCTTCAAAGATATGGACACCCGTTTCTAGATGCTCGTGGAATGCGCAGGCGATTGCTTTAATCTGGTTCTTCAGGCGAAGTGGCGTGTTCAATGCAGCTTGCAGCTCAGGACTAAGTTTGCCCCAGATTTCACGGTTCGATTGGACTTTTTGCACGTATGTGTTAAGACTTTTGAACGCCGGCTCTTCTCCCTTTTTCGCATGGATCAGTACGTCCAAGTCGAATAATTTGTCCACGTGGCTCAGCAACTCAGCGCGATGATCTTCGATAGTCGCCTGTGCCCGGTCCTTCGCCTGCTCGGTGCAAGATGGGAGACTTCGGTCAAGCAAATCTTTCACTTCCCTCAGCTCTGCCTCGGGCCGTTTACCAACAGCTTTCAGCAACCCAGTGCAGAATTGATCACAACCCACGCCGAGCTCGATTTGCAGATTGCGATGTTTCGACTCTGCTTCGAGCCAAGTCGCAAACTCCTTCATGCTGTCAAATCGGTGGCTGCACTTTTCCGTCCATTTCGTCGCCGGAGCAGGTTCTACCACGGAAAACGCTGGATAGCTGCCTTTTAGCAACTGAATGTTGTCCTTTGCACGGTTTACAGTTGGCGGTAGCAAGACATTCGCCAGGTTCTCGCAGACGACGGCGTCTTTCTCCTCTTCTTGGCGTTCAACGTGGAATGCGACCGAAAAGGATTTCCATGCGTCCAAGTTGCTCGAATTCATCGACGCTACACTTTGCTCCAGTTGTGTCATGTCTTCGGGTGACAGGCAGCACACCATGTCGGGGTTAAGCACGTCAAGAAGCGCAGCACGTACGTCGCAGTGTCACGCAGTCGAGACTTTCGGAACAGAGCGTCTTGGATCCAGCCGAACAGCACCAAAGTGTCGGTCTCCTTCCGGTTCACGCAGTAGATTCCTTGGTCTTCGGTCTTCAAGTTGCTCTCCACTTCTTCCGACCAGCAGTTCATCTTCTCCAGTTCATGCTTCACACTCTCTTGCTTGCCGAACAAGGAGATCACTTTCACTCCTTCCGACTCGAGCTTCTCGTCCGCACCAAAGATCTCTTTGCGCAAGAAGAGAGCGAAGTCTTCGTCGAATTCACGAGCTTCGAGCATTTCCATCTCGAAGTCCTTGGGGTTCACCGACGACAGCATGCCGAGCGAACAGCTCAGCCGCATCACTTCGAGCTCTTCCAGCACAGGCTTGACGATTTCCACATCGTTTTGAAGCTCGGGCACTAAGCTCAACAGACGGAAGCAGTCCGCGCCGATGGGCTTCTGGACGGCACCGAGCCGCATGGTCGACTGTTTCTTCTTCTCGACAGGAAAGGCCACTTGCTCCTCGTCCGGAGTTTTGAGTTATGAAGTGGAAGTGCTACGATGGAGAAGTTTTTGAGGATTGAGGAGAAAGAAGCACACACGTGCTTAGAAACTGAGACCCGCCAAACCCGTTGGTGCAGACGGACATGACAGTTGGAGACTTTAACGAGAATTCTTTGGGAAAGGACTTCGACGATATGGTATCAAGGCACCTTCAAAACCTTCAAAACCACTGCAGTACGTATTGATCAACTGACGTGCAAATTAGTTTGCTACTGAACTTCACGATTGTGCTACATCTACAACTCTTCACGGCGAAGTTGCAGAAGCAGCAGTCCATTTGCACGCGAAACGGTGATGTTCACGCAGCCCTCTTGGGCATTCAGCCTCTCGCCACCCACTTTTTGCATTGCGTACAGTTGGTTCGTTGCTAGTGCGTGGCTGAGCCGTCCAAAAGCCTTTTCGAGATCTCCGTGCACCACTTCCTTCAGCTCTTGTTCAAATGGAGCGCGCTCGCATGAGATCCATTGACTCGAGAGGGATTTCTCGAGAACGTCCAGCACTTCCTCGACCATCTTAAGCCAGTCGTGGACCATTTGGGAGAGCGGCATGGCGAGTTGCTCGCGAAATTCTTGGGGAAGTTGAGTCAGGCCAGAGATGCCCAAAGGAACAAGGTCGCCAACACTTGCTACCACAGACACCCCCACCGGCATTTGGCCTGTCTTTCGGTCGGGACGAGCCGTGTACTCATCAGCAAACAGAGTCAAAATCTGCATGGCCTCCTGTGCAGCTGCTGCTTGACCACATTGAGCCAAACCACTCACACCTTGAAACAACGGCTCAAGTGTCAACGGCAGTGTCAGAACAGCCAGAATGCGCTCGCTTTTGTTCACCAAGAACTCGAAGATGCCGTTAATACTCTTGATCTCTTCCAGAAGTGCCGTCAGGACTTCTCTCACTTCTGGTCTCGGTACGGCCGCTGGGTGGGTCAATGGCTGAAGCACGTCGAGCCAAAACAAAGCATTGGAGCCGCCTCTCAACTTGCCACGAAGCTCCTGGAGATACAATTGCACTTGTTCATGGCACTGTTGTTCGGCTTCTTGGCTCAGTGCTTGGAATTGTTTCGCTGCATCTGCAACTTTCACCTCAGGCCAGCGATGGAATTGGCGCAGCAGCGTGTCACGAACTTCCTCGCTGCGTTCACAGAAGTTCAAATTCAGCTTGAGCGGCCGATACTTTGCGGCATTGAACACCCACTCTGCAAGGCCCTCGACACTGTAAAATTGCGGATAGCTGCGTACTGGTGACTGCAGCATGTTCATTGGGACGATAACTTGCAGCCTTCCGTCATCGTGAAACCGGTTCTTCTTCTGCCACATTTGCTGCTTCGGGCGAGAGCTTTCCACGATGAAATCTTCGGGACAATCTGGTTGGTGGTCGCGTTTGAAGTATCTGCTTTGCTTTCTGCCGCGCTGGGTTTTCGGCATGTTGGTGACTCTGCTCAATGCTGACCGTTTATGACGGGCTATGAACTCAAAAAGAGCAACTGATCTCGCTCACACGCACGAAGAAACCCCTCGTCCCGCACCTCGTTTAGACAAACGTCAATGGCTTGAGACCAGGCTCAAACGCTACCCATCAACGCACTCGTCAAGATTGAAGGGCAGTCAAGTTTAAGGTCAAGTGTCAACTATTGTTGTCGAGGACAAATTCTTCCTGAAGTGGTGAAGTGGCCTTCTTTATTTGTTGTGTCACTTTTGGAAGCTATTAATTCACAGTTGGACCGTGGTTGGCGCTGTAATCTGGCATAACTTCTTGAATTGCACGAAGCTGGGCCGGATGATAACTCAAAAGGAAGGCCACATTAACAAAAAAACAAAAACAAAAGCTGAAGAATAAGAACGAGGCGGCCCGGCTAGCGTTTTCGGCACTAAAACTGAAGTTTGGCGAAAGCACTTCAGCGCTTGTTGTAATTGAGGCGATCGCCAAAAGCATGCAACGTCTGCCGATACTTCGCTGTTTTAAGAAATCATGACATACATCGCTAGTCTTTTTCCGTTGCTTGCCCAGTTCATCACCTTTTAGCTAACAGCCGTGATATATGTTCAAGAGACTCAGTACTCGTGGACGATTTCCAATGAGCCACCAACTTGGTCCTAGCCGTGGTTGATCTGCGTCCATCATCCTTTCCGTTGATCCATCGGTCGGCGAGTACACCTGGTTGCTCTCAGTGCTCTGGGAATGTTTTGAAGACCCAATCCTCCCGCTTCCACTGGTGTGAAAATTAGAGCGGGACTAAGTTTGTGTGTAAAGGGTTCCACACTGGTTTTGCCTTGCCATACAAAGTTTTTCTGCATGTTTTCAAGTTTTCGGAGTGTTTTCTTTGGCGGGACATATTGTTTTCCTGTATACAGGATTGCAGGCAGTGCAATCGCGTTGAAGAGTTGAATACGTTGGACAACCGAGTTGCTCATCGTGGACGCTATTTGGAGTCTCCGTTGAACTTTTTCAATACGAATCTTGCAGTTCTCATGCGTAGTGTCTCGATTACCAACCCAATAGCCAAGTTGTCTCGTAGTTTCGTGGGTTTGCAGGACTGGAAACCCATTCCATTTGGTCGGTGGGTTATGCGTGTTCAAACCTATAAGAATACTTTTCTGGGGTTGTACTCTCAGTCCCGATAAGTCTCCGAAGGAATAGGAGCTACATCATCCTACACTGCAGCCAATTCGGATGACTCAATCCGGCGACTGCACTCCGCCATTGGCAGAACGAGGCGGTGACGAGCTCGATTTTCGACGAAGCTTCAAGCAACCGCAGATCCGTTAGTTAGTGGAGACGGACCTCATGCGGACATTCGGAGCAAGTGAAAGCCGCTTGGCAGTATCGACAGCCCCGACCTTGCTGCTGTCTTGACAGCGGCAAAAAGCGGGGCCTGCAAGCCCCACAACTCACTGACGATAGCTCCTCTCCTTTTCCAACAACGGTAGCTTGGCACGTGCGAGCGCATCTTCACTCGCATTGCCTTCTCGACGACTCCATCGTCAGCCGAGACTCCGCATAAATCCCATCGAGCGATTGAAGCAAGGCCATTGACTCACGCCGCCGCGTGCTGGCCCTGTCCGTCCACCCACCACAGCCAAGAGCGGACGGACAAAGCAGCTGGTAGCTGGTCGGTGCGGTTGGCCGTGTTTGCCAAACAAACACTTTTTCGGGCAATTTGGCTCGTCAGTCGCCCCGTCTCTGCGCGACCATCCATAAAACGAATGTCGGCACATTCGTCGGAGAAGTTGTGCCCACACAACAGCAGCAACAACATCGAGGACGACGACAGAGTGTTGACGAGGCTCAGAGCTCAGTGTGAGGGCGGCCAACCCATTGCCAACACAGCGTCCGCTGCCTGCCTCGTCGACGAGCGTCGATCCCCGATTTGCTTGAAGCTGTATGGTCTGACTTGTTTTGTATGGAATCGTCGGTTTGACTTGGCGTTTGTATAGAAACTGAAGTTAAATGCGCAAACATGGCCCGACTCTGCCCTTCAATGACGATACACGTGTGCCAACGAAAACCCGAACTGTCGAGATCCGGATGTAGACGAAGAAAGTAAATCTGGGTGGATAAGCGTCTTTAAGCATACCCCCGACCGCAATTTCTGCCACCGAGCTACCGGTAGTGAGACCAAGGCAGGGGACCACCATTTGTTTCACAGCGAGATTGTCCCGTCATGGATGGACCACCAACGTCATCGCTTGCTGGTGCCATAACCTGGACCTCTAATCGCCGTGTTTAGAGGGCGACGCCGCACCAGTCAGCGGTAGACTCACTCGAACCTCGGTTTGCGAGCCGCCGCTATGCTTGGAACTGTGACCTCTGTATATGTTTTGCAAACGCCGCCACGTGTGTGTTCGGCAGTCTGGCTAATTGCAAGCCGCTGCCATCACTGCAGTTTGCCAAATAACAATATTCCCCGCATACGGATCGCGTCAAATTTACTCGAATCGGCCCTTGCTTTGTACCGCTCATCTACAGACGCATCCCCCGGCTCCGACCCGATCGCGTGCTAAGCACGAAGCAAGTGGCTGAGTCCAAGGCGACACGAGTGCAAACCTGTAGCAAAACCTGCAGCACTCACCGCAACAGCGACTGCAAGTTTGCATCTCTCGCCTTCTCCTTCGCTCCTCCACCTCCGCCGTCGGCAAACACAAAGCAGACGGCGAATTCCGCTGTTTGCCCGCTGCGCATAGACGTTTTCCGTGGCCCTTCTCTCCGACCTGTATACGAGCAGGCATACTCAACCCAAGTCAGTCGACACACTCATCCTCCCAGCCGACCGACCCGCACAAACACCGATCCGTCAGTTGATCATTTGCCAACCGGCGCAGCAGCCCGCACTACTGCCAAGTTTGCCATCATGCGCACCAAGCAGTCCGCCGAGTTCGAGAAGCAGGAGAGCACGTGGATCTACCTGCTGCACCAGCAGGCGCCTCCCCAGACGCGTCTCTCGGCCGAAACGTCCCTGTCGTTCCCTCCCTGGACGCCCCAGATTCCGCCAGAGAAGTCAGAGACTTCACCGAGCAGCAGCCGACCCTGCCCTCGCTGCTACATGGACCCCAGCGGCCATGATGCTCTCGAGCCAGGACAAGTCGTGGGCGCCGTCACCACCAGCTCCCACCAGCCTCCTGGCCCTGTCTCTCCGCGCTTGAGTGACATTGGCAATAGTACCCCGGGGACGCTAAATCCCCCATCACGGCAGCAGTAAGCGCGCCTGCTTCCCCAAGAAGTGCGACTTCCCCATGTGCAAGAACAGCTCGCGCAGTCGCGGCTTCTGCTACAGCCACGGGGGCGGCCGCCGCTGCCTCGTGGACGGCTGCAACAACGGCGCCGTGAGCCGGGACCTGTGCAAGCGCCACGGGGGCGGGCGCCGCTGCCGTGTCGCAGGCTGCAAGAGCAGCTCCGAGAGCGGCGGCCTGTGCTACAGCCACGGAGGCGGTCGCCGGTGCAGTCTCCCGTGGTGCTCGGCCAGAGCCAAGAAGGGCGGCTTTTGCGCCGTGCACTTGACCGGAGACCGGACGCCTCCTTCTTCGGACAATGCTACGCCTTCCGACAACAAGGAGGTGCATCCGAACGTGGTGGAGACGCTGCTGTCTTTGGCAAAAGACCCGTCTTCCGTCAATGCGGATTCCGAGAACGAGCCCAAGAATGCTTACGCAATCGCGTCTCTGCTGAACTAGCGGGGAAATATCAACGGAGGTCAAGTCTGGGCACCGTAAGTCCTATTACCTATGGTATTATACCATTGGTATTGGACTGGCGCTGCCGTATTTAAGAACAGTTTCCAACTCGCCTCCCTTCGTGTCGCCCCACCTGCTGCGTGTAGTGACTGTAATCAACCCATCTAAGCACAAAATGCAATTTGTTTCCTGACCCGTTTGTTCGCAAGCTGATGTGTTGACTATTAATACCATACATGAAGAGAAATTCACGAAGCCCCGGGTACCTTTTCTTGAGCTGGCGCTACTGTGTCAGCCCAATCTGCTTCAACATGTTGCAGGTCTCCTGTAATAACAAACTACCGGTAGGGTGTGTCCAGCTGGTTTCGCCCGTGTCCCGATTGTAAAAGTACATTCGTCGGCGACTTCTTCCCAAACATCCGAAGTTTTCTCTTCCTGTTCAGCTTCAGACGGGGCTTCGTCAACCAAGAGCTCGAGTAGAATATCGTCCACCTGCATCTCGGGCGGAGGTCCGTCTTCTGCTGCCACAACTTCTTTGGTCATGCGGTTGTAGTAGCAAACGTCACCCGATGTTGCATCATAAACTTCACTCCAACACGATGACGCCACCGTCCACTTTTGCGGCTTTCGACCTTCGCGCTTGGCCGACACGTTCCAAAAGTGCCATTTGGTGGCCTCGTGGGAGCGAAGTTCGCCCTCTTTGCGAAACTCAAGCCCGGGCATGACCGACAAAAGTAGGCAAGGCGCGGAGGTGCTGGGTAGTGCACTCGCTTGAGTTTTGGTGCTTCGTCACCAAAATCCACTTCTTCGTCGCTGCTCGACTGCTCCGGACAAAGCTGCACCGTTTCCACTCCATCTTCTCGTTCCGGAGGGACGAGCACCACGGAATCCTCCAGCAAACCCAACAGAGTACGCAGTTTCTTGACCCCGAAAGCGCTTGGCACAATCGGTTTGTGCATCGACTTCTCGAATTCATGGGGAAATCACTCAACGGGATTTTCCCGGCTGCGTTGAAGCGACTCACCACCTTGTGAACTTCGAGTTTCAGTATGGAAAACTCCTGAGCAAGCGCTGCGTCGGACAAGATTCGCTCAAGAACCGCTTCTTTCGGCTCATGGATTGGTTCATTTGAGTCGGGTGCTTCTTCAGAAGTATCAGCTTTTGCACGCTCTTCAATATTTTCTAACTCATCGAGCTTCACTCCTGTCCGGGGTCGAGTAATGTGTTGTTTGGTCATGGGCTCGCTCTCAGCTTGGTCCAGCGCGTCCAGATCGTCAAGAACTTTGCGAAGTTTTGCACGCTTCTCCTGCAAAGTCGACATGGTGTTCTGAGCGGTTTCCAGCTTCTTGCGAGCTTCGTCGGCAGCTTGAATTGCCTGCTACTCTGTTACTCGATCGGCTGCTACTTCTTCGAGCGAGTTTCCCAGTATACAAGACCTTGACCACACGCATTCGCAGCAACATTAACTGTTGAGCTTGTACTCGTTGCACGGTGGGGGCGATTTCTGCAGCTCTGAACGCATATTGAAAGGCTGCACGGACCCACACACAAGTAGCTGCCAGAGCTGGAGAGACTGTGTACAGCTGGAAATTACCCGGTCGAAGACGCGGGTGGTGGATAACGCCAGTGATCGAGAGCAGTCGGGCATGACGAGGACCATCCGCGAACGAGTAGGCGTCGAAAAGTGGCAGCACGTACAGCGCCTTGACTGCGTACTTGTGAATTAACCCTTCTCGGTCGCCTAGTATCACGTTTTCATCGTTGCTGGACAGCATTCGTAGGATGTCGTCTCGAGACGGGAACTCGGCAGGTTCTGGTGGAGGTTTCAACGTCGCATTATCTCCAAGTTGGCGCTTTTGCTTCTCGAACTTGGCTAGTTTATCCTGTCGGTCCTTCTCGTCCAACTCCAGCTGGAAGTCCGAGGTGAAGGTGAGCAGCACGCAAAAACTTTCAGAACCGACATGAACGTGGTGTCCAATTTTGTTGCTCGGAGACGATACCAGTCCATGGGCTCCAACTCGTGCAATCCGTCCACAGCTTCTCGGTATTTGCGCTCAAGCTGTTGTCGATCCTGTTTCCAGAACTGCTCCACTTTGACCTGCATCGTCTCCTCCTGAGCTTCAGCCTCACTGAGTTCGGCCGTCATAGTGGCAACCTTCGCTTTAACCTCTCGCATCGTACGAGCACACAGTTCTTGTTCATTCCGCAGCTTCTCCAGTTCCGGTTCCTGTTCCTCGATCGCTTTCTGCGTAGCTGCATGCTCAGTGGATGTTTTCTCAAATACCTGTCACCATTTGGAAACACGAGAACGCCATGGCCATGACGTTTAGTACGCCTCATTTCACCTGCGTAGTGACTCCCGTCCGCATATTCAATTGCTCCTGATCCGTTCAAGAACCCGTCGTGGAAATCACCCGAGATTTTATCACCATTTGCGAGGGTGCGAATGCCGTTCCCGTGCCAAAGTCCACGACGGAAAACTCCATCGTAACGAGAACCGCCAGCCAAAACCAGTTCTCCTGGTCCATTGTGGCAGTCATGAGCCCAGTATCCTTCAAAAGCTCTCCATTGTCGAGTCTCTCGATGCCGTAGCCGTGACGTTGACCGTCTTTCCACTCTCCAGCGTACTCGCCACGAGCAAAGATCATTCGTATGTGTAGCGTCCCCAGTCCGTGAAATTTGCCTCGTCGGACGGAACCTTCGTAGATGTGCGCTATCTACGAAGGTCCGTGGGTCGAGGATGCAAGTGCCAGTGGCTCGAAATCTGCGATCTCCAGTCTCAGATCGGATCCCAATCCACCACGAAAGACGCGAAAACTTTCACACAAGTTCTGGGGCAAGTTCACATGTCGCGATGGAACGATTTGGGAAGGCGAAAGTGTCGACAACTTCTTCTCCCCGTTCACGGCCAGTGGTAGAGTCTTTCGAAACGACTGCGTTTTCAACTGTTGTTGGTGCTGCTCTAGCATTTGTCGTCGGTTCTGAGGTGGCTTGACTAGCAGAAGTTGAGTTGCTAGTACCCGATGTAGAAGTCCCGTCCGGTGGCTTTACATCGTCACGGAGGTATTCTGCATCTGTAGCCTTCCCTTTCAAGAAGCGTTCGTGCAGTACGAGGTCGTGGTTCGATATCTGCAGCGGGTGCAAGGGCATTTTCAGTTCTTCTCCAGCAGTGGCAGCCTCTTCAGCTTCACGAGCAGCTTTATTGTCAGCTATCGCGAGCTGCACTTTTGTCATTTTGGAGCGCGCCATCGCATCTTTCTCAGCTCGTTCACGGTGGTGCACGATACGCACCTGGTCCTTCCTCAATTTCCCTAGCAAGAAGACTTCGTCGCCTTCATCCCGTTGCTGTCGTAGTTTTTGACGCTCAGCCACATGCAGCAACTGAAGACGGCGGAGTTCGTCTTGTAGTGTCTCGAGTTGCCGTTTTCGAGCTAAGATCATGGCGTCCCAAGCGTTTAAATTCTCCACTTCGCTGTCCATACGCTCCAAGAGTTCACGGAGATCGTCTTGGTACTGAGCCAGAAGAATTCGATGACTCTCAAGAACGTCCGATCCTTGGGTGTGCGTCTCCTGTACAAGTGCTCGCATTCGTAGCGTTCGAATGAGCTGGTGGGTAAATGGCACAAAAGCCTTTTCAATGCCACCCAAGCGATCGAGTTCTTTCTCCATCATAGCGATTCGTTCTTCAGAAGACGCGATAAACACCGCCAATTTCTCCTGAACTTGACCAGTGACACCTCCGCCATCTTCTTCTCGCGTTTGAGCGACTGCTTTTGCCATTCTTCACCTCCACTAGCTTTGATACGCTTAGCTTTGAGCGAAATGTAATCTTGCAGTTTGCCTTCTTCATGACGCAGAATATCAAGCTGCGTGTTCGTCTCCACTCGAAAGCTCGTTCCAGCAAGCGAATCGTTTCCAGAACGGCATTACGTCGACCAACGTTCACTTCAGGGGACTCAAGTCCACCCGTAAAGCGGGGAAGGAATTTCTAGTTGGTTCTCACGGTCTCGTTGCGCTAAAGTCGCAAATTTGGCCAGGTTGCGCTCCTGCAGGTTTTGTCCACGTGCAAACCAAACGTTCACTGCGTCCTGGAATTTCCCTTCGATGTAAACTTCTTCTTCAATTTTCGCCTGTTCTGCTTCAGCTCGCTTGTATTCATCTCTTGCTGGTGCTGATGATAATTGCCGACGAACAGGAGCACGGCCAGGAACGAGGTGTCGTCTTGGCTTTCTAAAACAATATTGTCGTGAAAGTCCGAACACCTCCATGAAAAACGCGCTAGCTTTCTCTTCAGGCGTGGGGTGGTTCACTGTTGCGTTCCAAAGGTGATAACGGAGAGCGTTCTCAGAAGCGCAAACGTGAGAGCAAGAACGGAATGGACAAATGAGCGGGATCGCATGCGGCCTGCAGATATGTTCTCCAACTTCTTCACTAGAGCGAAACCCAGAAGCTTCACACACGGTACACGTCAATTTCACTCGAAGTTGCGAAGCTGCTGGTCTTCTAGCTCCATAGCAGAAGTCTCAAGTGCTTCTAGCGGTTTAGTGTCAATGGGTGGCCTTGTGAGTCGTACAGCCTTGAGATAACTCACTTCTGTCAGTTCTTCGGGCATTTCGAGGTAGACGCTGGCGAGACCCACTCCTTGGACGTACTCAGCTGCAACACGAACTCGCATTGACTGTTCGCAGTCGGGAAGAATTGGCCACAAAGTTGTTCTCGTTGGTGGTACGTTGTGTGTTCATCAGAGGTTTCGATACCATTACCAGTTTGTGTAGCTGGGCCAGAAAGACGTTGACAAGCTATCGAATTGCCATCTGAAACAACAGCTTTACCAGCGAGTGCTTCGTTGTCACTTTCGTCCTTCCATTCCACAACATACTGCGTGATCGGAGCTCCATTGTCAAGTGGGGCTTCCCAAAGCACATCAACCGCTTTGCCTGCTCTCCACCGACGGAAAGGCATCGCATCTAAAGCCGCTTTTTGCTTTGCTGCTGCAGTGACCTCCGCCACGCTCATCTCACTGCGTTCTTGAGCGGTCAGTGGTTTGTCTTCGGCCTCTTTACTTTCAATCAGTTTGATTGTTTCGCGCTTGCCATCTTCCGTGTAAAGCATTTTGGCAGTACAGGAATCGTACGGGTCAACCGCTTCAATGCGAGCTTCGTACCAGTTCTCATCGTCCAGTTCGACCTCCACAAACGCACCAACACACAGAAACTCAAGTGGGGATTTCGGTGTTGCCATGATCTCCACTTCAACGACACCCTCGGGTTTCTGTTGCTGTAGGAGGTGAAGCGCTCGGTCTTGAGCAATTAATTCAACACGCTCTTTCATCGCTTGGGCATTTCCACGAGCTTCTTCCTCAAGCAATCGCGTTTCTTCACGATCTCTCCAAGTGACCTCTTTTTCAAACCTGGAGAGGAAAACAATCGTCTCTCTTCCAGAACACTCAGTTCTGCGTGCCGCTTAGCGTATCCACGCGGACCTTCGCGAGATCGAAGCTCCTTGACGCTCCAGTAGCTGAGCTTCGGGTCGTTCTTCCAGTTCTTGTGCTTTAAGAGCTTTCACGATCTGCAAACTCTTGAACTGCGCTTCGACAGAGTTCCGTTCCAGCCAATTCCACTTGGTGATCGCTTGCGAGATCGTAGCCACTGCAGCTTCCCCACTGCTTTTCCAGGATCAACTTGGCCAGTTAAGAAATGCGTCAGCCATGAGGAACCAATTCGGAGCGAAACTTTGCGGTTTGTCGACGTCTTCTTCGTCAATTCCCCAAGCTGCTACTTTGCGTTCCTGAACGCAAAATCAATTCTTGCGGATGCGACTGGATTTCTCCTGATTGGTGAGCGACCGCCACGCTTCCAGTACGCGAGGCAGCGACTGGCACTTCCAGAAAACCAACGCTTTCTTCGCTCTCAACCGCTTCTGGTGCACGAATTCCTTCCAAACTGCAAAGATGCCTGGTAGTTTGTGTTCTACCCAGAAATTTCGTGCTTTTGCAGTTTTCACCGCAGCCAAAGCTCGCTTTTCCTCGCGTTTCTTCTCCATGTACAGCGTTTTCCACGCCATAAACACTTTGAGCTCCGATCGGTTGCTCCCGTAGCTGTGGGCGCGTCTAACGCGACGATCATGTCGACGCTTCCGCCGTTTGTACTGGATCAGGACGATCGCGTTGACGACCTTCGTTCGAGTGAAAAAGTACGTGACTCGACATTGGTAGCCTCGAAACACGCGCTGGATATCCAACGCCGCGCAAAACCGCTCCCATTCGCGATCATCTTGTTGCGCTTGCTTCTCGCGTGCACGATATCGCAACCGGAAGCGAGCTTGGAGCATTGCTGCAACCTCGACACTTTGGTCGAGTGCACCATGACTTTCTCTCGTCTTCGAGCTTTTTGCTCTGGGTCTGAAGCTGCGATTCCTTTGAAAGCTTCCTCATTATCGACGATGACTTCGAGCCCGTAAGGGTTTTCTGAACGACTGCGCAGTAGTTTGGCGAGGTCGGAGACTTGAGTCAGTGGACACTGAAACACGTTTGAGGTGGCGCAAAAAGCGACGTTTTTCCAGATTGCGTTGAGACCGGCACTAGTGACGCCTTCGCTATGGCAAAGTTCCAGCACCTCCACCATTTGCAGCCGATTACCCAGAAGTTGACAGCATTCATCATCAAGCATATCAACGGGGTGACCGTGAAGCTCGAAGTGGGTTAGATTTCCCGGTAAGTTTTGCAACCCAGGACTAGAGAGTTTAACACAGCCCGACAGGTAAAGCTCTTGCAGTGACTGCATCACCACCAACGGATAGAGTGCGAGATCGTCAATTTCCACGCAGTATCGAAGGTCCAGAACGCGTAAAACCTTGTTGTAGCTGGCCAAATTCGCTACCATCGACCGTGTTACGTTCACTTGGTCGACAAGTCGAAGCTCGACTGGTTTTCACAAGTCTGACGAGAATTGAAGCAGAAACTGGAGCAACTTTGGAGAAGTTGAGCGATATTAACGTCTTGGAACAGGTTCCGATCATTGCGAGCATCGCCTTTTCTCCGATATTGGGACAGTTCGACAGTGTCAGTCGTTGGAGGAGCTTGAAATGGGTCGAATCGGGTGAGGGTTTAGCCGAATTGGCGTTGATGCCGTCGGTCCGGAAGAACTTGTCAAATCTTGAATCTGTAAAACTTACACAACCTGATAAATCAAGCTCTTCCAGCATTAACAACCCAGCCAAAGCAAGGAAACCTTTGTCTGTGAATTTGATACAACCCGAAGCTTTGAGGCTTTGGATTAGTGGACAAGCTGCAGCAATTCAGGAACAACTCAAATTAGGCAGCGAAGTACACCCGGAGATATCGAGCTGTCGTAACTGCAGATAATTGCTGACTGCGCGATTGCCAAAGACGCTTGTCATTGAGCACAGACACTCGAAGGATGAATCCGTTATATCCACGCAGTAGCCCACGTTCAGTTCTTCAAGAGATCGAGGCTGGTACGAGAACAATTCCTTCATTGTGATGTCTGCGACCCTGCGACAACGGCGAAAAGAGAGCGTTTTCAAGTTCCTTCCGCGTGCTTTCACCAGTGGCACCATAGCCACATCCGACACGAAGATGCAGCGATCAACGTGAAGTCTGTCAAGGCGTTTCGTCCTTTTCACCAGCTGCAGAACACCCGAATCCGTAACATGCTCACATCCGTCCAAGTTTAAGCTGGACAACCGCGTAAAAGACTCGGCTACTGATCCAACGAGATCATCCGTGACGGAATCGCTGTCCGAGAGAGATAGTTCGTCAACTAACGGACATCTGCGTGCTATAGCGTGGAAAGCTGCTTTCTACAGCAAGAGGGCTTGGATTAGCATGTAATTAACCCCGAAACAAAACTACCCAAGCATCCTCCCGGTATGTTCTCGAACCTGTTCAACGTGAGGCGGTGGAGCTTCGAGCAGTTTTCAAGTAGGTCTGCAAAATTTACGAAAGGCACATGCGTTACTTGACGGTGACTACACTACTTCAGCAATTATTATAGCGTACCTTTTGTCCGTGTGAGCGTCACCAGTCCACTCAGATCCAAGTCTCGACATCGTTGAGAGAGTTTTGTGGCCATTTGCTTGAGAACGAAGCTGTCTTGTGTGCAAAAGATGATCCAGTCACTCAAGTCGATCTTCGACAGCGGCTCGTATGAATTCTGCTCGTAAAATAGTTGGTCTGGAAGAACCAAATCAGCGGTGGAAACGATTCTACCCGAGTGCTGGTTATCGTTCGGCTCTGAAGACCCTCGCACCGCATCTCCACCCAAAGCCTTTCTACCAGACAAAACACCAGTTAATCAAGCGAATCCAAACCACGAACCAAAGTCTTCGTGCGCCTTTTGCAGTCTGCCAGTAATTCCTCCATCACAAGTTTGTTTTTGTTCGTGGGACTCGTGATCATAGGCAGCGACACGGTAGCGAGTCCACGTAGCGTGGTGATTTCCGAGGAGGACTTTCCTGGGACGATCGTGGACGACGACTGACATTTCGTTGAACTTTTGTGCGAATTTTCTCTTCGACAGGGAAAATCGGCGGTTGGGCGAGCTCGAAACATGAGCAAATCTGCATCAGGAACACGTTTTTAGCAGCTCCTGCACCCGGTACGGCTGGCTTTTCAAAGGGCTTTCAACCACGACTCCAACTGCAATTTCTCCTCTCCACGCAAGCGTCGGGTGTCGGGTGAACTCAAAAACTGCGATGGCCTTTTCTGGTTTGCTGCATCGTCTAGCACGGAATTTCGATCAGGGAAGTTGTTCAGTTTTCGCCTTGGAGCGTGTGGACTGGATATGCACTTGGACTTCTTATGACGATCCTGGATCACTTGCAAGTCGAGGGTGTGGCGTTTTGCCATCGCGTAGTCGGATTGGACTCAAGACTCAAGTTGCCTCTTCAACTGTCTGAAAATAGCAACCACAAGACACGACATTGCAAGTGATCATCAATTAGTGTTAGCAAACTACACTCAGACATTCAGAAAAGGTTTTTGTTTGTTGGAAATGGGGCCCTTAGAATGAAGAAACGAGACGGAGACGAGTAGTGAAAGCTGGTCAGTACAGCGCATCGGAGTCCACGAAGTCGAAAATTGTCCAGTTTCGACGTTCAGCGGGGAAGTCGGAGGTGATTCCTCCCAAAGCCCCGACAAATGAGAACTTGTCGAGTTCGCCCCAAACGAGGAACCAACCGAAGACGACCTTCCTCGGGAGAAGCGGAGCGAATCCTCAGCACGTTTCGTGGTGGTCTCTTTAACTTGGCAGACAACGCGCCCACAACTTTCAGACGGGGTGACAGATACTTGACGAGACGATTTTCGGGTACTCCAGTGCTGCAAAAGGGCTCGGAACGCCTTGGCAATCGCGCGATCTCGAGCTTTTTCGTGCGAGTCTTGTACTGCAGTCAGTGCGCAATTGTCGCGCTTGGCATCTCGGTGAACGGTTTGCATCAGTGCGAAAACGCGCTCCACAGCGTCACCCCAAACCGATTTAGCGTCCTGGCCCAGCAAATGCAGCAACTGCTGCATCTCCCGCTTTTGCGCAACGGAGAGCGCGAACTTGGTGGGCGACTCGATCGTCGACCACAGCTCTTCGTCTTCTTCCAGCTCGTTCACATAGGCTCTCAGCGTCTGAACCGCCGAAAAGCGTCTGCCAGGCTTGGCTTGAGCGTTCACGGAGAAAAGCACGTCGGTAATTGACGCGAGTTGAGTACGCAAGTTCGAGATGCGTTCGGCCAGGTCCTCTCTGTTGTGCTCGAGAGCGCTGGAAACGCTGGCCGCGTGAGTTTCGTCAATTTTGCACAGTTGACTTGTGGGCCAGCGTCCGGCACATTTCAGCAGCTCTTCACGATAGGCTTTTCCGTCGCCGTGGCACAGCACCAAGTGGACGCAACTGGAACGCGCTTTATCAGAGACCCAGTCGGCGAACTCTTGCTTGTCATCGAACTCCAGAGAACGAGAGCGATCCATTGTTCTGGGCTGACTGCGAGTTCGGAAATGACGGATGGATGTCGTTTGACTTGGTCTGGGACGGGATAGCGTTCGTCAGGTACCCAGCTAACTGTCACTTGAGTCAAAACCCCACTGACGGTAAATGATTGATGGTCTGTCAGACGATTTGCTGGCGACTGACGTAAATGATTAATGGCTCGAGCAAACTCACATTGTTGTAGGCCAACACCCTGGCACTTCTCAATTCGAGGCCTCTGCAACAAGTATGGCTTCGACACCTCCACGACCGAAAGTTTGGCACAAGTCAACGACGAAGCGAGACGCTTCTGCACCGAGAACTTCCACCACGAAGACGCCGAACTCAGCTCAAGCACTTAAACCCGTTGCCAAGACAGCGGAGATGCCGCGAGCCAAGCTAATCGCAAGAGAACCTGAATTGCTGAGTATCCTGAATACGACCAGCAACAAGTTCGTGTCACCCGAAACAACACTCGTAGGCGTCCACTTCCAGTTTGCGACGCAGCATGAACCGGACCAATTGGCTGCCATTGGAATCGCCAGTTCTTCGCCCGATGAGCCTGCGGTGGTGCTTCAGTTGGTGACACTCAATGCGTCTCGAGTGTTTGCAGGCCTAAGCACACTGCTGGGAGATTCTGCAGTCGTCAAAGTGATGTACAACGTTCACAAAGTTGCGTTTTGGCTTCATGATCACGGATTGAAAGATGTCGAGCTGGTGAATTGCGTTGACCTGCAGCTGCTGTACGAAAGCGCAGTGGACAACTCCGCATTGAGCGCAGACATTCTCCAGATTGCCACGCATTTTTCTCCACAACCCGCAACAGACTTGGCCCAAAGTACCCACTCGTTCAAGTCGAGAATCACTCCTTGGAGCTCTGAAAAGTGGACAAATTTTCCACTGGCCAAACGTCTGCAAGGCGCTTTAGCCCAAACGGGGAGATTGTACGCTCAGTGCTACGTCGAATCCCCATTCAAGTCGCAGCGAAAGAAACTCGCTGAGATGACGAAGGCTCGATGGGAAAATGCCGTCTCGAACCAGGGCCGTCGCGCAATTTGGTTCGACCCCAAGGCTGACAACCAGCCACGCAGCCTCGAGAGCCTCGTTTTCAATGGAAATTCATCGCCCGAGACGGAAAATTCCTCGTTGATCGAGATCGCAACGCTGGAACTGCAATGCGAGCTGGAATCTCTGTTCAACCTTCTCCCTACCGACTACCGAGACGCCATTCTCGCCATTGAGAACTACCAGAACCGACTGGTGGACGTTTGTATTGACGCTGGCAGAATTCCCCACGCGTTCATCGGAAAGAAGGAGCGGATTCATCTCAGTCGCAATGGCGAAGTTACTGCCAAAGAGACTGTCGATGAAATCATCAGGAACCTCGGTGGGGAAATGCGCATCGGAGACGACAATCGAGCAGGCATCGACAGACAACTGCACCGCATCTCCGTCATGAGAAGCAAAACCGACGAGGTCTACGGTCTCACCATGCGAGTTGGCAGAGCTCTGCGCAATGCTGCGTGTGTACTCACCGATCTACTTCTCAGCGAGCGACACGCCGACAAGTCGGTGCTGGTGTTGGGCCACCCTGGAAGTGGCAAAACCACGCTAATCAGAGACGTGGCACGCTGCGTGTCCGAGACGATGGAGAACGTTTGCATCATCGACACGTCGAACGAGATCGGCGGTGACGGACTGGTGCCGCACGCGTGTGTGGGGTGGGCTCGACGTATGATGGTGCGGTCGCTGGAGGCGCAGGCGGGTGTGATGGTGGAGTGCGTGCAGAACCACACGGTGGAGACGTTGATCGTGGACGAGATCGGGCGCAAGGCTGAGGTGTTGGCTACCTCGACGGTGCGTCAGCGCGGTCCTCGCTTGATCGCGAGTGCGCACGGCGACTTCCGCGCGTTGATGAAGAACCCGGACTTGAAGGGCTTGGTGGGCGGCTCTCAGCAGGTGATCGTGGGCGACAGTGCCGCGGCGCAGTCTGCTAGTAAGAGCAAGTTGCAGACTCAGCGAGCTGGCAACCCCATCTTCGACGTGATTGTGGAGCTAGACCATGTCGTTCGTGGTCGCTGTCGCATCATTTGGGATGTGGCGAAGGCTGTGGATACGTGTTTGAAGGTAAGAACTACCTGTCCGAGACGCGTCAGTGGGACGCAGATACGAGAGGCGTGCTAGTTTTAGACATGTAGACTGAACGCTCCTTTGGCGTCTCTACTAGGACATTTGCAGGTGACAACTGAAATACAGGAACTTTCCAAAAGAAACTCCACAATAGGTGGCCAAATAGGTGGACGAGATCGAAGACGAGTTCACCGAAGACAACGAGGAAGGAAGACCTCTAAGGGTATCAAGTGGATCATCGAGCTTATCGTGAAAGCTGTATTGGAGATGGGTGATGGCAAGGATTTCTCGAAACATCTTCCTGTCATCGATGGATAGCTGATCATACCCAGATTGATCAATTTGTTGCTTATATACAAGGGTCTTGATCATTCCTTGGAGACTATCACTGATTTGAAGCTTAGGCCCGCATTTACGTCGGTTTGGTTGGACTATAACGAGAGTCTTAGCATCCAAATCAGGCAAACGAATATACTTGGATCCGATCTGTCTGTATACGTACGCCGATGGAGTAGCTAACCCTTGAATTTCATTCAGATTGTAAGTTCTACCACGTCTGACTACTCCATCAAGTGGAGCTACCCCAGCTCCTCGCAGACCACGTCCTTCTAACTTAGGAAGAGCTTCAGAATATGTTTTAGCTTTCATCAGATAGACTGCTTTAGTAGCTCGGACTGCTGCGTGTGTAGCTTTCAAAGCTGTTCTCAATATTTTTGAGTTTGACCCCTTGACAGCTTCCTTTGCTGCTTCATAACGTTTCTGGGCCTCTCCATATACCTGAAAAGAAGCTTCAGCATCATCAAGAATTTTCTGTAGATCTTCGTTATGATATTCCCTTGCACTTTGCCTCTTAATATCTTTAGCAGTTCCTGTAATAGCTTTGTTTAGAACCGTCAAATTCTGATCGAGATTTTTGCGGCGGTCTTCATTCAGTTTCTTCTCTTGAACCAATCTCGCTGTTTCGATATCATTCGAAGGAAAATCATACTCAATATTAGAGAGGTATGTGTCTTGTTCGTCAAAGTATTGTAACATCGATGTAAAAGTCTCCATCCACTGGATTGTCTTCATTAACCCATTCCAAGCAACACCGGAAACTCTCTTGTGTTTTCTATCGCTACCAATCGTGATGATATTAAAAGGCCGAGAAGTTGTCGGCTGACCGAAATAGTAATCTGCGGGTCTGATTCCTTTTTTGACTGAACAATCGGAGGCATCCGGAATGGAATAGCAATTTGCTTGCTCGCCAGCTGAGTGTAATAATCGAATAAGATCCGTTTAGCATCGTTGTCAGGTATTGATAGATTTTCATCTCTGTCTTCATTCAACCCGCTTTTGATACCATGTCGCGCCTCTCGATCTTCATCGTCGGTTGACTGAAATTGTTTGATAGACCTTTCGACATCAGGCGTCCCGACCATTGAGAGTTCTAATCCTCTGCTTTTAACCATGCTTAGAAATGTGCTAAGAGTCGATTGCCAATCAATTTTATCGATCGCCGATGCATGCTTCAAATTTGATTCTTTTCCATAAATGTCAATAGATGATTTATTAATCCAAACGTACTGACGGAGATTAGATACATCGGATTTGAAATTTTCCTTGAAAACGGGAAGTACATTTTTCATAATTCCATTCGATATCAGCAGCTCTTTGTTGTTTAGTAAAATCCAAAGTAGTTTTATCCGGCTTTGATCGTCGTCAGAGGTTGTTGATGTCGATCTATTGACAAAATGAATGTCATCCAGTCTCCTATCCTTAAGCTTCACATCGAGAAACTCTAAATCATCGCCTGCACGCTTCTTTCCCTTCAAACGCTTTTTATCTGACTGCATGAGTGTTCTCGTTAGATCCTCTTCATCATGCATGGCGCCAACTTCGTCAATTGAGTTGCTTTCACCATCGTAGTAGATATTCCTGATTTTAAATTCAGTAGCTACCCAATCAATCGTTTCATAATTATATCGCTTAATGTTTCCTATGATGGTAATGAGAGACCCTTTATCTCCAAGACGGTACCTAGGATCATCTTTGCCAGTCTTCCTACGGATGGGATGAATTCGAAGCGCAACCCAATTTGGATTCTCAATGAATAGATTTTTGATCCATGATCTTGAATCAACTTGCTCTTCACTATCCATCGTTTTCTTCTCAGGCGGTATGGTAAGGTCCGTGTTTAATCCAGCATTCACTGATCGAGTTTGAACCTCAACGCTTTGGTCACTTGTTTTAGGAATGGCATTTACTCCAACATCTACGACTTGGGGAGACGACTGCGTCGAACGATGTTCGAGGTCGGAGACCCTCGGACCGAGTTCCGAGAGCCCCTCTCCCCTACCGATGATGTTGATATGTCAGGGATTTTTGGAGAGTTTTTATCATTGAGTCTTTTTTAAGATTTCAGCGAGGCTGAGCTTTAATATATCAGGAGTCTCTTCATCGGGACCAACAGATATGTCAGTTTGACCCGATGAATTTGTATTAATTGGAACAGTTAGTCCAGCTGGAATATCGCTTGCCCATGAAGCACCTTCATACATTATCCTCTTGGTTTTAGCTTGTATTACACGTCGTTGCGAACGTTCAAGTAGCTCCTGACGCTTCTGCTCACGCTGAGCGAGTGAAGTGAAATTAGGAAACATAGTGGCTATTAGAACGAAGTTCGAAGGATCACAGTTATCTAAGTTCTGCTCTATATCATGCGAATGATAAAAAATGAGTGCTCATTATTTACCAATAGCTCGGCATTACAGAATCGTGTCGAAACGATGCATATGAATGACATATATGATTACGCTCATTAAGGAGATTTAAATATCGATCCTTGACAGAATGAAATGGAACACCAAATATTTTTCTAATTCACGTTGGTATATGTGATTTGAAACCGTTTTACGAAAATTTGATTCTGCATCGAGATTTTGCAACTCAATTTTAATACGGCTCACCTCCTGAATGACCCAGAGCTTCCGCCGTAGCTTAGCAAGTTCTATATCTTTATCTATGCAATTCGTACACATCCCTATATATCAAGTCAGATATAAAACACTAAAAGTAATCAATAATTTAGTTTGATTAATATACTTGAGTCAAAGCTACAGAGGATGTCTCTATCAAATTTATTACTTAGCTAATTATGTCTCAAATTTTTTTATGCGGGTCCAATACTCATTTTCAAGAGTTGATCTCCTATTTTTATTTATTAGGCGAAGATTTGAGAATGGCTCCCATGTGGTATCATTGTGTCCTACCCATTTGATTAAATATTTGTGCTTACCGGATCGCATTTTCTTGTGGTCTAAGATCTTCTCTGCTTCAAGGATATCCCCTGGATTAATTGTAGCATCACTTGTTTTAGATATAATCACTTTCAGGTCATTTGGGGCTTTGTATAGAGTATGTCCATTTTTCGAGCGAATTTGTACGCGGTAGCCATCAATCCCTACCACAGAATATACAGCCTTGCTCCAACGTGCAGCCTCCTTTTCGAACGTCTTCTTCTTGAGTCGATATAAAACATGTAAGCCAATACTGAACTCATTCTCAATCCTATCTACCTCACCTTGATTATGGGTCAGATCTGCTTCCATCACTTGACCTTTAGCTTCATTTGGCGTCATTCCAATGGATCGATGAACAGTGCTGTTGTAGTTGCTAATAACATCGCTGATTAACTTATGGGTAATTTTCTTAAAATCCATCTTGATGAGTCTTTGCTTGATAGTTCTGTTGAACCTTTCGATTTTGCCCATAGTTCCATGATCACCTGGCTCGTTGTTGAAATGCTCAATTGTTTTGGTCTTAAAAACGCTTCAGCTTGTGAATTTATAAACTCACTACCGTTATCGCTCGTTATTATATCAACTTTGTGAAGTCGAACAAACGCCTTGAGAGCTGTTAAAACAGTAGGTGCAGTCTTATTCGCCAATAACTTCGCATACCCGATGCGGGAGTTGATATTGATGCATGTCATAATCGGTTGTTTCCCCAGAACGCAAGATCTATTTGCCATGAGTTGGGGTTGTGGGATGCAATCTTGAACCCATCAAAGCTTTTCTTCTGCTCTTGGAACCGTTGAATATCTGACTGAGTAGTATACCAATCCTTTACATCCTTCAATGTTATTTTTGGGTCTAGCTCTCGGGCCTTCTGATACAGCGCTTGAGCTCCAACATAACCAGTTCTGGCGTTGTAATAGAGTTTGTGGAGGAGATCATTGAGCTGTTCTCTCACCATTATTCTTATATAATATTCAAATAAAAAGATGTGATAGCTTGGCGAACTTTCTAAATATCAAGTGGAATAGTGGTAATGCCATCATCAAGCACTTTCCGCTTGTCGTACCAATATGATAAAGCCGTCTTGGTCTGACTGTATGTGATAATTGATTTTGTCTCTTTCGACAGTCTAAACCCTTTGTTAGTACCTTGAAGTGTGATGCGATCGCGAACGACGGACTCAAACCCCAATGGATTGAGTACATCCTCATTTCGGCCACGGCTCTGCTGCACGCCCTTAGCCGAAACCTTAACCTTATATGACTCATCAGGAAGATAGCAAATATAGTTCTTACTTGAGAGTGAGACCATGGCATCACCAGACCACTCGTCCTTGAACAGACCAGGGGTACGACGATCAAACTTTGCCACTTCCATGTTATATTCACGTGGGAACCAATCGTACTTGTGCTGTGTGAAGTGATCCCGTAGCTCAGGTTTAATACAGTTCTGGAATGGATTATCACAGCTGAATGCAATGTAGGCCGAATCCGTATCCATTTCTTGGTACTGAAAGTCGGAGCGATCGAAATAGAAGTCAATACAATCGTAGTAGAACTCGAGCATGCGTAGTTTAGCAAGCTGATAGATAGCAATTGATAGATGGATTGGGTTTTTGTTGTTGAGACGACGCTTTTTCATGGTTATCTCACAAGAATCATTCAACTCCTCCAACCCATGAAATGTGAAGTGCTCAATACGCGACTTGATCTTATCCTCATTCGATTCATACTTGACCTGTTTGTGCTTACTCATGTCCATCCCCGATCGTCCAAAGGCACTGTTGCCTACTAATTTCATCATCTCTGCAATCATAGCTTTACTCTTATCTTCATCGCCGACGCGTCGTGCGCTCGACACAGCATCCATAAATGGAGCAAAAGCCTTGTGAGCGCTGGCCTTAATGAAGCTGTAAGTCTTAGTGATTTCCATTCCATGGGATAGATACCATTTGAGAAGAGGTGCGTAGATCAGAATCTTTTCACCGAAGTAGCTTCCAATCAACTTGCGAGCAGGCTTAGCTTGGTTTTTCCCACGAGTATCGTTGTAGTCATACATGTGAGAGCCAATGATGTTTTTATCGGTGCAATCGATTAACGTATTCTTGAAAACAGGCGTCATTTCACTAAAGTAATCTTTTAGGTGATCTGGGGTACGGATGTCGCATTCAAGGAACCCAAATATTTTATCTGCCTTGATGTCTTCAACAATACCGGGATAAGCCTCAATGGAGGTCAATCGCCCGCATGGCATATCATTACCAAGAGCCCAGAGGTAAAGAGCATTGGCGTCATACCCGATGATCTTTTTACTAGCTTAACCCCTCGAATCTTAGTCTCGTTCCGTTTAGCGTAGCGGTTGAAGATGATTGATGGCCCACCGGCGATATTAGCCTTCATTTTACCGTAAATGTCTTTCTCCTCCCTGTCTATAGAATAGACAAGCTTGTCCGAGTTGAACTCAAGTAGTTTCTTGAAAAGAAACCCGCTGAGAGACATGTCCTTACGAGCGACGTTGCATTGAACGCAAGAGATGAGAACATTACCGTCAATATGCCCCAATTTGTTATTTATACGGTCGGCCGATGCAGTATCGACAGTTAGCTGACACCAGCATAGACCACATAGGTACTTTTGCTTTTTCAGCAACAAATCTAAGTGAGCAAACGTCATGTTGAACTCACGCTTTGCATCTACATCCTGACGCTTGTAGCCAGACATACGGTTAGCTGGGAATCTGAAAGAAGTAGCTGGTGCATTTTGAGGGCGTTGAAGCTCTTTGAAGCAGGTTTGATACATCACCTTTTCCGACAGTCCTGGAAGAGAAACACCATCAGTGAACATATCGAGATCAAAACGTTTGAACAATTCACGCTGAGCCTCGATAGCCTTAATAAATGGCACCACATCTAGATTATTGTACCAGATAAGTAAGTCTTTGATGGACTTCATTCCATAATGCTCCCACACGAACCTTACTCGCTCGTAGTCGGAATTGCTTATACTGGTACCTCGAAGAGCACTATCGAATGCTGATTTGGAAGGGATCGTATTCTCTTTTAGAACATCAAATGATGTGATGTACTCATATGGAAATAGCCCTTCCCAAGCCCACAGACACACCTAATCTTATCATCGCACTTGCATCCACCGAGATATGTAGTAAGATACTTCTCATAGCTCGTTCCAGCAGGAACATAGTTGCTAATGTCAAGCATCTTCATGTCCGAAGTTGCGATGCACATATAGCTTGGATTCTTGATCACAGATTTGATATTTTCCGTACCGATAACGGCAAATAGGTCGCTCTTAATCAAGTTGATATCATATCTACCTGAGTTGAACCCCAACACGGGTACTTGATCGAGCTGTTGCTTGATCTTACCATAATCAGATCGCTCCTTCCCAAATACAATTGTTTTATGGAAATTGAAGAAGCTACTATAAGTACCTTCCTTGATCCAGCTATCCACATCATTCACTGAGTACTTCTTCTCGGGATTTAGCCCAGGGATTTCCATGCCACTAAAACCGTGAGCTTTGATAATCTTCTTAAGAAGTGGTTCATACTTTTGAACGTTGTACTCCTGAATCTTCAAGCTGACTTTGCTGATGTAATCAAACATATATTTTAGTAAAGATTTTGGTTCATCATTTACAAAGCATTTAACTTGACCTGAGAGGCTATCCGCCACTGATACCGAAACAGGAACGTGTTCATTCGTAAAGAGTGTGCTTTGACCATGCTGGATGCCTGTTGGCTTCAGTATGGCCTCAAAATCATATACGATGAAGTGATCGATGTAGTGATCAATGTGTTTGATCGAATACTTCGTCATCATTGACCTTATAGAGTTCTGAGGTGGTCTGTAGATAGTTGGCTCAGCTGGAAAACTCTCAATATTAACCGTCTCACATTGGTTCTTCTTGTGATTGTTTAGCTTGTCAGAGCTAACGAAGACCATCTCACACTTAGGACACTGATACTTGCTTTGGAGCATATCGATGTTCTTAATGTATAGAGCGTGGTTCTCATGAGATAGAATGGCCATGGGTTCAAACTCCTTGACTGAGCGACGAATGCACTCAACTTTGCCAGACTCCACGTCCATAGTGTAAACATTGATGCTGATCTTGAAGCAGTCTTCAATATCATCAAGTTTTAATAGGTCAATAGGTTTAGCGCTCTTGAATAGACTCAGAGTATAGTTAATACCCTTGAAAGAACAGTAGCGCTTGAATGCTTCCTTTACTTGAGCCTGAATCCTTCGAGGATCCTTCTTAGAGTCTTGCAACGAATGCCACGCAATACAATGAAATACGCATTTGTTGTTCGTCTTGGGAAAATTGATCACATGCTTGTTTTCGCGAATGATCTTAGGAATGACAGCTTCGCTATCACCAAGAGCATGATTGCGATTGTAAATGTATATCTTGAAGCCTGTAATCGCCTTGACCTTGTATCCAGAGCTGGGATAGTTGAGCTTGTTAGCCAGCTCCATGGATCTGATCTCGGAGATGACTTTTTTATGGATATCAGCCTTGCTATTGACCGCAACAGGAGTGTTAAACACGTAGGTATTACCCAGGTTAGGGTGAAAGTATCGTGTTTCATTCTCATCGCTGAGACTAATCAGGTCGTAGCCTAAAGCAACATTCACCTTGAACGCATTTGTCTGCTTAGAGAGAACGTGTTCAAGCTTGTCGTAGAACTCAGATGGCTGAATACCCTCATAAAGATGAGACTCCATGTGCTTACCGCTGTAGAAACGGTATTTAGGGTCCGTCTTATAGTCCTTGGAGACGTGCTTCGTCAAATCTTCGGTAGAAACATTGTAATGCTTTGCGATGAGCTTTTGATTGGTCGGATGAGTGATGTTGCTAACATAAACCATCCTCCCGGTTTTACCTCGGACCTTGACTCGATAGTCTGTACCCCATCGGACTACCTTAATATTTAATCGTTTTAGTCCTTCACGTTCGTAAGGCAGCATATTTGCTATATATTTGCGGCTATAATATTCTCGTGGAGATGACTTTATATTTATTGGACGTTGTATCAGGATTGACTTTATATCATGGCTCCATAGAATGTTTTTGAATTTTAATTAATTAATTCAGGTGGGTCGTGTCGGCCCTATATATGGGGCGACTTTTTATTTGAGAAAAAATTAATTAATTAATTAAGTTTTGGTCAGGTAGTTCAGGATTAGGCTCGGTTTTAGGTTTTCGCTTGCGAGTCCGAATCTGATCTCTATTTTTATCGTCATACCCTTTTTGATAATTTAAGCGAGTTTCGCGTGTGCGCTGATAATAACGCTTCTGCGCATCTTTAATGCGCTGTTTATTAGCTAGGTATTGCTCAGGAGAGTACGTCATCTATGTATATAACTAACTTTATATTTATTAGGATTAAAAATATTCTTCAAAACCATGCCGAAATTTCCTTCGAGTAGGTTTCCCAGTAGTCTAAATTATATCATTAGAAATTAAATAATCACAAAGAAATGGGGGAAAAAAATATTTAACCATCGGCTGGAAAGACTTTCTGGGTACCCACTGTACTGCAATTGAGATTAATATGGGCATTCAAGTGAACAATATAAACCAGGAGCTTAAATCTGTGAGTTCCCAAAACCACGGTTGGGCTCTGGGCCGAAAACCTAAACTGACTAGAACCGTAAAGCAACAGCCGGCGGCTGAGAGACCAGCTACTGGAGACCGACCGCTTTAAACGCACGCACCTTGACGTGCTTTTCTTCTGGTTGCTTCCATCTCGCATCGAAGTTGCACAAAAGATCACGATCGTCAATATGGTTAATTTTGAACTTCAGATACTGCGCCGACTTGACCACAAAGTAGACCTCCACTGTCTTGATCTCCATGTTTGCCATTTGGAGCTTGAATAGCACTTCGAAGAAGAAGCGCATCTTGAAACTGTGGGTGTCCGATCGCGTCACCTGGATGAATATGACGTTCCCATTGTCCTCATCGAAATACACCGCATCGTAGCCACCTTGGTTCCACGCGACGGGCTGCAACCAGCTCTTGTTCCCCTTAATTCTTCCATTTCTCACTCCGAATCGTTTTTGGATCAAAAGAAAACACGGGTGCCATCGGCAGCTCTTCTATCACACCGTTGTCGCCGACCAACTCGACTGCGCGCCTGGGCACAGACGCCAAAAAGAGCCATTCCATGAGATGGCCATCCACCGCAGGGTTCTTCGACGTGTTGAGTCGACTCGCCAAAAGCGTAATAATATCCGCTCCGCTTTCTTTCGCAAAGAGAGAGGCCGCATAGGAGCTCACGGGGAAAAGTCCACCTCCGCCGTCTGCCTTCCCATACAGCGTGTTGATCGTATCTCGGTGCCAAGAACCACTACAATAAAGGATCAGATCGTTTTTGTTCGCGATTCTGTCCACGGCGTTTTCCAGCTTCTGCTTTACTTCATCCGTCGTGTACAGAAACATGAAGCGACATGAGCCCCTGCGTAGTAGAACTTGCAATCCAGTGCATGCTTTTTCGTCTCTGCCTCACTCGGTTCTTCCTCGTCGCCATCTTCATTCACTTCATTGGCTCGCGTTGCATCCATCTTAGACCCGACATGCTTGTAAAAGACGCCATCGGCGACCGCAGTCTCGTAATCGGCCAGTGTCCACGAATACATGCTAAACACGCGAATCTTCTCAAGCTTCGCATCCTCTTGGTTAAATTTGCCCAGCGTCGCCATCGACGAGCACACCAAAAGCCGCTCCTCACTGGTCAGACCACCTTGAATATTCTTCAAAAAATCCAGGTGGGTGGGGTCGGATTTGTATCCATCCAAACACACGAATAACCTTTTCCCGGCGACGCGAGGTACCACAAATGTTGACTTGTTGACGTGATTCCAATACTCGCGCCTTCCGATCGACAGACAGGATTCTCTCCACAACCTAAATGGATCCACACGACGTTCCATTCGTTTGGATCCAACTGAGCCACAAAGCACAGCGTCGAGAGCGATTTGCCAGTGCCAGGGGTCCAATAATGCACCCCTCGCGTTCTTTTGAATGACTTCTTCCTGCAAAAAGCGCCACAGATTGCGTACCTCACGACGACAGTACATCATCATCTTGTCCGCATTCAGGTTTACCAGTCCACACTTGTCCAGCAACGCAGCGGACATCGTCACATAGTTATCGTTATGTATGGCAGGCGGCGGAAAAGGCTCGAAGCTCTCGGTTGGTGGTGGCAGAATGGCTTCGTTTTCCTCGACCTTCCTCTTTTTCCTGTGAACCACCACCAGCACGTGCACAGGACCCTTTCCAGCAGCTCTTTCTTTACGATCCACTTCGCCTAGTTCTCCCTATCCAGTCCCACATCTTGTAACTCCGCGTCCGTAAACTGTAGCTGTGTATAACCACTCGTGTCACTCACACCTTGCAGCAAGTCTAGTTGCGTCAGCCACGGACCGTGGCCCTCGTCCTTCTTAGCTAGGAAGAGACGCAGGTCCGTCAAGGAGCAGTGATCAGTCCATCGCTACCGTCCTTGATCGCCTTCTTCAAGAGACTCACCGCCTTTTCCGAATCGATAACCACAGGAAGACGTCCACTCCCCTTCCCGAACTAGCGCACACGTCAGGGTAACCTCTACCATTTTGTACTTGAGGCGGCGGAATCTGGAACGGAGCGGGAAATTTTGTGAAAATTTTGGTGGCCCACATTAGCTGCAGGAACTAATACAAAGGTTAGCCCTTCTCAGACCTACCTGATATATGTTTGATGATCCTTGCGCTCTGAGGCTATTGATTGGCTGTCTGGTTAGAAACACCTCCTGGGTATTAGAATTGGTTAAACCTATTCTCGACAATTAATTAAGGTAAGAATTATGAAAAATAAAAAACTGCCGGCGTAATGTGCCGGTGTATACTACTAACGCATTGACCTCGTCGATCTCGGGAGAAAATGCTACATCCTTGGAATGAGTTGCAACTTATGGCAGTGCGTAGCTTCGTCGTGCTTCAGTGGCTTCTGAGTCGCTTGTTCCCCAACTGCTCTTGAGGCTCCAGGGAGGGGTTACCTGCGAGAGACCTGGCGAGTTTGCACAAACTCCGGACCTAGATCCATCGCGAGCTTCCGAGCCACGTACCGACTCAAGAGAGCCTTCGTGGTGTTACAGCCAGCAAAATACCATGAAAACAGTCGGCTCACCACACCAGAAACCGAAATTCCACGTTTGTTTGTAAGATGCCCTTCGATGTCACCCGCTGCTTCCATTGCGTAATCCAGGTCACCCGCAGCTCTTTCGAACGGAACACCAAACATGTACAGCACGTTGCCACCAGCAATGAAAAGCTTTTTTCCAGTAACGTTTTCCGTTCTTCCTGGGATACAGGCTCCCCCGACTCAGTGAGCATTGGTTTCACAGACTCAAAGAAGTCATCGTTAGCCATCGCATGCTCGTAGTCTTTTGGCGTCCATGACGCCAGCTTAAACAATTCTTCGTCCAGCATCTCGGACTTCGGCGTGGGCGTACCAAAAACAGCATTGCTTGTAATCGTTTCCTCCACTGACGTCGGAATTCTTCCGTACAGACACGGATGGTAATCCTTACCACGCGTTAGCATTGAGCTGACCCACACGAGTCGATGCTGCTGCTCGTTTGCATATCGCCACTCGGCGCATGCCGCGCGGACAGCGTCTCCGTTTATCGTCTCCTTGATGTATCCATCGACAAACACAAGTGTGTTTCCTTTCATTAACGCCAACAGCGAAGGCAGGTATTTCGTCCCAATTGTGCATGTCCACTTCTCGCTCGTACCACGAAGCAAAATGCACTTCAGCCGGACGAAATCACCCACAGTGCGATGAATCCACACGACGTCCCAGTCAGTTCGATCCAGAGAACACGCAAATGCGAATGCCGCACACGACTTTCCCGATCCTGGAGGCCCCACGATCCACAGCTCAGCATACGAATTGCCAACACACGATTGTAGAGCCTGCCATTCTTCCACGAGCTCAGCGCGACGATACAGGAGCAGATCTCGATCCTCGACAATCAGTCCACTGCCAGCTACATACGAGCCAGGGATTCGGACAATCGGATTCTCATCAAACGCCAGCGGGAAACAGTCCGTCAGCCTTTGCCCACTCCACCGTGTTCACTTTCATCAGCAAGTGGATCACATTAGATTCCGGAGCTTTGTCAAAGACATCCTTGACAGTACGGTGTAGACTGAGCGGATCTCTACGAGTAATGAGCGCTCTTTCCAACTGTTTTCGACTCGCTTCATCTTCACGATTGAGCCACCGGTCATTTGTGCCAGCAACACCAGTAGCAAACAGGTCCAGCTGAAATGTCCTGCACGGTTCAGCGAGACCGGGGATGATGGCGTGTTTGACCTCATTGGTGCAATCTTTTGGGTCCACTCTCACGTAGGTGACCCTCCCGTCGGGCAGTCCGCACATCAGCTCTCGCTTCGTCATTTGCTCGTTTTTTTGTCGTAGTCGAAGAAAGCGAAAGTGACAGAGTTTAACGAGGTCCCCGTCGAGTGGCTGCTGGCGTTAATGGTTGGACAGGGGGAGATGGAAACTGACCCTGAAGCTTTGAATCGATGGTCTCGAAGAATTTCCCTCGCGACTTCCTGACTAGCGCATAGATAAAGAACAGGTAGATAAAGAACAGGAATGGTGTCGGTGTTAGCTATCTGTAGCCCAGAGTTCAGGAAAATCAACCCGATAAGGCTGGAATACTTTAGACACATCCAGTGTTCGGTTTCGTTTCGACCACAGGGGCCCACCACAGCACGGCCACAACTGAGGATTTAGCAAAATCCACAGTTGACACATTTTCCGGACTAGCGAAAATCCAAAAACGACAGAAAAGCATGAGACGAATCCAACAACGACAGAAAATTATCTTTATAATATAAAGATGACAACGACAGAAAGAAAATCATCTTATATTATATTTTATAATATAAAGATGCTTTTCTGTCGTTGTTGGATTCGTCTCATGCTTTTCTGTCGTTGTTGGATTTTGACTTGTCCGGACATGTCCTTAATTGTGGATTTTACAGATATTTAGTTTGATCGCTTCTTATCGCGAAATCAAGAGCAGAACAAGATAGGGACTGACCAGCTAAACTTTACCTGCATGACGTTCACCTTTTTTTTGCGTTCCTCATTTTCGCCCGTGTTCACTTGCCACAATCATGAAGTCCACGACTACTCTTGAGTCGAACTACCACCAGTTCCATGTTGCCAGTGAGGATTCACGAGAGAAACGTAGCTCCTCTACTCCAAAGGATGCTCGCACTGGGTACTGCATGTCAGGGTCAAGATTTTGCCAGAATTTGGTCAAGAAAGTTTGCGTTTTGCTGAGTTTTCACCTGCTGAACGTTCTGGTTGCCGTCGGTGGAATCGTCACCGTGGTGGTGTTTCTTACGGTTGCAGTGCTGAATTCGTGTTGGTTCGTTTTCCATGCAGTGATCTTTGCCCCACTTGCGCTACTTCCTGAACGTTGCGTGAGCCTGAAGTTAACCGGCATCATCTTATTGAGTCTGTTGTCGGTTGCACTGTTGATGGCTTTACTTTGGAATCCGCACACGTCATTTATCCCCGGGGTCCTTGTGGCTGGTAACCCTAGAGGCTTAGGTCTTCCCAGCACATTTAAAGTTGTGAAGATGTTGGTGAAGGCAGATGTTCGACTCGTAAGGCTCGTCAGCATTGCGGGACCGACCTATTCAGCTACGGAAGGTTCACAGCCGGAGCGATGTGCTGAACGAATCGATATGAAGAGCGACAGCCTCAGCTCCGATATGAAGCTGTTGCCGTTGATGCAGATGACATGCCAAGGCTGTCGTGGCGATTTGCACTAGCGGTGCACTCCCGCTATTGATTATCTGGATATCCTTTCACGAAAACGCGATCGTGTACGTCGGTGGCATCGCGATATCCTGGCGTTGGTTGTGCTGGAATTGTGCATGGGGCGAAATTATCCGTGCGAATGGTCTTGCGCCTTTTCGGTGAGGAACAAAATTACGACGAGCAAGAGTCGGCGCAGCAGGTCACTGCGTGACCAACATCTTTCAAGGAGCTCTGGTTTGGAGGGATTAACAGCAAATACGTTTAACATGCTTACACAGCATTACCTTTGAGTTGAATGCATTCATTGGCTTCGTTAGCACTTGCCCCCGAGAATCTTTCAGTGCCCCCATTGCTTCATTAAAACACACGGCCGCTATAAGCACTGTTTTATAGCTACTGCAACAACAACCACGACCGCTCTAATTAATTGTCAAAACAATGGCTGCCGAGCAGACAACGAATCTTGGATCACCTCAATTCGTACTCTACTCCAGCTCATTCTTCCTGCTCTCCGATCAGCTGTGGGTACTTCCCCAGGCGAGAAATCGAAGATAGGATATGACCACAACAACTCAAGGTTCAAGTGATTGGAATTGGAGCTGGCATGCTTAACTGCAGCAGACGCACGTCAAGAACATCCTGTAGTGTACTTGAGACCTTCATGTTGGATATCCGCACAGCCTGTTTCGCTGACACTGTTGCTATTGCAGATAGGGGAAGTATTAATCCTGGTAGTGCAATGGGGTACCCGTTGTACACAGGGATTAATTCGGCCCGGGCAAGTGTGTGGTTTACATAATTTTAAGGCATACGAAGCTCAAGCCTAATTCCTTATAAATCCGTGCTTATGTATAGATTCTAAGGGTGTTTTCGGTCTTAGAGTACCAGTGAGGATGTGGCTGTGAAGGCTATGTACGACGTGCCAATCGATGGTGCATTGGAGCTTTTCTCGGTTAGCGCCGAGATATGCTCAGAGACTCCCAGACTGGGAGAGATATGCTCTGGGATTACATAATTTAATCATGTATTTGTTGCGTATACATGTACTGTAGCAATTTAACGTCGATGCAACTCTATCTCAAGGGGACACACGATGACGTGTTGCGCAACGTGGCGCCCTCTCGCCTGGCCGACGCTGAGGAGGTCTGCGGGGACGCACAGTCGAGACTGGAGCACGAGATCCGCAACTCAAGCAAGCCGAGGAAGCACCTGTGGCTGCCAAAGACGCAGGACGACTCGGTGCTGATCGGTTCGTCGAGTCCGCGCCGTCGCAGCAAGAACCAGTCGGCCGTGCAGGAGTTTTCCCGCATGACAGACCTGACGGCGTACTTCTACCGCTTCCACTATGATAAGTATCACCACTTGACCCCGAAGAAGGCCGAGGTGCAACTTGTGGACGTGTAGTAGCTCAAACCGCAAGAGCAGATCGTGAGCTGGGATGCATGAACGGCCTCCACAACGCAACGCTGTCCTGGGACGCGTACATGGAGCCGCTGCTGGTGAATATCAAGACGGGCGCGATCCTGGACGGCCATCATCGCTACAATGTGGTGGTGCAGCTGTGGCTGAAACAGGTGCCGGGTATGCTGGTGGACTACTTGGGGGACAGCTCGATCCACGTGGACGTTTGGCCGGTTTGTGGACGGTGACGTCCTTCTGAAGGTCAAGTTGGCCAGCCAATCCTGTGACATTGTTAGCCTCAGAAAATTCACAATGTATTTGCCATGACGAAAGCAGAGGTCGTATTGATTACCTTTGTCCTGTACGTCTTGCACTTCGATCGCGGTGTGATAACCAGCTGAAAGTACCACCATGAGTGTGCATACGATATAGGGCGTGGAGGCTTTCGATATTAGTTGACAGTCCCGGAATCAACGTACCTCGCAAATAGAACATTTACGGCGCCGGATTAAAAAACCTGGTCGCGTTTGCGTTGATGGTGGGCTCGGCTACCGCGGCAGTAAGTATAGCTCCGTTAAGGAGGGGCTGCCGCGGAATCCGAGTCCCCCAAGAACGCAAAATGTGTAGTGTGGTCAGTCGTGTGAGAGTGTTTAGATGGATGGAGAACAAACGAGTGTTTGGACAAGTGCTATTGATTGATGGGTTGTGAGGCAAAAACTTGTGAGTAGCGACTCGTGTGTAATGGATGGACCCGCGTACGCTGCATGGGTATCGC
Source organism: Phytophthora syringae (assembly GCA_012656105.1). Classification (NCBI taxonomy): domain Eukaryota; phylum Oomycota; class Peronosporomycetes; order Peronosporales; family Peronosporaceae; genus Phytophthora; species Phytophthora syringae. The sequence goes on along the minus strand of JAAKBD010000281.1, from coordinate 95,377 downwards.
GGGCGTCGGTATGGACGCAACGGTATCCAGGACGTCAAGTTGGCACACAGGTGGATTTCGTCGGTCCTGTTCCTTGCGATGGCAGCGGAGGCATTGCCGCCAATACACCTTCATTTCCTCTTCAGTCTGCGCGGAAAATTAACTGGCTCTTGGAGGTCTCCGCGCGCGATCAAGGTGCTGTTCATTCTTCAAAAAGCAGACAGCGTGCCCAGTGATCCGCCGCAGCCGGCCACCAGCCGCCAGCAAGCCAAGCCAGCGCGCCCACTTGACCAAGGGCCGCGAGAAAGCCAAGCCATCGCGCCTACCGCCACGCGTCGTGTTAAAGTAAGCTGTTACATTTACTTCAATGAATGTAATGGCTTTGCTCACGTCAAGTAACGTTGCTGACTTCTGGAATCGAGGCTTTGCCTTGTTCAACTTGGGCTTGGACGAGGAAGCATGTCTGGACGCGTTGACAGAAGTGGAATCGCTGCAATACGACCCCATATTTGGAGAAGTGTACGACAATACGCGGGACCCGTTTCGAGAGCAAGCAAACATCACGACGCTTACGCCAACACTGTCAGCAATTCATCAAAGCGTTGTTAATCTCGTTTCTGTGAATGAAGACTGAATCGTGGACGAGACGAATTGGCAAGCGCTGCGTTCGCATCCAGGCGGGCCCGATCAAGCCGTTCACCGGGATTATCCGTCATTTGAGACTGCGGAAGCTCTTCTAACGCGAGAGTTAGTTCAAGCTTCAGTGATCGTGGCGTTGATGGATGATACCTACCTGCACGTTTACCCTGGGTCATTCGGGAATCAAGTGGAGCAAACGCAACGTCGCACGGTGGGGTTAGATGCAGGTCACTTGATCATTTCAGAGGTGACCTTGCACACGCCGGCGCGGGTTATCGAAGCTTCAACATACGTCTACACTGCTACGTTCGGGTAAATGGAGTTGGACAAGAGCCCGACTCCACGGAGGCAGTTGTGTTCAGGTCCTATCGGTGCTCTCGCTGTACGCAGTTAGCTTACTCACGTGCAGAGCTTTCGGAGCATCGCCAGTCATGCGTACCGCACGGAGGTCCGTACAGATGCCAGTTTTGCGGGCAAATGTACGCAATTCGGAACTCGTTGAACCAGCACGTGCGCCGGCGACACCGTGAGCGACAAGAGCTACACGCATCGAGCAAGCGCAGCGCTAGTGAGAGTGAGTGAGAGTGAGAGTGCTGAGGGAAGTGACAGTAGTGATGATGAATAGATATCGAGTAATTGAAATTAATTGTCACTTTCCACACTGGTGTCCGCACGAAAGGCGATGACAAATATCAATTTTCTGATATCAACAGCAGCGGTGACAGCAGGAAGAGCAGTGACAGTAGAAAGCCGGTGACAGCAGGAAGAGCAGTGACAGCAGGAAGAGTGGTGACACTTGGGAGAGCAGTGATAGCAGGAAGGGCGGTGACACTTGGGAGAGTGGTGACAGCAGAGAATGATACATACTTGGAGACGACTAAACACCTGGTGATCGAAACGAAATACGTATATGTCAACCCTTAGGTGTCAGGACTTAGTATAAACTGAACGCTCAACGCTCTCGAGGCCAGTAGTGGCCGACCTTCAGGAGCTTCTGACAACGGCAAAGCGTCCGCAGCGTTGGTCGGTGCTACATGGTGCCGCTGCTTTTGTTTCTTGGCTTTTCGAATCTGCCGATTGAAAAGCTTAGCGGTCACGTCGTCTGCACCGGGTTTTCCAAGTTTTTTCTTCCTTGCGCCCAACTATCACATGACAGCATGTCTTGTGCTTGCTGTAAAACTTACAACCGCACACACACTTCTCCACGTCGACAATCCATCCTCCCTCGGGCATGGAAGATATATGAGCATACCAAAGCGACCACGTCACTACGCTGTTGTACAGTTGCGCGGCGCGAGTGCGTTGCTCTCTTACCAGTAGGGCGGAGCCCAAAATGAGGGTGTCATCTTCTACTTCAGTCATCGCCTGAAACGGCCCATCCAACACCGAACACAGAGCTTCGAGTTCCTCTGCCTCGACTACTTCATCCTTTCGAAGTTGCTTGACACGACATAGGCTTGGATTGTCCGTTGCGTGAACGACAACGTGCCCCATTCCAATCATTGACGAGGCTGCTCTTGCCATGAACGGAGCTGGCTGCTGAATGTGGGTTTCCGGTACTGGCGTCCTCTTGGTTGCGTCTTGGACAACTACTTGGCTTACGCCAAGTAGTCGCTGCATATGATAACGCCGTCTTCCGCTGTATCGCTTCAGCAGTGCGTTGAAAGTTTCACACGGGTTGTTCGTTGTTGCATACCCGCTCGGCGTGTGAAATATCTGCCATCGACAATATCTGCTGTCGATCCACTGGCTTGTAAAGTAGACTACAAACGATTCCAGTTGAGGGATAGCCTTCCACTGCGTCAGCACGTCATCCTTTTCCACGTAGTACACGTTCATGTCGGCCGCGTAGTGAATTCGCATTATCCCATCTGTCACCGCCTTCCGGAGGACCGGTGACAAATGGCGAGTTCGTTTCCGGACGTTGTACAGCACATGAAAGAAGCACATCAGGTATGTAGCTGACGTGAACTCTGCAACCTGTTGGAATCTGTTCAGCTGTGCGTCCTCGGCGTCTCCCATAACGGCGTCAATGTGAAGAACGGCCGTGGGGCGATCTTGCTTTACGATGCGCGTAAGTGCACTTAGACACATCGCGTACTCCACGGCTGTTCGGCGACTGACAACGAAGATTGCTGCAAGCTGGTACGAGCGAGTGGTGTCCGAGAATCCGCAGGTAACCACAGGATAACTGACGTCGCTTAACTTGAAGGTTGCATCCGCATGGAACAGCGTGAATCGACTCGGCGATGCATACTCAATTGTCGCATTGACAAGAGCACGATTTGTCACTCCGATGACGAAAGAATCATCATCAGTACCTTTTCTAACGTAGGCGTATCCCTCTTCATCTTCTCGTCCTCCGAAGAAAAAGCTTTGTTCAGATCACCCGTAGGATTGAACGCATGATCTCTCATCATTTGCTTCAGGACGTGTATAGAATTCTTAGTCCCCTTGAGCTTCCGAAGATACTTAACACAGTTGGTGACCTGGGAGAGTGTTGGATACCCTCGCACAGGCGCGATGATGTCCGAAATGTGCTTCATGTTGCTCAGAATAAGCTGTGGAGAGATACCACACTCGTCTTGTTGGAGAATAAACTTTTCATCTCTTCTGATATCACACTCTTGTGGGGGCCTTCGCACTGGACGCCTTCATCACGGATGTGGTCAACGGTGTTGTGAAAGATCCGCGACCGATTGGAAGCGTCGCATCTCCAGATTTTCCATTTCACCAAGCACGACCCATAGGTTTTACACGTTTTGCTCGTGCACTTCAATCGCCTCTCCACCATCAAGTGAACGACCCCATGACAAACGCGACACTGGCGGTATGGATCCGTATGAGTGACACAGGAGCAGCAATACTCCCCTTCGCCAAACTCGGCAACGGCTTCAGGAGACTCCAGAGTGCACAGTTCCTCCCAATTTTGGTTAGCCCTTGTCATCCTGTCCTCTGGCTGCGTCACCGGGCTCGCGCTGTCTTCGCTTCCGTGTCGCCGCACTCGTTTCGTAAATGAGGTTGAGTGGTTCAGAATAGGCTGTACGTAATGCGTGTGGACCACCTATCTGTGCTTTTCTCGCTTCAATCTGTGGATTTACTCCTCCTTGCATGTTTCTTTGTGCTCATCCCTATTCATTTGTGTGATTGTACAGTTGATCTGTTAAGTTCGTCTGTCTTGTCTGTGCAATTCCATCAAACCTTTTTGTTATACATATACATTCTGGTTGTGCCATTTCTAAATTGAAAATATACCCTGCTTTTGTCATTTCTAAAGCGGCATCATGGCGGACGACGCTGGCCGCGTGACGTACGAGCTGCTGCGCTGTCACGGGGACGCAGCCAGTGCAGAGACGCACAAGGAAATGCTGCGGGCGCTGAGCTCCGTGCGCGCGGACCGACAGAGCGCTGAGGTGTTGCAGCGTCTGTACGCGACGGAATTTGGTGCGGCTGTTTACTGCGTATCATAAGTACGGGGTACTGACCAAGCGCTGCATTGCTCAGCGCTGCTGCGTGGAGACTCCCAAGTGTCCAAGAGACGGAGAGAGCTGCGACACAAGTGGAGCGCTCGACAGACGCAGGGAGGAGCGACGCTCGAGGACGTGCAGAGTTGCTACCCAAAGCTGTTTCAAGGGGTACAAGGACTGGAATTGCTAGACGGAGAGTAGATGCAGCAATTAATGGGAATGTTTTGGGTGTTTTGGAGCAGGTGGAAGAGCAAACAAAGAGAAAGAATGGGGTGGTTGTCAACCATCAAGCAATTGCTAAGCCAGTTGTACCGGCTCCTACTGCAGCTGCTCCGCCACCAGTTGCACCGGCAAGGAAGGAGACGACGAAGCCGAGAAACGACCTTGTATTCAACGACGACGTGTGGAGCGGACCACCTCAGGCTGCTGCGTTCTCCATGCCGAAAGAACCACCTGCGTTGTCACCGCCTCCGCAGCCCAAACCTGCTCTCAGTGACCTGCTTAGTAAGAGATCGCGATTGCCGCATGAAGATCCAGAGTTGTTCGGTGCTGACACTCGTCCAAACCCGGTGCTGCAACGAAACCCGTTCCAGACTGCTACTGAGCGGCTTCAGGTTAGTAACTGCTGTATCTCTCTCTTTGTGTAGCGAGGCCTTGTCCTAATAGTGACCTTGTGCTTATTGCTTGTTGTTCATTACCAGCATGACTGCGTGACGGGAAGAGCGAGGAACCTTGACGATGACCAGCCAAGTGACAGCAGTGGACGTCGTCGGAATCCTCGCGGTCCCCCGCGCGGAACTTACCACCCCGTTAACCAAGATCTACTTCTCGGAGGAGATAACGACTGGTACATTTCTGGATCAACTGCGGTGAGCAAGAAGTTCGTCTCGCCGATGAACGATGGCAGCGGAGGCAAAAGGTAAGCTTAACATACTGGATCACTGCGTGGACTCGACTCTGACGGCCTGATGCTTGCTTTGACTTGCACCAGTAACAAACAATCGGTCCCACTTGATGCAGACGAGGATATTGACCCGCGTCTCAAGAGCTGCGACCCAGAACTGATCGAGAAGATTGAGATGGAAATCGTTGACAATGGAGACCCAATTACTTTTGATGACATCGGTACGATACATGGTCATGCGTGTCTTTAATCGACAAGCGTTATCTGACGATAACTTGTCTGTTCTAGCTGGGCTGCAATTTGCGAAAAAGTGCGTAAATGAGTTGGTCATCTGGCCGATGGCGCGACCAGACATCTTCACAGGACTCCGTTCTCTCCCGAAAGGTGCGTCTGAAGCTAGAATGATGATGATCTCGATGACTCAAATGCCGCTCCGCCGTTTCTTGCGCAGGTTTGCTATTGTTTGGCCCTCCGGGTACAGGCAAAACTTTGATCGGTAAAGCTATTGCAAGTCAGTCTGGAGCGACGTTTTTCAACATCTCGGCAAGCTCACTAACGAGCAAATGGGTAGGGGAAATTGTATGCGTACTCTGATGCCTTGAAGACTTAGTTCGCTATCGTGTTGTGCAGATTGGGCAAGGAGAAAAACTCGTTCGCACATTATTTGCTGTTGCAGCAGTGAAGCAGGTATCGTAGGAAACGAGGGAGTGTTTAGGACCATCTAAACCAGTGGTTGTTTCGTGGTTTCAGCCTTCCGTGATATTTATCGACGAGATTGACTCCCTATTGACGCAACGAAGGTCATCAGTCTACTTCTTGTTGGCTTGTTTAAGGTGATCTGCTGACAATTTGTTCGTTGAATGCAGCTCAGAAGAGAATGAAGCAAGTCGACGGATGAAGACCGAGTTTCTTGTTCAGCTTGATGGCGCTGGGACGAAAGCGAAAGACATCATCCTTGTCGTTGGTAAGCTTTCTTGCACATGTATCACTCACTCAACTGGAACATGATTAATTGTTCTCTTGCTGTTGCAGGCGCGACAAACAGACCTCAAGAACTCGATGAAGCAGCACGTCGACGATTCGTCAAGCGCTTATATATTCCGCTTCCGTCGTTGGAAGCCAGGCTGGATTTGGTTAACCGGCTGCTAAAGGATAACAAGAACGGACTGACTGATGAAAACAAAGCTTTCATCGCGGAGTCTACAAAAGGTTCGTATAGGTCTTCAGCACTTGTATTGTGGGGAGCCGATTGAAATGGTGTACTTGCTTATAGGGTACTCCGGCGCGGATGTGCGGGCACTTTGCACGGAGGCGGCAATGGGTCCGATCCGGACCTGCCCCGATATCCGCACAATGGACGCTAACTCGGTTCGCCCAATTAACTTGGACGACTTTAAAGAAGCTTTACGAGGGGTACGGTGTCGTCTATCAAGGCATGTATGAAAGCGGTTGCACTCACTTCAGCCTTGACTTTGCTACTGTTTGTCCAGGTCCGTTCCAGTGTTGCAGTGAAAGACCTCGCGTTTTACAGGGAGTGGAACGAGGAGTTTGGCAGCTTTGCATTCGAGAGCCACGATTCATCCTGAAAAAAAGAGATTGAATGCAGCAACAGAGATCGTCGTTCTGGTCTCGATGTTTACATAGGTTATGGAGTTTCTGCTAGAAGGCGCGAGTCTACTTGTTCATTCGTGCGCTCACCTAGAATCACGTCTGCGTAGACCGCGAATCGAAAACAAAGCTGATGTAGATGGAAAGCGGTCGCGGGGCGTAATAGTCGGGGTAAATAAAGTTGGCGGCGGCTCGGAACTGGTTCTCAGTATTCTGGGTCGTCAAACGGCATATTGAGTCTTCTTCGCTTCGCGACAGGTTCCATTGATGACCCGGCGTTGCGGGTAGTCGCGCGTACGATGGTCAGCGCCATGGACGGACAACTTTCAATCTCCTCTCGGAAGTTCTCGTCGTCGATAATCTCGTTCGTGTGATCCATGAAAACGCGAGGCAGTACTCTTTCAGAAACGCCGCGTTGAACTTCTCAGCAGCGCAAAGAAATCGACCCACGTTTCCCACAGACAGTACATCCTGTGCTGCAACTTCGCAGAGGTGCTTCAGTGGCAGCAGCAGATACTGCTCCGACAGGGTCAGCAGGTCGATGAGTTGCTGACGACACAAAAGTAACGCCACTAGTTAACAACTCTGGCCAATTAGACACCACACTATACCACTGCACGCACGTTGGAGTTGAGCTTGGCCATATCCGAGACTCGGTTGGTGTAGATGAACTCGAGCATCTTGGTCACCATGTCTGGCGAGTGGTCTTCAATCCGAACGACTCCGTTCTCGCTTTCTCGCATCGCCCCCGGACGGAACATGGCCTCGAAGATCTCACACCTCGTCATCAGTATCAACCGATGTGCTTGCAGGATCTCCCTGTCCGGTCCAACCTCGAGCGTAATGTCACTCCCAGTGCCGCTCTACCCATAAAAACAATAAAAGCATCATCAATAACCCTTTACTTCCACCAATAAAAACGGCAAAACCTCCTCACCAAGAACAGCTCCCTCATCGTGGCAAAGTAGGCCTCGTCACTGAGACTCGGCAGCGTCAACGTCGTCGGCGCCACTCGTCGCCGCACCAGAATAATATCATTCTACAGTAAATACGTTTAAACAATAAAACCATCAGACATAAAATAAGTAAAAAACCAAATAAAATCCGCTACTTTACCTTCTGCAGATGCACCGACTCGGGCGAATCCTCTGGGTCCAGTCGGTTCGTGAAGAAAAGTCCAGGCTCTCCCGGGGAAGACCGTGGTGTTTGCTGTAGTGGCGGAAGAGCGACGAGAAGCGCTGCGTCTTCTGCATGAGGCACGAGTACATGTTGTTGGCGGCCACGCGCACGATGGAGCGCTCTTTGCCAGTGAGCACCAGGTCTTCCGCCGCCTAAAATATGGGGGCAGTAGCGGAAAAAACAGGTTAAAACAACTTTGCGTGACTTTATTCCCTGCTGTTAGTTTCCGCACCTTCACCGTGAACTCGACGTTCTCGGGGCGCACACTGCGGTTCATGGGGACGCTGAGGGGCTGTAGAAGGTGCGGAAGGGGGCGGAGGCCGCTGTGGGGGCGTCTGGGCCTTCGGAAGGGACGAACTGCAGCTGCCGCTTCTTCCGGTGTTTTTAGTCTTTTAGTCAAGCGTTTTTGGGTGATTATTTGAAACTTGATAGTGACGAAGCTATATCGGTTTAGACAGGGTAGGAGTGATGGTCAACTTCAACGATGAATGTTTGTTAATGACGAGAACCCTCAGTTGTCAAAAACTGTCAAAAAGCTCAAAACGAACAACGATGGAGAAGCTCAAGCTGGAGTTGACTTGCCTGGTGTTAGGAGCGTGGGAGCCTCCGTTTACGACTGGCGTGAAGCTGCTTGGAGATGTTGGAGATCTCGCACAAGCCATTAGGACGGAGTCTGGCATTAGCGAACCGCTTCAACTCTACGTTGCCAGGTTGAAAGGCAAGTGGTTCTCTTCTGACGATCGTGAATTCACTGAGCCAAGATAGTTATTCACCCATCATTCATCGAGCATTTGGAGCACCTCTCCACGACAAGGAAAAGTTGTGGACTTTGTTTCAAGCTTTGGGGACTGGGAACATTCACGTCGTCGTACAGCGGGAGACAGAAAAGAGAGCGGAATTGCGGTGTATGCTCGTAGGCATGGAGTACGATCCTTTCCTGGCGACTCTCAACTTGGCGGATATTATTTTCGACCTCAAAGTGGTAATCGAGAATGCGACCCGTAGTAGGCTTCCTCGGGACGTTCCCTTCCTCATCCAGCACATTTATCTCGCACAGAAGGACGGACAGTGGCTACTAAATTCCCAGCGCAAGTGCGTGAGCTCGCGAGTCTGGCCCCGGACCTGTCGACAATGTCTGGGCTCTTTAAAAAGCTGGACGCTAATCTCGGTCTTCACCCCTTTTTCGAGTCCGTGGACCAGAATTGCATTCACGTATTGGTAGTCGTGCCCGATTTCATGTGGAGCGAACAGAAGTCGGCGTTTCTAAAGTGTGGCTGGATCGTAGGTGAAGACAAACTGTACAGGCACCACGCTGACTCGTATCGGGCAATTGCAGACAGACTGAAAAACACAAGCGAGGTGAATCAACTTGTTGACGTCGTGAAGCGAGTTGATAGAGCGGACGGTAGGCAGTTTGAGGTCTCCTTGGAGAACTCCAAAGGAACAGGGAAAACGCAAATGGCCTTCAACTTGATGGCTCGCAATGACTTGGACGTGATTTACCTTTCTTACGAAAACAATTTCCCGAAACCTGCCTGTTCCATTTGTAGCTCGATCAGGGAGTTTCCGACTCTGTGTGGGGAAGGACTTGGAGGTTGTTCGTAGTTCTGGAATTGCAGACATCTCGGATGCGAACTTTCTCGAATCGTACGGGTTTCTCTGGACACTTTTGTCGGATATTAATGTCATGTACGGGCCACGAACACGTGCAGAGGTTTTTGATGCGCTCAATGCCCGCAGAAAGAGCCCACATAACTGCTGTGTCTTCTTCTTGGATCTGTTTCCTTTCTTACTTCACCCGGAAAGCGATGATCGGACACCATACGTTCAATTCATGGAGAATGTCATCCGGTCGTTTGGCTTGACCGTCAATGTGAGTTCTATGAGCGGAACACCGAGATACATAGAGACAATAGACAAACAGGTACCACAATATGGCATTCCAGTGGGGTGCGTTGTGTTTCCGTCACTTCCGCCATTCCAAGACCCGTCCACCAGCAACTTGCAAGCCGATCTAAAGGTGATCATTGAGAATAGCAGACCTCTCTTTGCGAAAATGGCGATGGTTTACGTGGGAAGACACACTTTGTGGTCTAGGGATACATTGGCAGAATACCTGGACAAAATGACTGGGGAACTAGCGCGTGACATTGCTCGTTCGACATATCACCATTGGTTTGATGTTGGGCAGGTCTGCCTGTTCCTCGGCCCCGGCTTGATAAGCGATGACAGGAGCCGTCTAGTTCACGATTACTACGGCTGTCTGCGGAAAGATGACCCCTTCGGACTGCAATTTGTGTCTGATGAAAGTAAAATATCCTACGCAATGGATGAGCTTCTCGGTTCGTGTGGCTTAGCAACATTTTGCGCGAAGAATGGTACTTTGGAGCCAGGACAGTGCTGCGCTGTATTCCCTGAAACGACTAAGGATGTTCTGATGTATCTATGCTTGATGGGAAGTAAATATTATCACCCGTTCCAGGGTAGCGGTCATCTACCGACGCGTCCTACAAGATGATTCGAAGTGCGATGGAAAACGAAGGATCCGTTTTCAGCCGTGTGTCATCGTTAAATGGTAACGAGAAATTGATGACCGCTTCGATTGTCGTTGCAAGCCACAGGAACGGGTTTGCAGGTATCGAGTTTAGTGAGTTTTTGGCGAATTTGCTGTTCGAGCTGGGTGTCCTACACGTTTTGGATCGTCTGGTGTATCCCTCAGGTGCGAGACTAGTTGAGACATCGCTACGCCTTCCAATTCCGGTACCAACAATTCCTTGGTTAGCTCCTCCCAACAAGAAATGGCCGACTTTTCTGATGAAAATGCCGATCAAGTTGGGGAACCGGACCGAAAACGGTGACCAGCTCTTTATCCGCGACAACATCTCAGTGGAATGCTGCGAGTCGATCACGGGTGGCATGATGGAAAAAGTTCTCGAGCGAGTTCCGGAACACTCGACTGTGCATCTAGTTGCCACTCGCGCACTTCAAGACAGGTACTTCCCAAATGATACGTTTGTTGCCTTTGTGCTGGGTCTACGGGCGCTGCAAAGCACCAAATTCTATCGCATTGGAAAGCTACAAGACGAGGATCGAACGGATGGACTTCTCTTGCAAAGCGATCTCGTTGAAATTAAAGGAATGTCGAACAAGCGCCTGACATGCGCCACGAAAGGGAAGAAATCCACGAAGGGTACGAAACACAAGCGAAAGAACATTGGCAAGAAGGGTGAAGGTGTGAAGAAGGTTGTGGTTTTCGTGGAGCTGTCCGCAGCACTTTAAGGACGGAGATAACTAATCAATTCAGTTCGGAATGACAAAACCAAAGTATTGATGTGGGAATTAATGCTCATGCACTCGATGACCTTCTGTTCTTCCTGACCTGGTGATTTATTCTCGTGGAGTTGAGCGCAAGTTGTAGCGCTTGACAGCGGCAATGGCTGCGGCGTGGCCTGCGATGGCCTTGAACACCTGGCGGTCTTGGGCCCGATCTTCTTCTTCCTCATTGTCTTCGGTGAACTCGTCTTCGATCTCGTGCACCTTCTGGCGGGTCTTCGTCTTGGCGTCGTGGATGGGAGCTGCTGCTTTCTTGGTGGCTGTCTTGCTGTGGCGAGGCGTGATCTTCTTCTTCTCGGCAGCAGCAGCCTGCTTTGTCTTGACTGCGACAGGAGCTGCTTTCACTCCTTCGTCCACACTTTTGACGCGTTTGCGGACGGGACTGCCAGTAGCCGAGTCTTGCGAAGCCACGACCTTAGCCGTCTGCAAGAGCAACACATGAAATAATGTCAGACAAATCAGGTCAAGCAAACAAGGGAAACATGCTGCAAAATACGCGCCGCTTTGCTTGTCTTGCGCGAGCCCCAATCGAATGGCGTGGTCAGCCCCTTCTCACCACCCAGCTTGGAGAGTTGCTGCACGAAAAAGTCGTAGTCCGGCCGATCCTCGAAGCCGCACTCACGAATGATCTTCAGCATCGCACTCCATTCTCGAGGCAGCGAAGCACACAACTGGTCCACTGAGGTTGCCTTCTTGATCTTGGCCCCTTCGGCATCACTTGAGACTTGCTGCCACGGGAGGTCGCCTCGCATCAAGTAGATGAGCACGTACAGCAGCGACTCAATGTCATCTCGGCGACTAGAAGCTGGAGCAAAAGAAACAGTTCCGAGTTAACCACCATTCGAAGCCCCTCAAAACTGCAACGTACTTGCGCCGTTGTGGCAGTTCAAGCTCAAAAGGTTGGCGTCCCCACGACTGTCGCCTCTTTGTAGTCCTTGTGCTTGCCCGTCGCCGTCACATATCGATCCGAGATGCCAAAGTCCACACAGTAAACCGTATTCTCCTTGCCAATATCCAACATGAAGTTCTCCGGCTTGACATCCACATACAAAATATTCTTGACGTGCATCTGCTGCAACGTCTCCAACTAGCAAAAGCCCAACACAATAACATAAATGTCTACCTATAAAACCTCTCAACACCAAAGCTCCACGTACAATTTCCTGCCCCAACCGAGCCGCCGTCTTTGACGGGATAGGCCCCTGCTCTTGCAGCACCGTCTCCAATGTGCGTCCAAGACGCTCAATCACCAAGAAGCGGTACCCCTGCAGCATCAAAGCCACATTATGAATATATACACAGTCCTTATAGAGGAAGTTGCAGCACCTGGTCCTCTCCGTAGGCCCCCAAAGGCACGTACGGGATGCCTGGCTGGTCCCGCAGGTGGTTCTTGTACAGCAAATGCTCCGCGTACAGCGCGTCGGCGTTGCGCTCGGCCGGCGTTTTCTTCCGCTTCTTGTTCTTGAGTTTGGCCGCGGCCAATTGCGGCAGCGGCGACAGCTTCACGACGAACTGGCGGCCGGAGTCGCCCCGAGGGGCCGCAGAGACTCCACTGGGCGATAAAACGACATAGAAAGAGCGTTAGAAGACGCGAGTTGGTGCGTTGGCAAGATGGGGAGCTCGAGCTACCGGCGTAGACGTCGCTGCATGCACCCGAGCCCAGCTTCTCGCCCAGCGTCCACGTCTTGAGCGTCGTCCCCGTCATCGCCATGGTTGATCTAAAGTGTAACGGGCCAGATCGGAGATATCATGTTGCACAGGGTTTGCTTGCTAAATGGGTACATTGGTGTGCGCCACATCCTCCCACTGCAACAACCTAATCGCAATTGCTCAAGGATGGACATTTGTTTGAGCTATGGACCTGGTCCATGGGCTGTACGATGACAGACGAAAGAAATGTGTCTCTGCATGGAAAATGGCACACGGATGAAGTGCTGTAGTTTGATTCTAAAGGTACCATTCCGCTGAGCTCCTCACGGTGGGTTAGCTCCGAGAAAGTGGCATCAAGGTGGCTACGATATAGTGTACAGTGCTGTAGCAACCCAGCAAGGGCTTACGAATATCCAAGCGAGGTTGAAAGTACGCGTTCGGTTTGTTCAAGTGGCGTGTGCAGATTCGCACTCATTCAAAGCCCAGTAAAACGTTTGAGAAGTACTTCTCAAACGTTTTGACGAGGTTGACCATGATCTTACCAAACGCTTCGTTTGAATCCGTGGAAGTGTATTTTGCGGTGCAAATTCAGAAGTTAGCTACATTTCCGCTCCCAGTGGACATGAAGCAAGTCCTGGATAAATTGTCGTGGAACCGGCATCGTTGTCCAAGACAACAACCGTATTTCGTGTTGAAGTAATTGGCGTAAGTCGCATGAGACCGAGCGATCCGGAATCAAGCGGCTCAAAGAAAAGTATTGACGGTTCGCAGGCAAGTTTGGTGTTTTAACCCAACATCGTATGTGGTGTAAAAGCGGAAGCATCCATTTGGCCACCTATTGTGGAGCTTCTTTGGAAATGTTCCTGTATTTCAGTTGCCACCTGCAAATATCCTAGTAGCGACGAGAACTAGCACGCCTCTCGTATCTACGTCCCACTGACGCGTCTCGAACGAGTAGTTGTTACTCTCGAATACGCTGTCCACAGCCTTCGCCACATCCCAAATGATGCGACAGCGACCACGAACGACATGGTCTAGTTCCACAATCACGTCGAAGATGGGGTTGCCAGCACGCTGCGTCTGCAACTTGCTCTTACTAGCAGACTGCGCCGCGGCACTGTCACCCACGATCACCTGCTGAGAGCCGCCCACCAAGCCCTTCAAGTCCGGGTTCTTCATCAACGCGCGGAAGTCGCCGTGCGCACTCGCGATCAAGCGAGGACCTCGCTGACGCACCGTCGAGGCAGCCAACACCTCAGCCTTGCGCCCGATCGTCCACGATCAACGTCTCCACCGTGTGGTTCTGCACGCACTCCACCATCACACCCGCCTGCGCCTCCAGCGACCGCACCATCATACGTCGAGCCCACCCCGGCACCAGTCCGTCACCGCCGACCTCGTTCGACGTGTCGATGATGCAAACGTTCTCCATCGTCTCGGACACGCAGCGTGCCACGTCTCTGATTAGCGTGGTTTTGCCACTTCCAGGGTGGCCCAATACCAGCACCGACTTGTCGGCGTGTCGCTCGCTGAGAAGTAGATCGGTGAGTACACACGCAGCATTGCGCAGAGCTCTGCCAACTCGCATGGTGAGACCGTAATTCTCATGACGGAGATGCAGTGCAGTTGTCTGTTGATGCCTGCTCGGTTATCATTTCCGATGCGCATTTCTCCCCCAAGGTTCCTGTTAATTTCATCGATGGTGTCTTTCGAGACGACTTCGTTATTCTTGCTGAGCACAACACGTTGCTCCTTGCCAGTGTAGACGTAAGGGATGCGCCCAACATCAAGACAAACATCGACGAGTTTGGTACGGTAATCATTCACTGCAACGATGGCGTCTCGATAGTCTGCTGGGAGGATTTTGAGCAGCGGTTCCAGTTCACATTGCAGCTCGAGAGGTAGCACATTTACGTCTCGAGTTGCTGATGTACCAGCTCCGTTGAAAACGAGGCACTCAAGACTGCGAGGCTGGTTGTCTGCTGCAGGGTAAAACCAAATTGCCTTGCACCCTTCATTTTCAATCGCATTTTGCCACCGAGCATTGTTCAGTTCGTTACAAGCTGCAACGGAGGCGAATACTTTGACGAGTTCGACATAGCACTGCGCGTAAAGCTGCGCGTTGTTAGTTAGCGTGCTGAGCAACGTTTCCGGCAACGGCCTGCGCGCCCACTCATTCGAATCGATCAGTTTTACTCTGGACTTGAACGACTGTGTTGTCTGCGCCATAGTTGAAGAGTGAGCCGTTGAATTGCACTGTTCCACGATCTGAAGCATACTCGCGTCCAGCTCAAAGGTGCTGATAAAATTCTCATACACGATTTGAAGGTCGACACAGTTCACGAGTTGGACGTCGGTGAGACCGCAGCTATGCAAGAAGAACGCGGCGCGGTGTATGTTGTGCATGACCTTGACGGTCGCTGGGTCACTGAGCAGCGTTTTCAAGGCAAGGAGGACTTGAGCTTGATTTGACGAATCGAGGTGCAGCACGACAGCGTCGTCGAGACTGTTTGGACCGACGACACCGATGGCGACTAATTCGTCGTCGTACTTCCCTGGTTGACGAGATTTCTCCCGCGTAAACTGAAAGTGGACGCCAACAATGGCAGCTGAACCTTGGCTGAGCCATTTTTGCAGCTCTACACCCGAAGTAATGTACTTGGTCGCGTGCAGGGCAGCACTTGCGGGTGCTTTAGGCGCGGCATGACTTCGAGTGTGAGCGGGAGAAGTCCGATTCATTTCTCGCTCGGGTTCGGGGGCTTGCGGCGCTGATGCGTTTGAATCGGAATTACACCATCTCTGACTTGTCAGCGCGTATACTCTTGCGATTTGTTTGCTCATCCCGGTTTGCCGCACTGTGCATTGTAGCATCGCGTATGCAGCTGCATCGACTTAACCAGCGCGCGCTGCATGGGCAGAGTCCATTGCGACTTCATCCACGCCCGCGGCTCCAGCTTGGCGTTGAATTTGGCGACCTCCTCCGCCAACGCTACCGTCGTTTTCCCACCCAGTTCCCGTACGATTTCATGGAGTCGCGCAGTCGCTGGTGCAGGAGTTGCAGGTCCACACACTTGGCGGGCACGACGTCCGACAGTCCGTAGCGTTGTAGCCATCTCGCCACGCGCCCCACGTCGACCAGCACTTTAACAATTGCCGCGTCCTCCAGCAACGTTTTGAGCCCCGCGACCACGTGCTCGGCCCCCAACGAGCCGACGTGGAGCACCACAGCCACGGAATTGGGCGAGTCGATGCCGATGGCGATAGCGACAACTCGCTCCGACTCGGTACTGTCCCCCTCGTCAAACAGCAAGTGCAGGCCGAGGACTTTCGCCCCGGTGGCAACCGGTTTCCCCCATTGCCCCGCCAGTAGAGCGCGTAGCTGCTCGATGGACGTGACGTACTCGATAGACATTGGCCACAGCCAAAACAGCGCAGCGATCAGCAGCACGTGAACAATACTCGATGAAATTTCGAGGTGTGAAAGTGCTCATAATTATTAAAAATTGCAATCAATAACTGAAATTTTAACAATAATTACAGTTGAGTTCACAATCGCGGACATTCATTTTAGTGCCTCTGCTAAATTTGACAAATTTAGCAGTTTCATAAAAGACGCTGCTTTGTTTGACAATGATTTGATTTCATAAAAGGCTCGTCCAGCCATCTCATTTTAGTGACGTGTAAATACAGTGTAAAACAATTATTTGCTGGAAAAAACAATGCCGCGACTTCGCACGGAACAGCTCTGAATTTGAATTTGAAAGTGAACGTCTTATAAGCTAGCTAGTTCCGTCTAATGCCCATTTCCTCCGCGGCCAGTGGTGCCTGCCGGTGGTGTGAGAGTGTTCGCGTTACACGCTGGGACTCTCTCAATCCCGTAGAGTACACCATAGTGCTGGCCTCCCCGGCTCCAGGTATACTTGTCTGCGTCGTCGTCCAGTGACCGAAGTCGACCTGCCACGGAACAATTCTGGATTTTACGTTCGTTTCCAAGGTGTACAAAGGTGCAAGCTTTTGTGTACCGGTACGTGTAGTACTCGTATATGTCTTGTTGAAGTCAATTTTGCCTCGCAAACAGGACAAGCAGGTTCTTGGCTGCACCCCTACCGTAGATCCTTTTTCGTGAGGACCTCGTGGCCGCACTATTCGCTATGAGGATTGATGTGGTTATCAGGGGGTCACTAGGGCTACGCGAAGGCTGGGATAGGGAACTAGTGGTCACTAATTCACCAGCTCTGACAACAACAAAAAGTAAGTACGCGCTTATAGCAAAATTCGTACAGTGCTGACATTTGACGGTAGTCAGTGTATGAATGAGTTTAACGCCAAAAACCTAACCGGAATCTTGACACGCTTGCATTTATCAACTTCAAACAGCAACTCGCACACGAACCTAATAGAGAGTAACACATTACCAAATTACACGAACCGGTCCCCAATTTTAGTAGGCATCTCCTGCATCTGCGTTGCAGCCGCAGCATCTGCTCGGGTGGATCTAGCTAACCTTTTGTAGCAGTCGAATTCAGAAATGACCGACTTTGCCGGGCTACCAATTACTATCATCACGAAGCATTTCTATCATTCGATCACTGATTGAGAGCTTTGAACTCCTTCGTTCAGCTTATCGGAATAATTGATGGAAATCGATACAACATCCACGGCAATTATTAGCCTACGCCCGTGACTGACAGCAATGGACACGAATTCTTACCGTGACTGACAGCAGTGGACACGAATACCGGTTATCTACTGGTGTCATACCGGTGAGGGCGGACAGGCGTCGTTTCGAATAATATTCGAAACGACGTCTGTCCAACGCAGTGCTGAGATATCAGCACTTCGTTGCTTCCTAACCCAGTATAACTTTCTTAACTTTTAGGCTTAAATTGTTGAGTCGATACTGATAAAATTCAAAATTTGCAGGAATGCTGCTCGAAAATCATTTCTGACAGTAAATTATGTCAGTTATCATATCCTACAGGTGTGTTATGCTAATCTTCAGCGGGTGGCCACTAGATTCGCAATGGTGAAGTACCGCACTCACAGCACTCCAGCACAGCTCAAGGAATATTTATCAAAGCCCGTTACGTTAGCCAGTTAGCCCGTTACAAATAGTTTGATTGGCCAAAACCTGTCAGTCCACCACCCAATCAAACGTGACGGGTTGGTGGGCCGACAAGACCACCCAATATTTGAAAAAGAACCCGCAAGCCCGCAGATCAAGCAACCCGCACTATAGACCAAGCAACCCGCACTATGACCGTCCGCTGTCGCCTCGGTTGCCTCCGTGCGGGCGGAGCAGGTCGCTGGACTACGTGCTGAAGTCGGGCTTCGTGTTCATGGCTTCGTACGGGCTGAAGGTGGGCTGCTTCTACTTGGTGCTGGGCTACGTGGAGACGTCGTGCTTCGTGTACATGACGCTGGTGGTGGGCTACTCGGACTTGGTGGTGGGCTACGAGGTGACGTTGGGCGTCGTACTGATGGCTTTGTTCGGGCTGGTGGTGGGCTACTTCTACTTGGTGCAGAGCTACAACATCGTAAGTTTTGCGCAATTGTGTATAAATAGAGTTTATGGTGGTTGCAGTTGATCTTACATTTTCCGTTTTACCTTCCAGCCACCACCCGAATGGAGAGTGATGATACTATCGATGCGATTCGCCGTACACGGATGGTCAGTGCTGCTACCGACGACACGAGTGCTGAACCTGCGTTAGATTTGTCCAGGCGTCACGGTCGTAATTCCGTAGCTGTCGGTGATGTGTTTGGAGATACGAACGCATGCACAGAGTTTCTAAGAGAGTTTGCCTTCAACAGTGGCAAGTCTGTTATTCAGACGTACTCGGGTGGAACGCTCGTGAAATGGGGATGTAGTTCGGTGGAGTTTAAGTGCACTTGGCATGGCTTACGGTTAAGCGTGCACCATCGACAGATATGCCAAGGAAATCGAAATTCAGCCATGTCCCGGTCGGATCCTGGTACGTGAGTCGCATCAACCTCCAACACAGCGAGTTTTGCATGTCCGTGGCGAAGCCATCAGTCAAGATCTTGCTAACAGTTCGAGGTTTCGAAAGCGCATTTGTCAGCGGGCATAGTAGATCTTTCGCGCGGGTTTCTAAAGCTCTCGAGGATGTCAACAATATCAACATGAACAATCGCCGAGCAACACTTTACAGAGCAATACAACTTCGGCTAAAGCAAACAAAAGCTTCATATGACTACGACTTGCTTCCTGGCTACTTGAAAGCATTTGCAACGCTAAACCCGGGGTCCAGAGTTTGCTGTCAAGTGGACGCAAAGGGTCGGTTCTATCGTTTATTCCTCTCTATTGCGTCACTTGTCGAACAACAGTCCAATTTGATTCCTGTTCTCCAATGTGACGGAACCCACATGAAATCGGAAAACTACAACGGCGTTTGCTTAACTTTGATCGGACTAGATGGAGACCATAAAGTGGTTCCGCTAGCCTTAGCATTCGTTCCTTCCGAAACAACTGAGTGCTTTAGTTGTTTTTTGCCAACTGCATTGTGGCTAAAGTGAATTTCTCTAAGATTTACCTTTTTACGGATCGTGGTAAACAACTTGGAGCCCAAGTTGTTTTGGAGTCGATCGAACCAAAGATCAACCTCAAGTTTTGCACATACCACATCGTGATGAATGTAAAAGCATTATTTCGACCTGTCGACCTAACGATTGATGGTATCGACTCCTACATTTACAGACTGCAAAAATCGGATACAGTCGCAGAATTTGAGTCGTATTTTTCAGATATTAACTCCACGTTCACTGTACCACGATTCATCCGAAAGCGAGACGGGTCATCGCAACCACAGTCTGTAGCAGAATATTTGCGATCGATACATCCAACAAGCTGGGTCCGGTTTGGAAATTACGAACACAATGATGCAGAAGTCCAGTATTTGAAAACTTTTTATCCTATAACAAAACCTTATGGAGATCCGGTTTCGTTGTATGGAGTTCGAACTACTAGTGCAGTGGAAGGTAACAACAACGGACTTCTCTGGGAGGGTGTACGAGACTGTGAAGTTCTGACTGCTACAATATTTTTCTGCAAGAAAGTCTCCAAAACTATCGCACTCAAACGAGAAACATCAACACTTTGGTTGGAGTCTAAGTGCAACGTCACTCCTTCGGTCCAAAAATTGTTTTCCGAGGAGGTTAAGAAAACAGCTCGTTGCACTGTTACGCCAGTCTCGGATGTTAAATTTTACGTTGACGCAAATGCCGCTGCAAGAATACAAAGAACACATGTGGTAGACATATCCAAGCTGTCCTGCGAACGTTGCAACAAACGTGAACAACTGAAATTCCCATGCCGTCATCTGCTGGTTGCAATAAAGAAGACTCGGAATCAGTACAATGTGAGCGCGCTAGCACTGTTTCATAAGTGCTACAAAGTGGAGTCGTACAAGAATGCATTCGAGACTCCGACGAGGATCTTTCTTAGCATGCTGATGTAAATACCATGCGATACAGTGGAACACAATTGGTCTTCGGGAAGTTGATTACGTGCTTGTTATCGCGGATAATCTGTGGGATAACAGCTTCGCTATCGCCAAGTGCATGTTCGCGAAAGCAAATGTAAATTTTGAACCCAGTAATTGACTTCAGCTTATACCCCGATTTGGGGTAGTTCAGCGTGTTAGCCAACTCCATCGACCTGATCTCTGAGATAATTTTCTTACGAATGTCAGATCGACTGTTGATAGCAACAGGGGTCTTAAATACGTAAGTGTTAGCCAGATTCGGGCGCCAGTACTGGGTAAAACTACCATCCGTTAGGCTCACGAGATCGTAGCCAAGAGCAATGTTGACCTTGAAAGCATTAGTTTGGCTAGCAAGCACGTTTTTGAGCTTGTCGTAGAACTCAGTAGGCTGGATACCTTCATACAGGTGCGACTCCATGTGTTTTCCGTTGTAGTAACGATACTTGGGGTCAGTCTTGTAGTTTGGGGACATATGCTTCTTCAGAGTCTCGACAGAGATCTTGTATTGCTTAGCTAGCAGCTTCTGGTTGGTCGGACGGGAAACGTTGCTAACATATATCATCTTACCAGTTCTACCACGCACCTTAACGCGATTGGTGCTGCCCCACCGAACAGCATCAATATTCAATCTCTTTAGACCTTCGAGCTCGTATGCAAACATGTTGCCTATATATTCTTGGCGATATTACAGACAACGACGGTGAAACTCGACCCCCATCAACATCTATTTTCCATACATCTGTAGAAATGTCATGAAGACAAAAAAATTGACCCCTTTTGCGGTCTCAGCTGCCATTGGCCAAAACTAAACATGCTCACACAACCGGAAAAATAAATGTTGTACAAAACTAATTCCAACTGACACACCACTGGAAGATTGAAAAGTGCATGTAATTATTTTAAGGATCTATCTACACCATGCTTGACGGTGTAGTGATTCTGCCGACGAGGGGCTTCCATCGTTTAGCGAATGCAACAATCGCGGGAAAGTTTGGTTGGGTACCAGCATGGCGTGCTGTCCAGCAATGTTAAAGATCGCGATTATTGGCTAAAATTAATAAAATGTCAATTTTCTTTTATACTTGAGTTGAACATTGGACTGTAGGGGGTCGAGTTTTTGTGGGGGTCGAGTTTCACCGTCGTTGTCTGTATTCCCGTGGAAATGACTTTATAATTATTGGATCTTGTATCAGGATCGACTTTATATCTTAGCCTCATACAAAAAATTTCGAAATTAATTAATTCAAATACTTGGCGTAGGGTCTGTCGCGCGTTTGCAGCCAGCGATAATATTTTGGATCGTGAGCCTTGACCCAATTGAATGTCTTATCACTGTACTTTTCTTTGCCTCCAATAACAGTTCTAGGGAGTAAATTACGAGCTAAATCCAGCCTAGAGGCTTCAGATATGATATCACACTTAAATAGGAAGTGAATGTAGGAGTCATCCACTCCTAATAGCGACTCTGGCTTTCGATTTCTGTACTTACCAAATGCTAACTTCGTCTCACTAAAAGAAGTCAGACCACGGTCTCGACACTCCTTACAGTATTTGTAGCTACCTCGGTACCGACATTGGCAGCTGAGACACACCTTATAGTGTCCACCAAAGAACGAAGTGATGGTTCTCATCGATGTCGATAATAAGGAAGTGTCGCTTGATCGGGGTGTTGCAATAACACCGTGGGTTGACATTAGGTCGATAGCCAGGGCACGGATATACTTGCGTTTTACCTATAGGTATCCATTCACCCTCTACTACATGCCAGAACCACCCAGACGAATGGTACTGACTAAGGTCGCCGAGGGCATCCTTCAATATCGTAAGCGTGGTATCGTCAGTCATTGTATTGACTTTTTATGTGAGAAAAAAATTAATTAATTAAGTAAGTTCGGTTTCAGCATTAAGTTCGGTTTCACCGGTACTAAGTTCGCTTTTCGGCTTTCGCTTGCGTGTTCGAATTTGATCCCTATTCTTATCGTCGTACCCCTTTTGATAGGATAGACGAGCTTCACGTGTGCGTCGGTAGTACCGCTTCTGCGCTTCATTGATACGCTCTTTGTTAGCGAGATATTGATCGGGTGAGTATGCCATCTTTATATACTATTAACTTGATATTTGTCAGGATAAAATATGTTGGTTTTTGCAGTATCCAATATGTAGCCCACCTTGTTCAGCTGCATCATTCCTAACGAGACCGGCGTTCGTCTTTGGACTAGACTCGGCAACTGAGAAGTCTTAGCTAACACGTGCGGAAAAGAAATCCATCTTTTCAGCCAACGACATTCCTTCCGACCAAAAATCTTCAAATTCGTCTTCATCTGGGTGAATCCACTTCGCTTTGATCGCTTCCTTCCGCGCTAATCGGGCTTGTAAGTTCAAGCAGCGCTTGTAGGGACGCTCCACAGACATGAAGCACAGTGGTTGACCTTCGACGTCACTAAATGTTGTCTGAATGTTGAAATCAGTACCAGGTGCAAGCCTTGGGCCACGTTTTTCCAGTGTTTCGATAATGTTTGGCCTCGAAGCAGAAGATCGCGCTGGTTTGGATCCAGCTTTGCGAACAATCGCTGTCGACGCAATGAAGGATCGAAGACTTTCAAACGGAACTCGTTGCTGCCCTGATCGTAAATGAAACTGATCTGGAAGTGATCATATGCATGCTCCAGTGGCTTGAATAGCAACAATCCATTCTTCACATCATCAATGCCATCGAAGCCCATCAGCTCACGAGTGATACGCGCGTTTTTATGACGAAACAAATGAAAGGCGATGACCAACCCCGCCGGAAGCGCCGTGTTAAGCAACATGCACCGCAGCATTCGGTTCTCCGTGCCGTCCTGATACGTTCCCATGTCGCACTGATACGTCCTGACCAGACCCGCTTTAAAGTCGCGACTTCGTGCTGATTTTTCGTCGACGAAGGCGAATCCAATAACGCATGCTGCAAGAGTGCTTCCTGGAGTTGGAGCAATCGGATAT
This sequence comes from Phytophthora syringae, assembly GCA_012656105.1. Taxonomy (NCBI): domain Eukaryota; phylum Oomycota; class Peronosporomycetes; order Peronosporales; family Peronosporaceae; genus Phytophthora; species Phytophthora syringae. Next base: position 72,131 of record JAAKBD010000281.1, on the reverse strand, counting down.
CTACACCCAACGACTCCGGAACCACCACCAGCACGTGAATCATGTCCTCTCCGAGCGACACGTCCGGCCCAAAGAGACTTGGTTTGGACAGCTTCCACGACCCGCGCATTTTCACGTAGGAAGAAACATCTCCGCTCTGAAGCACCGCGTCCAGAGCATCGTCGTCCGTCAGCCACGCGCCGCGGCCCTTGTCTTTCTTCGCCAGGAAGAGCTGCAGCTTGTCGGCTTCTCCCTTGATCGTGTCAGGCTTCTTTCCCTTGATCGCCTCCTTCAGCGCTGACACTGATGCACCCTCATCGATATCCACCTCGAACGCGCTCCCCGCCGCACCAACGATGGCACAAAACAGCTTCACAATCTTTCCTTCAGACGGCAGATTCTGGAATGAGGAAGAAGGGGAGAGAATTTTGGACGTATTTAAGCGGAAATGAAGGCGTGTCACATAGACTTCCAACCAATGATGAGACGCCACGCGTCGCGCTGCTCTGAACTATTATTGCGGTAAAAATATGCCGGCGTAATTTTCTATTGCATTTATCAATGTATATTTTGAATGTTGTTGGTTGAGCGGTTCTAAAACTACCCTAAGATCCAAAAGACGTTGATTTCACTCTTAGGTGATCGAGAGGTTGTCTCGTTGAAACCACCGGCTGTCGCTTCTAAGGAGAAGGAGACGAGAGCATTTAAAACTACTTTCTGAAGTGGTGGCGCTTTCTCTCGTCCTAAGGTGGTCGAGGGTTGTGTTGTCGAAGTCGTAGCATTGCATTAGAAACGGTTACACCGACGGACAGAATGCAAATGCCACCTAAAGATTTGCAAAAGCAATGAATTACAATAATTTACGAAGATATCAATATTTGGAGAGAGTTGATTGGTTAATAAGACAGCTATGCACATCGTCTTTTACCAGTACGCCTTTTTTATTGTGCACGCCCGTTTTACGACGTTTTTACGCTGACTGGCAGTTAATTTTGTCGGCAGTTGCATTCTGTCCGTCGGTGTAGCCTTATTCTCCTTGTTAAATAAAGCTAAGAAAAAACTGACGGTGTAATGTGCTGGCTATTACTACTCTTCTCAGCGAGCGACACGCCGACAAGTCGGTGCTGGTATTGGGCCACCCTGGAAGTGGCAAAACCACGCTAATCAGAGACGTGGCACGCTGCGTGTCCGAGACGATGGAGAACGTTTGCATCATCGACACGTCGAACGAGGTCGGCGGTGACGGACTGGTGCCGGGGTGGGCTCGACGTATGATGGTGCGGTCGCTGGAGGCGCAGGCGGGTGTGATGGTGGAGTGCGTGCAGAACCACACGGTGGAGACGTTGATCGTGGACGATCGGGCGCAAGGCTGAGGTGTTGGCTGCCTCGACGGTGCGTCAGCGAGGTCCTCGCTTGATCGCGAGTGCGCACGGCGACTTCCGCGCGTTGATGAAGAACCCGGACTTGAAGGGCTTGGTGGGCGGCTCTCAGCAGGTGATCGTGGGCGACAGTGCCGCGGCGCAGTCTGCTAGTAAGAGCAAGTTGCAGACTCAGCGTGCTGGCAACCCCATCTTCGACGTGATTGTGGAACTAGACCATGTCGTTCGTGGTCGCTGTCGCATCATTTTGGATGTGGCGAAGGCTGTGGACAGCGTATTCGAGAGTAACAACTACTCGTTCGAGACACGTCAGTGGGATGCAAATACGGCTGGTGTGCAACTTCCTAAGGCATAGACGAAGTAGAATTGATTTGGACTAGATGCATGTTGCTTTTGTAAAGGGGCTTGGGTCCTTGGGTCCTTACCACGATGTTTTCGAGGGACAGTCCGACTCATTCATGGGTCTACTGTATCTGATAGCCCACATACCTCGATTATGGATAGTGATAAATTTCAGGAACCGCGACGTTGAACTGGAAGGCGTTTAACAGTAAATTGATGACAACACACGCCGGATGACTTGTCCGATTCGAGAAAGAAGAACAAGTAATAATTCATCTCAAGCTATGAACTACGCTAGAAAGAATTCAGATAAAAATGTGCTGAATACGATTTACAGCGGAATATTCGGATCACTCTGGCGCGGTTGTTTTCTTATTATCGTGTCCGGGGTCAACTGAGCCGGCACTGTTTCCCTTGAGCAAATTTGTGGCTCAGAAACTTGCCCAGCAGCTTGGTCCAGAAGTTGTACAAGCCATGCCGACCCCTTTTCAATATTAATCAGATCCGTGAAAAACACACCGAGAGTGCTGGCCCAGGGTTGTGAGTGTGACTCGGGCGAGAACGCTTCCATTCAAAAGAAACGTGTTTTTCTTCTTCGTTCTTGACCCGGTTGGCTATGAACATTCCGCTGAAGAAGTTGAAGTGTGTTTTTAAAAATGCGAACCACAAAACACACTTCAACTTCTTCAGCGGAATATTCATAGCCAACTGTCAAAATTTGACAACCTCGTCGGCGGAGCAAGTATTATTTTCGCGTGATTTAACTAAAACCTTTTTGTTTTAAAGCTAGCAAAACACTGTTTAAACCAAATGTATGTTGTTTACACCAGTGTGCACACCTAAATCAATGTGGGCCACACCCTCAGATTTCGTGGGCGCCACAAGGCAAAATGGCGACGAAAGGCGACGCGGCCGCGTTGGCCGCCTCCAGCATCAACCAGGGTGCGTGTGCGTGTTCCCCCTCCTCTCCGTCTTCCTCTCACTCTTGCGCGTGGATCGACGCCCCGTTCGCCTCCAAGCGTGCCGTGGTCCCCCAGGATCGCCCAACCCGCTATTTCCTCCAGCTGTACTGACCTTTTGCCGTGTTTGAACAGAGCAACTGCTGCACGAGCTGGAGAGCAAGTACCTGAGCCTCAAGAGCGACTTTTCCATCGCCGAGAGCGAGCGCCAGACGCTCGCAGCAGCCAAGAAGGCGGCGTGTACGTTTTAACAGCAAGGATCATGTAATTGGTGGTTAAACTGACTTGCTCTTCAACTGTATGTTGCTGGAAACTAGTGGAGGAGACCCAGCGCGTGACCAAGCTCGCAGCTGAACGGGACGAGGAGACGCGCGAGCTCAAGCAGCAGCTGCTGCAACTGACGTCGGACAAGGATGCGCTGAGCTTCAAGCTGCAAACGGCCACGTCGCTGGCCGAGCGCCGCCTCTCGGACGTGGAGGAGCTACAAACGACAGTTCGAGAGCACAACCGGCTGCTGGTTGAAGCCCAGCGCCAGGAGATGCAGGCGCTCGAGCGCGCGGCCAAACAGGAGGCGCAGGTGGCTCCTCTGACGCACGCACTTGCTAGGGCCAAGACGGAGACGCAGGCGGCGCAGCAGCACTCGCAGTGGCTCGAGATGCAGCTGAGCGAGAAGACGAAGACGGTGCAGGAGCTGCGGCTGGACCTGGCCAAGCACACGCACGACCTGGAGGAGCTCAAGATCCGCAGCACGGAGGAGCTCACATCGGCCAAGCGCCAATTGGAGAGCGCGCGGCTGGCTAACAAGAAGTTGGACAGCGCGCTGCTTAAGGGCAAAGAGGCGCTCAAGGAGCTGCAGGCGAACAAGGTGCATGACGAGGAGGCGCTGCAGAACGAGCTGAGCGCGCAGCGGCGACTGGCGACTTTGTACCAGGAATCAGCGGCGGACGCGTCCGCGCGCGTGACGGAGCTGCAGACGCTGTGTGACTCGCTGCGCAAGTCGCTGACGGACTCGGAGCAAGCACTGGCTCATGAGACGGAGCGCACGAAGGAGCAGGTGGAGCATTTGTTCGTTGAGCAGGCGGAGGCGTCAGAAGCACGGATCCAGGCACTTCACGATGACCTCCAGAACGCGGAGCAGAAGATTGAGGAACTGGAGAAGAAGAAAATCTTCTCGCTGCAGACGGCTAGTGCCGTGGCTGACTTGTCCTCAGCTGCAGGCGAGGCGCACTTGGCCGCGCATGGACTCACGCCGAAGCAGATGTATGACCACATTATGGAGCTGGAGGAGACCCTGCACGCGGAGCGCAATGAAAAGGACAAGCTGCAGTTATACATGAACCGCATTGTCAAGGAGGTGCAGGAGAAGGCTCCGGTCCTTATGGGCTTGCGGTTGGACCACGAGCGCACAGTGGCAAGCCACACGCAGCTGAGTGAGCGTCTGGATCACTGCATGCAGGAATTGGCGAAGAGCAAGAGCAACGAACAGCACGCCTGGAAGGAGAAGACGACCTTCGAAAAGAAGTGTGAGTCGCTTGCTCAGAGCGTGGATGACTTGTCGCGCCAAGTGCAGCATCTGCTGTTCCGTTCCCAGGATCAATCCCAGCAGGCGGGTCGCTTTGCGCCAGGCGACGTTGGATCCGAGAACTTGGTTGTATTTAAGGATGTGGAAGAGCTGCAAGTTCGTAACCAGCAACTGCTGACAGTGATTCGCGAGCTCACTGAAATGAACAAGCACAAGACTGGCGACAAGGTGAGCAGCACCGCCAGTGATGCCGGATCGATCGACTCCGCGGCACATTTGATCATTACTGGCGACTCGGATGACGAGTTAGACCAGATAGGTGCTTCCAATGCGATTAAGAAGCGCTTGTCCATGGCCCGGAAGGAGGTCCAGGAGCTGCGCTCCGAGCGAGAGCAGGAGCGCGAAATGATCACAGCTATCGTGAAGCAGCGAGACATGTACCGCGTGTTGCTAGCCCAGTCTGACACTAAATTCCTAGAAGGTGGAGCCCCAGCTAGCAGCAATGGAGTTCCGGAAGGTGCTATGCCTGTGGAGAGGCCACACAATCGTCGTAGCTCCTTAGACATCATGGAAAGCAGGAAGGTTCGTGAGGCACAACTGGAGTTCGAGGACTACAAAAGGAGAAGCAGGCAAGCTTGAAGATGCTCCAGGAAGCGTTGGACCAAGAGCGTTCTAAAAGCTCGGAGTCGAGACTAGCGCAGATGCAAGCGCAAGTGGAAGCTACGTGCAATAAGGAGCGCTACGAAGCGTCGGAGGAGCGATGCGCCAACGCCGAGAACGAGTTGGTACGTCTGCGCTCCAAGGCTGACCAGCTAAGTTCGCTGATTCTCCAGCATCAGCAAATGCTTGCGAATACTGAGGCAAAGCTAGAGAATGCATCTTCTCGTCTTCAGAGCTTCACCGTTGAAAAAGATTCGGCTGTTCGCGAGGCAGATTTCCTGCGTAAAAATGAGGAGAAGATACAGCAGGAGCTGACGACCCTGCGGCTTGACAACACTAACCTGCTCAAACTTATGGAATCGACTCGTCGCATGGAAAGTGGACGCGAAGAGCGCGACCGGCGTGAGGTGGATACGTTGACAAAGAAGGTAACGACCCTCGAGACGAAGCTGCAAGGTGCTTACGAGAAATTTGACGCAAAGGATGCGACTTCGGGAGCGCAAGTGTTGGTTGCAGAGAGGGAGAAGCAGATAGCATTAGCAGATCTGGCAAAACTCAAGGATGTGCAAGGACAACTGAAGGAGCAGCTGGCTCGTCTTGAAGAGCAAAAGGCAGCGCTGGAGAGCAAGTCGGCGTTACTGGAGAAGGAGACCACGCATCAGCGTGAGCAGCTTCGTAAGGGGGCGAGTGCGGCGGCTGCTGAGCGCGTCGCTGCCTTGGAGGTTCAACTCCGTGACGCTCAGCGTGAAGTGCAGGCATCGCTTGTGTCCAGGAAAACATTGACCGAAAGTGTGACGAAGTACAAGGCGCTGGCCGAAGCGAGCGAAAAGAGTTTGGCCGAGTTATCCAGCGCCAGCGAGAAGTGGAAGCAGACCGAGGGGTGAAGGTTGAAGCGCTGGAAAAGACTCGCGACCGCTTGAACGAGGAGCTGGCGAAGGCTCGCGCTGAGCTGAAGGAGCACATCTCTGAAAACAGCGCTTTGCGGGAAGAGATTGATCGCGTTGAGCAGACGCAAAAGCGGTCAATTCTCGAAGCTACGGAGAAGCAGAAGATGCTCCAACTTCAAGCCGATAGTGCGGTGCAGCAGATGAACAGTGTGCGCGAGGCGATGGCGAAGATGAAGCGTGATTTGGAGACAACACAGGAAAACTATGAGCGCGAGCTGCAGCTCCACGCAGCGGAGGTTGCCAAGTCGTCGACTTCTCGACGGGAGATTGAAGAAGTCCGCAAGACTGTTCGTGAGCGCGAGGCTGATATTGAAGTGTTGAACACGAAGGTGCAGTCCGTCGAGAAGGAGGTGCAGCTTCAATTGGAAACGTTGCAGAAGCGCCTTGACGAAGCCGTCGAGGCCAAGAATTCAGTCACTGAGCAGAATAAGTTGCTGCACTCCCAGCTTGAACGCGCAGCAACGCAAGTGCGTCGTGCCCATGAACAAGATATGCTGAAGGTGGTGAGCACCCAGTCGTCTGGTTCGAACCAGGAAGCGGGCGAAGGGGCCGCATCCAAAACACACGAGAAGGAGATCGATGACCTGCGAAGCGTGGTGGCTTACTTGCGCCGGGAGAGCGAAATTGCCGAATCGAAGCTGGAATTATCGCAGCAGGAAGTGCAGCGTGGCCGTACCCAAGCATTCAGCTTGGAGTCCACCATTGAGCGTCTCCGTGGTGAAATTAAGGCCCTCACTGAGTCAGCAGGGAAAGCTGGTCTGCAGACAACGACAAACTCGGCTGACGAGGAGAAGCGTGCTGCTCAGTTGGAGCAACTGAGTCTGCTGCGCGAGAGCAATGCAATGTTGCGGGATGAGAACCAAAAGAGCTTGGCGAAGCTTAAGCAGGAGGAGGCGAAAGTGCGCAGCCTCGAGGCCAAGCTGGTGCCCTTGCAGAACGCTGAGGTATCACTGAAGACGCAGGTTGCGTCCTTGAAGCAGGAAGTTGAAACGCTCAACGAAGCCAACAAGCGCTGGAAACAGCGTGTTGATCAGCTAGTTGAAAAGTACCAGCAAGTGGACCCGGCTGAGCACGACAAGGTCATTGCTGAGAAGGAGGCACTAACCAAGGAGCTTACGGCGCTGAAGGCAGGACAAAGTGCCTTGAAGGCGGAGTTGGACACATTGCGCTCAAGCGGTGGCAAGGAGCTGGAAGAGGAGAAGAAGAAGGTTGAGAACTGGGGTAAGCAGTACGAACGCATCAAGGGCTTTGCTAAGAACTGGAAGAACAAGGCCGAGTCTCTTACCAAGCAGCTTGCCGAGAAGAACAAGGAAGTGGAAGATCGCGCCAGCACTATCACCACGCTGGAGACAAAGCTGAGCTCCGTCGAAGTGCAAATCGGTGCGGTGGCGGCTGAAAAGGCTGCTCTCGAGACGAAGCTGGCGACTGCTGAATCCGCTACGCAGGACAGCGCTGCTGCTGCTAGTGGCGCAACAGCGTCATGGGACAACGAACGTCAGAACTTGAAGGCCCAGTTGGAGCTCGAAACGAAAAAGAGCACGCAGCTGAAGGATTTCAACGCGCGGCTGATGTCAGGTCTGAAGAGTTTGAAGAAGGAGAACAGCGAGCTGAAGGATCAAGCGACGACCGCCCCCAACCCGTTGCGGCACAAGAGAAGACGACGCCTATCCAGCTTATTCCTTCGCCGCCCGCATCACCTCCGCATGCGCCTCCTGCCACGGCAGCCACTCCGCCGATTAAAGCTGCAGCGATCCCAGTACCGCAGTTTTCGTCACCGAAGCCGGTTGCTAAGACCGAACCGGTGGCTCAGCAGCCGAGTCCTGCTGTCGCATCTGAAGCGAAGGCTATCGTGGCAAAGCCGGTTTTCGCTCCATTCACTGCTCCCCCAGCAGCTCCTACTGCACCTCCGCTTCCTCTGATCTCTACGACCGGCACGGTTGCCTCGACGGTGGCTACGACTACAGCTTCAAGTGATGTCGTATCAGCAACAACCACCGGCGCGCCCTCTACGATCGAATCTGTATCGAAGCCTGCGGTGCCAGCTCCTGCTCAAGCGTCTCCTGTGACCGTATCTGCTGTACCTGTACCTTTGACAGAAGCACCGCAGAAGGAGTCAACGGATGGTGTCGCTAGTGGTGAACCGAAAGAGCTGACGGCCGAAGAGAAGCTGCGGTTGTTTGCACTGCGGTCTATCAAGAAGCAATATGGAGGCGCGGCGCGCTTCACTCCGACGAAGGCCCCCACGCCCCCGCAGCTCCTGCTGAAGCCAAACCTGCTGCTGCACTCGAGATTAAGGCCAAGACTTCGGAGAGCAAGGAAGAGTTCAAGCTTGGCGCCGGCTCTGGAGGCTTTGCCGCGTTTGGATCTGGTGGACCGAGTGGCCTTGTGTTCGGCAAGCCGGGCATCTCCTTGCCTGTGCCGTCGCCGCCGTCTCCAGGAGCGTCACACCCGCCGCACCTGTCGTTGGCTGGTGAAAGCGCACCTCCTGAATCTCTGCGCCGCAGTCAGCGTCTCGCACGCTTTGCGGCTGGCGACGCAGCGGCAGCATCCACTACAACAACAGGAAGTGCTCTAACGAAGCGGCCGCTGAGTGGCGCTGACGAGGGTGCTTCGTCCGTGCAGAAGGCTGCGAAGACTAGTGAAGACCAGACGACGGCCAAGACGACGACCATGACGACAACCACGACCACCTCGTCCACAACAGCAGCGTCTGAAGGCAAGCAGGAGGAAGACACCCCTCCCACACAAGCGGACACTTCGGAGTCGCAGCCGACGCCACCCACGCAGTAGGACTCGTCCTTGTATGGAAGCCCTTGCCGGTTAACATGAACACGACACCGTTTAGGAGTGCAGGTCCAAGTTGAAGTCCAAGGTGATCCAGCATCCACTCATCACTGACACGTTCTCTTGTTGTTTGATCTTGGCAGGTCTCTGGATCACTTGCAAATCAGCCGACTGCGCCGTATAATACATCGTCCGTAATGAAGATCGTCCCCGGAAGCGACGCCACGCCGCTCAACCTGCTCGAGTTCGAAGAGTATGCGCGCGAGTATCTGCCCAAGCCCACGCTTGACTACTTCGCGTCCGGCTCGGATTCAATGGAGACGTTGAAAGAGAACCGTGAGGCCTTCAAGCGGCTGGTGCTGCACCCGCGAGTCCTTCGTGACGTTTCCAATATGGACATCAGCACGACGCTGCTGGGGCACCGCATCAGTTCTCCAGTGTGCGTCGCGCCGTCATCGACTCATCGACTGGCCCATCCGGACGGAGAGATCGCCAGTACCAGCGCCGCAGCCAAAGCCAACACGTGTTTCGTCCTCAGCACCATGTCCACCACAAGTCTCGAGGATGTGGCGACGGCCAGTAGTGGCGCCAATGCCAAAGCACTGAGATGGTTCCAGCTCTACGTCTTCAAGGACCGTCGTAAGTGAAGCTTCCGGTAAGTGGATTATTGTGGGTTTTGACTGAGGTCGTGCCTTTTGTTGCTAGAAATCACGGTCGGACTCGTTCGTCGGGCGGAGAACGCTGGCTACAAGGCCATTGTGCTGACGGTGGACGCTCCTGTGCTGGGGAATCGTGAAGCTGATGTGCGCAACCACTTCAGCGTGCCAAACCACCTCGCCATGGCCAACTTCGCCCCCAAAATGCCAACTCGACCGACTACGCAGACTACGTGAGCGATCTATATGACCAAACGTTGAGCTGGAAGGACGTTCGCTGGCTCAAGAGCATCACGAAGCTGCCCATCGTGGCGAAGGGCGTTCTCACGCCGGAGGATGCCGTGATGGCCGTCGAAAGTGGTTGTGAAGCTGTGCTCGTTTCCAACCACGGTGCTCGACAGCTGGATGGGGTGGCGGCAACGATCGACGCACTTCCTGCGATTGTCCAGGCGGTCGGTGGTCGCGCTGAAGTTTATATGGACGGAGGTGTCCGCCGCGGCACCGACGTTTTCAAGGTGGAGCAATGCTATGCCGTCCGGTCATTGAGAGCGACGCTGGAAGGCTGACTGATGTTTTGTTTTGCTTGAACGTTGCACTAGGCTCTTGCGCTTGGAGCTCGCGCCGTGTTCGTGGGTCGACCCGTCCTGTTTGGCCTTGCGCACAGTGTAAGTTGCCCCGCGTCGTGCTCTGTTAATGGAATCACTCACACTTGCTGCGCAACAGGGAGAAGCGGGGGTGGCCAGCGTTCTTCGCATCCTGAACGACGAACTAAAGCACGTCATGCTCTTCTCCGGCACCGCCTCGCTCACTGACATCGGGTGCGTATTACAGTCTGCTGCGTGCTCGGATCCCTATCTTAACGCGTATACCCGACAATGTGCTTGTTTGTAGCCCTGCGTACGTTTGCCGCGGACTTCCATCGCTGCTGTAAAGAGGAGGACAACATGGCACTACCCTCCGGCCAAATCGTCTGCCTGTGCACCTCAACTCCAACACGATCCACGCTTGTCTGGTCAGCAACAAACAATGAAAGTTGGATCCCGAGTTACTACATAAGCACAGCGGTCAAGAGTGCGTGAAGCATGACGCGGGACTGGAAGAAGTTTGGCCAATACGTTGGTTGGTTCACCTTATTGAAAAATACAAGATGATACAACGACCAAGTCACTTCGTTCTGTGGCAATAACTGCGCATCCTGTTAAATGTCGACAAACGCAAGGTTGAACCTCCTTCATCGCCTCATTCCTGAACTCGCCACGTCCAGCACAGACTAGCGAAAGTCTCGCCCCCATCCAGTCCGCCATGGTGAAGATCGTCCCTGGCAGCGACGGCACGCCGCTCAACCTGCTCGAGTTCGAGGAGTACGCCAAGGAGTACCTGCCCAAGAACGCCTTCGACTACTACGCGTCGGGGGCGGACGACATGGTGACGCTGAGCGAGAACCGCGAGGCCTTCAAGCGGCTGGTGCTGCACCCGCGCGTGCTGCGCGACGTGTCGCACATGGACGTCAGCACGACGCTGCTGGGCCAGCGGATCGCGTCCCCCGTGTGCGTGGCGCCCTCGGCCATGCACCGCATGGCGCACCCGGACGGAGAGATCGCGAGCACCAGCGCCGCCGCCAAAGCCGACACGTGCTACATCCTCAGCACCATCTCGACCACGAGTCTGGAGGACGTGGCAGTAGCCAGCAGCAAGGCCAACGCACAGGCGCTGCGCTGGTACCAGCTCTACGTGTTCAAGGACAGAGGTGGGCACAGATTCGACTCTACTGACTGCAGATGGTAAAGAGGAGAGGGTTTTGACCTGGTTGTTGCTGTTGATGTGATGTTAGAGCTCACGCGCGGACTCGTCAAGCGCGCGGAGAAGGCTGGCTACAAGGCCATTGTGCTGACGGTGGACACGCCCATGCTGGGCCACCGCGAGCCGGACGTGCGCAACAAGTTCAGTCTGCCCAACCACCTGACGATGGCCAACTTTGCATCCGTGGGAGGAGAGCACGAGCACGGCGTCAACAGCCTGAAGGACTCGGGACTGGCCCACTATGTGAGCGAGCTCTTCGACCTGACGCTCAACTGGAACGATGTCAAGTGGCTCAAGAGTATCACCGACCTGCCGGTGGTCGTCAAGGGCGTTCTCAGTCCCGATGACGCCAAGATCGCAGTGGAGATGGGCTGCGAAGGTGTTCTCGTGTCCAACCACGGAGCGCGGCAGCTGGACGGTGTATCGGCTACTATCGACGCGCTGCCTGCTATCGTCAAGGCGGTGGATGGCCGTGCAGAGGTGTACCTCGATGGCGGCGTTCGTCGCGGCACGGACGTGTTCAAGGCTCTGGCGCTCGGTGCGCGTGCTGTGTTCCTCGGCCGCCCCGTCCTCTTCGGTCTGGCCCACAGCGTAAGGCGATATCTGATGTCTCTGCAAATGAATGAGCGGGCTACTGTACTAAACTGTTTTTGTATCGCGTGAACAGGGTGAAGCTGGTGTGGCGAATGTCCTTCGTATCCTGAACGAAGAGCTCAAGCACGCCATGCTCTTCTCCGGCACGGCGAAGCTTGCTGACATTGGGTACGTGGAGGACTGCTCACATTTTGATCGCCTGCGTGCGTAGCTCACCGATTCCTTGTGATTATTCGCAGCCCGGCTTACATTCGTCGTGGAGTGCCCCCGCTCCCTTCGTCGCTGTAAAAAGTGTTTGTATCAAACTGCCCCTTGCCGGCGCTACTTGCTCCGTATTGAAAGCCACCCTCGGCAACGTAAGCATTCTTTCAAAAGGGAATGTCGGGTTGAGTGTGTGATGGAATATCATGTTCTCCAACCGCCAACCACTTTCTTTAAACAGCTCTTCTTCGTTGCAACGTCTTCTGAAGATCCTGTATCGTGTATCCACACACCAATTTTCGTTTGTCTTGCGCAATGTATGCTCACTGGCGGTCCGGGACCGGTCCCCTGTATGAGACGTGTGCGGTCCGTTCTTTACCGCCACCTACCGAGCCCAAGGTCAGCCGGAAGGCTCATTGCCCAAGAAGAAGTCAAGTGCGTAGGCCAGCAAAAGCAGAAGTGATCAGTCAGTTCCCATGGGCGGCAAGGCGAAATTCAAAAGCACACGGCCGCGGACCTCGAGCGTCGCCAGAAGCAGGTGAACAAGGGCGGAGGTAAGACGGGCGCCGTCACCCGCGCCACCGCCAAGCTCAACTTCACGTGCGACGTCTGCTTCGTACGTCCGTCTGCAGTTAATTAACCCTCTAGCAATTAACCCCTTCAAGGACTGACTAGTGAGTGGTTCACTGGTTCCTACAGAGCGCGTCCCCGGACATCAAGAGCTACGAGCAGCACTACGTGAGCAAGCACCCCAAGGCCAACTTCGACCGCGAGGGCGTCATCGCCAAGGCCGAGGCGCTGCGTGACGCGCAGCAGGACCACACGGTCAACGGCTCGCACCACAAGAAGAAATAGGCAGACGGCTGCAGCTCTAGAACGTGTTGAGCTTCCCGCGCCTGCTCTGCTTGCAAGGGCGGGCAGGGCTTCTCCGCCGCGGAGACCGAGCGGGCGCCGTAAGTTGCGCCCCAGCCACGTCAGAAACCCGAGCCCATCTTGTATTTAGTTGTAATATCTAGCTAGCACCCGCAGCAGTCGCTCCATTCCCAAAATGAACGTGTGCTGCTTTCACCCGTCTCACTCACGCATTCACTCGTTTGTCACTCAGTCATTCATCCAGCTCACTCATAGATTACATTTCTTACGTCAGAAACCACTGGCGCGCGTAATTACGTGCTTTCCACCAATCAAAGCGCTTGAAATCCGCGCTCCCCTACGCCGCACACTTTCAGAGCGTGAATTAAAGCCCCTTCCCTCACGTAACTACCCAAGTCCGAGATGCTGTCTGCTACGAGCCGCTTCGCCGCCCGCGCGCTGCACACGACGTCGCGCGCGTCGGCCGCCGCCGCCGAGCAGGCCGCCGCCACGGCCACCAAGGTGACGCTGAACCTGACCACCCCCTACCAGGCCTTCTACAAGGACGCCCAGGTGGACCTCGTGCAGATCCCGGGCGTCGTGGGCGAGTACGGCGTCACGGCCGGCCACACGCCCGTGCTGGCGCAGCTCAAGCCCGGCGTCATCAAGGTGCACGTGGAGCGCGAGAAGGACGTGCACAGCTTCTTCACGGCCGGCGGCTTCGCGCTCACGCACGCCGACTCGGTCACGGACATCGCGTGCGCCGAGCTGGTCAAGCTGGAGGACATCGACGCCGAGGCCGCGCAGGTCGGACTCGCCAAGTACCAGGCGCAGCTGGCGGCGGCCCAGGACGGTTCGCAGGAGAAGCTCAACGCGCAGATCGGCGTGGACACGCACGCGGCCATGGTGGCGGCCGTGGCGGCGGCCCACTAGACGGCCGCTTTGGCCCGCAAGTGTGGACAACTCTGCAACTCGACAGACCTACCCCCGACGCAATTAATTACCAGTCACGTACGTGCGTCGCCGTGTTGTTAGGCGCGCTCGCTTGAGTTTGTGCAGCTTCCGGTGATGCATCAGGTCAGGACAGCGCAGAACAGGGAGTGTAGCAGTGCAAATGCAACATGAACACGCCACTTTGACCCAATTGGAAGCTGCTGGTGGATGGCATTTGGTGATTCTTGTCTTGGTGGTTGGCTTGCAGGTTGAAGTGAGCCTTGGTGGTCGACCTCTCAGCTTGAGGAGTCGCAGATCTTTGGACTGGTAGTACAGAAGGTGGCAATAGACTGCAGGATGGCGGACATGGAGGCGACGCCGGGGCGAGCCAACCAGGTGATCAAGGTGGTGATGCCCACGTACATCATGGCACCGACCGAGGACGAACGGTACGACGTCATGCTGTGTTTATCAGGTGTTGGCTGTTGCTGACTTTGCGGCTGCATCGCCAGCTTCCGCCGCAAAAGGTGGGCAAGATCATCTCCGACTGCATGACCAAGGAGCTGGAAGGCAAGGAGTTCGACGAGAGCGACTGCAAAGGATGGAGCACCGCCATCGCCGACGCCGTCAAGAGTCGCATCCACGCCGAGTGCAAATTCCCGCGATACAAAATTGTGGTGCAGACGTTCATCGGCCAGCAGCGACTGCAAGATGTTCGAATCACCTCTCGCTGCCTCTGGGACAACGACCACGACAACCACGCCTCGGCCGTGTTTAACAGTGTACGTCTGTCTGGTTATCAGTCGTGGCCCTGATGCAGACGTACAACTTAACGTTGTCTTTTGTTACTTTACAGCAACACATTTGGGCTACGTGTGTCGTCTTTGGCTTTTATGCCGACTAGCAGGATCAAATACGACAATGGATGCAGGTTCAAGCGAAAGACAGTGCACGACAACAAAGAATACATGTTTTTATCTATAAGTTATTTTTGCGTTTCTTCGGGAAATGTACGTACGAAAGTAGTGATAGTAATGGTAGGTGGCGGCGGCGCAGTGAGGTCTTCTCTGTTGGTCGTGCAGGTGTCATCTTGTCATCCGTTCTCCTTCAGCATTGCGCCCTGCAAACTTCGGCTTTGTGCTTTCCTGAACTTCACTTTTTCAATTGCTGAGTGCGACTGCTGCTGTGCTTGCTTCACGATTGTCTTCAACTTCGGTTTCTTGGCACTTGGTCAATGTCGGGCCCTCCAAAAAACGTAATTGGGCCCGCAGTCATACTTTACATCTATCCACATTGACCAAACAGCAGCAGCATCCAGCATCCAGTAGGCGATCTCCACAGTAAGTTCACGATGCGCAACTGCGCGCTCGAGAGATTATGCGCCGCCATTGAGCATTTCCCACGTGATTTGCAGGTCGAGGTCTCCCTCGTGGGTGCACAGATGCTCCATGTTGGCCAGGATAAGCTCCACTTCCAACTGCAGCTCGCTGATCTTCGGGTACGCGATGAACTTCATGGACTTGCCGTGACACGCGTCCATGGCCTGCATTTTCACGTTGATCAGCGCCTCGCGCTCTGTGGGTCCGTCTCCAAGCGAAATGACATGTCGCGGGATACCGCACGAGTTTTCCTCGCCGTACGACTCCCACACTGGGAACACCTCGTTGTTGAAGGCCTCCACTTTCCACCTGCGCGGGCAGTCCGGGTACAAATACTCGTACGTGGAGCGCGCGGAAACGACTTTGATCCGCGCGTTGAAAAACGGCACGAGACGCGGCATGAAGAGCGACGCCGAGAGTTCCACCCAGCCCGTTTCAGCAGCCGTCACGATGACGACTCGGCCGTAGGACAGCGCGGTCTCCAGCAGCTGCAGGACGGACTCCTCCAGCTCCTTGAGTTCGGCTTGCACGTCGTCCGGGATCTCGGGCTCTTCGTTAATGTACTTGGGGCAGAGGCCGAGCTTGGCGATGGCTGAGGACGCCATCAGCGTGTCGTCTGAGAGGCACAAGAGCGTGAGAACAGGCGAAAGGACAGGAGAAGGCGGCTGACTGACCCCAGTCGAAGAAGATGACGACGTCCTCTGCGTTGTGCTTGGCGCTGGCGCGTGGGCTCACGATGGCGCCGACGTCGAAGCTGTCGAGCGAGAGGCTGCTGCGCGCGTCCTCGACGCAGACGTCTCCACTGCTGGTGTTGGGAGCCATGGCAAGTCGCTGGTTCTATGTATGCAGCCGGTGACGAGTCCCGAGTGACTGAAAGCAGCAACAAGTATACAGAGCACAAGTTAGTTGGACGGCCATCAATCTCCAGCGGCGGAACCCAGAACAGCTCTCGCACTCACGTTCGATCGGCGAATGACAGAGAGCAAGTGCGTCGTCTACCTCCGTCTCCGCTAAAACAGAACTGGACTTTTGATGCTGGCAAGCAGGCTGACCAGAGTTTGGGCCAATCAGAACGCGATATGTGACTTCCAGCCAATCACAACCCGCTGGCTTTTCGCGCTCGCCTCGACGTTCTGGTGTTGCTGCTTCCTCCCTATGCCACTCGCAAGCTGCTCTGGCTGAGCCTCAGCGTGCTTTACCGGCGTGCGGCATCGACGATCTACTTAGAAGAACTGTAGCAGGTAATAGTGTAGCAGCGCAATGGACATGACCAGGAATCGGCGACATATTGCGACACCTAAAAACTGGATTGATGAACTTATTCGCAAGTCGCCCACACTTTTTCCGCCTCCACGTAACGACAAAAATCATCCGCGCCGCAAGCAGTAACTGTAGCCTTCATGGTCGACGTCGATGCCCTGCGCGGGACAACAGCGGAGCAAGGCGCACCGTGGACTCCACGGTGGAGCTCTACATCAACTCAGTCTGCGCGTACCGGTGCATCACGATGGACCCGTCCCGATCCGACTCTCTTGTTAACTGAGTTACCTTGACACGACAAATACGCGTACAGAAGTTCCGCATTATCAGCGCAATAAATATCTGAATCGATTTGTGAGGTATTAGAGATCGTTTTATAGAGAAAATCAATTTACTTATATCGTGCCCTTATTTTGCAATCGGATATGACAGGGTATTGTAACAGCGACCAGTATATTTTGTCCAATTAGAAAGCGGCGTCACTAATGTTCACTACTTGATGTTCTTGCTACTTTTGCTGTTCAGCTCAACTTAACGTTGCAGTGAGCCACCCACAAAAGCTCAGCAGGTCTTACCCTAAAAGCCAAGTTGTCCGCCTTGAAGGCGGCGCCTTCTGGCAAGCAAGTTGCAACCAGCGAAAGTACCCATCGCCAACTGCAACGCAAAAGCTGACTTGTTTTTCATTCGGTACGGCGGGCCCTCGTCGGTCTATCTTCCACTTCCTCGGTGGGGCGAGGCTGGGGTCCCGCTTCGTGCTGCGACCTACAAACTTTTTCCTTCCTAACACCTCACTTCTCGCCACGACGACCCGGCACCTGCTCCTTCTCGAGCTTGTCCGGGTTCACCTCGTCCCACTCGATGTTAATGACGCGGTTGATGAACTTGCTCATGTCGCTCTTCTCCGGCTCATCGTTGCGCTCCTTGAACACGTTGTAGCACGTCTTGCACACGCGCTTCTGCTCGCGGTTCGCCGCACCACGACGAGTGCGTCCTGGGAAGCCCATGGGGAATTTGACCATCTCAACGTGCAGCGCTGAGCACTCCGCACAGCAGAGACGACCGCAGTGCGTGCAGTTGTGCTCACGATAGCCAAACTTGAACTTCTGGCGACACAACATGCACTCGGCGCGCTCCTTCCGCGTGATGTACGTGGGCGGGAAGTAAATGTGCGAGATGAGGAAGCGCACGTCCTTGCGGGGCAGCTTCTCGAAGACGCTCTTGCCCTCCGCGTCCTCCACGTCCATCTTGGCACCTGCCCGCACCAACGCGCCAGCAATGTTCAATCGTCCGGTGCTGATGGCCGTGTGGATGACGGTCTGGCTGTCGTGCATGTCGTTCGGGTTGGCGCCGAACTTGAGGAGCATGCGAGGGATGATCACACTGTCGTCCTTGGACGTGATCACCGAGATGATGAGAGGAGTGAACTTGCGGCTGTTCTTCACGTTGGCGCTGGCGCCGTTCTCCAGCAGCAAGTGGACCATGGCGGGGGTCTTGGTGGCAGCAAAGTGAAGCGCCGTGTTGCCCTTGTCGTCCTCCACATTGATGATGTCCTCCAGCGGCTTGTACTGCTCCAGAATCACCTTCACCAGCGGCACTTTCCCGCTCTTCACTGCAAGGTGCAAGCCCGTCTGGCCGTGGTTTGGCTCACGGTTCAGCAGAGCCTCGGGGCCGTCTACGCGCAGATGCTGCACCACGCCACGCAGGTTGCCCTTCGCACACATTTCGTGCAGCGTGCCGATGGGGTGGCTCTTCATGAGCGGAGCCGTGTTGTCCATCGTGACACGCACTGACGGTCGAGGCGCATCGTTATCCATCGAGTTGTTCATGGACGAATTGAGCGACGACACCATCGAGCTCGGAGCGGCAGACGACATGTCGGATGGACGCTGGTCTCCGCTAGGGGCCGCATGGTGGCCTTCAGGCGAGAAGTCGCTCACGTTGTCAATTGCCGCAATCCCCGTAGCTTCTTCAGCGTCAGGGAGGATCGGCACGCCATCCCCTTCGTTTCGACGGAGAAATGGCCGAGCATGGCAACCGTCGAGCCGCTCTTCTCGCGCTGGAATTTCTGCTTTGCCTTGCTGCGTTTCTCCATCGGCTCACCAAGCATAATATCCTCCTCCTCCTCCTTCTCTTCCTCCTCGATCTTCCAGTCGTCGTCGTCGATGCTAGCGTCCACATCGAAGCTCTCGTCACGCCAGGAATCGCGCGACTCACGCGACGCACGCTCCGACTCGTCCTCCGAGTCCTCGAAGCCGAGGTCGTTCACGCCTGACGTGAGCACCAAGCCGTCCACTTCGCGGAGCTTCTCTTCCGGGGCAACAGACTGACGTGGGGACGCAGTTTTCTGCTTGTGGGACTTGGATTTGACTGGAGAACTGGGCGTAGGTGCCACTGGCTCCGGCGACTGTGGTTTAGGAGGGGTGTCGTGCTCCTCGTCCGCTGGTTCATCGTCCGTAAACATAACCGGCTCGGGCGCAGGCGTCGGCACCGGCTTAGACGCCGGCTTGGGCACCGACTTTGGCGCTGGCTTTGGAGGCGACTCCATGAGCTTCTTGGAGGTCGGCACCTTGGCGCTCTGACGCTGCGGCGGTGCTGGTGGCTCTGGGAATTCCGACGGTACCTTGTGCACAGGCATTGAGGCTCGATCCGGGTGCGATGGAGCCGGGGGCGTGTGCTTGCCGGAGCCGCGAGGATACGACGGAGGGGCCGAGGAGCCCATGGGGCTGGTGGGGCCTCCCGGGGCGTTGCCGCTGGTGATGACGTAGGTGCTTTTCCTTGGTACCGGGACGGGTGCCGTGTCTGCCACAGGCGAGAGCTTCTTGAAGCGCAGCGTGGCCGGCAGGTCGCACACTTGCAGGTACGCCACGACGTCGTCCAGGTTCATCTTGGTCGTGTCCTTCATGTTGATGGAGAGCAGCAGGTCTCCAGGGCCGACGTTCTTGATGCCGAAGGGAAACCTTTGCCGGTCACGCGACTCACGGCCACGCCGCCGTCTCCGCCCTCGATGGTCGTGAGCGCCACGCCCAAGTCGCCTCCTTCCCAGATGAGCTGGTACTCGATCATCTCGTCCGTGTCCGAGTCCACCACGGACTCCACGAAGCTGCCCACCAGGTCCTGGTACTCGGCCGCCTGCTCCTGCATCCAGTCGGGCGCGTGCTCGTCGCTCATGCTCGTCACAATCTGCTGCCTACCGGTAGACGCGTCGCCGATCCACTTGTGACGGAGCTCGAGGAAGGGGCGGACGCCAAACGACGGCGCACACAAAATGTACACAACCGACCGTTACTAACGCAAATTTTGACCAACGAAAGACGAGCAGTGACGTGGCGGCCACTTCAAGACGATGAGCAGCTCCGGTACTGTCGGGTGGCGTCCAGATCGCAATTTGCAAGCCACCGTTCGCTGCTGCTAAGCGCCGTTAATAGACCCGTAGAGATTGAGCTCCGAGCGAGAGAAAGCTCATAGAAAATGCCTCTATACCAAGTGCGCCATGTGCGACATCGAGTGCAAAAACGATTGGGATCCAAGCGCAAAGTTGGCAGGCAGGACAGGCCTCGTGCGTGCTGTCGAACCCCATCAAGAGCACGGAGCGCTCGCTGGATCGTAGACGACGCTGCGACAACGTCGACTGATTAACGCAATTGCACGACACAAATTGCATCCGCTCGTTGTTTACAGGTTACACTGCGAGTGCTACATGAAAGTTACTATTCACACCCTACGTAGTATACCAGCTAGAATAAATTAAGGATGGAGCTGCTGCACGTGTGCCGAGAAGTCCGAGATGCGCTCCAAGTTGCTCAGGAGGTGCTCCATCTCCTTCGCCGGCGTCAGGCTGGACCCACTGCTGCTCGACGAGACGGAACTTGACCGGAGCTCTTGCTGCGGTGGCTGCTGCGGCGGTTGAGAGTGACGACGATGATGACGGTGCGGAGAGGGCACACTGGAAGTGGGGACGGTGGACTGGTTGCTGCTGCTCACTGGCGTGCCAGCAACACTGCTGCCTCGAGATCTCCTCCTGGGACTGCCGCTGGATCTATCATTGCTGGAGCGGTCTTTTAGCTGATGCTGAAGCACCGACACTGTGTGCTGCAACTTCGAAATGGCAGCGTTGCGTTCTTGGAGATCGCGCAACAGTGTCTTCTCGTTGACCAGCAACACCGCGCAGCGTTTGCGCTCGCTGTCCATCTGGTGCTGGAGCGCCTCGATCTCCTCAACCAGCTCGGCTGTGTGATCTTCGACTGCGGCCTTCATGTCATCTCGACACTGCGCGAGAACGCGTACGCGCTTCACGGCCTCGTCACGCTGCTTCTTCGCCACGCTGTAGTCGCTTTGCACGTGCTCCAGCATTTGTCGCAGTTTGTTGATCTCCACTTGGTAGCTCTCTTTCAAGCACGTAACATCACCCAATTTTTGCTGAAGATCCCGAACCATGTCTGATTCTTGCCCGCTGCGATGGTGAATTTGCCCGAGATGGCTTTCGAGTGTCTTCACCTGATCCTTGTAGCACTTCACTTGAGAGCTCAACGCCACCAGATCCGTTTGATCCACCTTGGACTGCTCAGCGAGCGAGATCACCTTCTCACCTAGCTCCAAGTTGCGCTGCCCCGCGCTCTCAATGCGATGCACGAGCTGAACCATATCGCGCTCCAATTTCTTTCGCTCCTTTAGTAGCTTCTGCTCACGACTCGATATATCTTGGCGGCCGGATTCAACTGACCTTGTTGCATTTGCAAGCTCTTCCTCGATACGAGCAAGATCGATCTTCAAGTGTTCCAGCTCCTGGTCTTTCTGGTGGAGAGATAGCTCGGACGCGTGCATCTTCTCGTTCCATTGAGCGCTTTCCTCTTGAAGGTCGTCAATTCGCTGCTGTAGATTCTGCTTGTCCTGCTCCAGTTGCTCAATCCGAGAGCGAAGTCCGTCTGCCTTCCGCACTTCCGATTCCACTCGGCTTTCACAACGCAGCCGGACGTCAGTGACGTTGCCCTCCCAAGACTCTTTTTCTTGCTGGAGCAAAGCCACTTCGCGTTCAGCGTTCTTCAGCGATGTGATGATCTCCTCCTTCTCCATGAGGTGGCGGTAAAGCTCGTCAATCTTTTCATTTTGACGCGTTGAAGACTCGCGGTTGAGTCGATCAACGCGTTCCAGGTCCTCCGTCATTGTCTGCCGTTCCGACTCAAGAACTGCATTTTCCTGTTTGATACGAGCGAGTTCGTGGCGCAGCTTCTCCAGCTCTTCATGCGCAGATGCCGCGCTCTCCTCGTCGTTCAGCAGCTCCTTAAACCCGAAATCAAGCTGCTCTACGAGCGACGTCCTGCACTGCTGAAGTTGCTGGTACTTTGTTCGAGACTGGTTCAGCTCAGTGTCCAATCGGTCAATCTGTTCTCGCAACTGTCGGTTGTCGTACTCGGCCTGCCTCTGCTTCTCGTCTCCTCCAAGCAGCTCGTTCTCAAGCTTACGCGCGGCAAGGTCTTTCTCTGCCAAGCGCCCTCGCAGCATAGTGATCTCCTGCTTGAGTCCCTGGGCCTCAGTTTTCAGGCTGTCCTTCTCGTGCATGAATTCATTTCGAAGCCGCTCCTTCAGAGACGCAACTTCAGTGCGCAGAGTAGATACCAGCACTGTGTGGTCTTTCACAGACAACCGCGCTTTGGCAGTCTGCAGCTCCGTTCTGGTCACTTCTTGCTCCTTCTGTAGACTGGAGATCTCGCCTTGCAGCTCTCCCTTCTCTCGCTGCAGCGTCGCCACCAGCACCACCAGTTCCTGTCGCTGCGCCTCCACCTCTTTCCTCGAGCTGCCGTCCGACGCCAGCAGCTGTTCTCGCAGGGTCAGCATATCGCTCGAGTTGTCCAGTTTCAGCTGCATCTCCTTGATTTCGCAGTGCTTGCGCTCCACCTCCAGCTGCGCCGACGCCACCTCCGCCGCCGACGCCGCCAGCGAGCGTTGCAGCTCCTGGATCTGCGTCTTTTGACGTCTCTTGTCCTCCTCCAAGCTGCTCAACTTGTCTCCAATGCTGTTGATCTCCGCCGAAAAACGGGAGCCGCTGGCCTGTCCGCTGAAGCTTCTCCCCGCACTGTGCAAGAGCGTCTGCAGCTCGTTGCGCAGCCGGGCGTTCTCGTCGCTCGCAGTTTGCAAGTTCTCCACTTGCAGCTGCAGAACTTCTCCTCCTGCTGCAGCTGCTCGCACTCGAGCGTCTTGTCTTGCAGCTCGTGCTCCAGCTCGAGACACTTGGTCTGCACCTCGGCCTCTTTGCGCTGCCTCTTGATCTCCAGCTGCTCGATGGACTGCGCGAAGCCCGCGAGCGTGTGCTTGGCGTCCTTCAGCTGCCGCTCCTGCTCCCTCTTGTGGCGCTCGAGGCGCGCGCGGTCTCTGTCCCAGTGGCTCTTCGTGGTTCGCAGCGCGTCCAGCTCGTCCCCCTGCGCGCGGTTCTCGCTCGCCAGCCTGGCGACGGCCGCGGCCTCGTCGCCCTTCCCCAGCGGCAGGCAGCGGCGCAGCGTCTGCAGCTCCTGGCGCGCGCGCTCCTCCCGCTGGCGGTAGAACTCCACTTGGCACGTCAGCGCCTCGATGGTGCCTTTCTGCTCGGCGTGCAGCTGGTCCAGCATGGAGCCGTAGGAGCCCTTGGCGTCGTCCTTGTGCAGGCTGCTGGTGCTCGCGTTGCTGCTCATGCCGCGCTTGTCCGCGCTCGAGAGCGAACTGGAGCTGCCTCGGCTGTGCAGGACCATACGCGCGTAGTGGGCGACCCGGCAGATTACAGTGGCTTTTGATTGTTTCGCGCGGGAAATGTCAAGGTTAGTGGAGTGGATAGCTGCCGTGGATGTACGCTACACAATTGGAAAGTTTGCGGAGTGGCGGTTTGTATCGGGTTTGAAGCAGATGCTGGGACGGCCATTTAATTTGGCGGGCGAATTTGAATGAAAAAGGGCTTGGCAAATCGACCAATGGGCTGCGTGTATCCAGGATCCCTTTCAACCAATGCGAGCTCCGCGTCCACGTTTTCTTGGACGGAGGGAGCCAAAAGCGAATCAACCCAAAGGAGGAGAAGCATGTCGACGACGGAGGAGCTGGCGGCCCGCGTGGACCAGCTGGAGGTGGCGCTGCAGCAGAAGGAGGCGCTCGTGCAAAAGAAGACGCAGGAGCTGGCGGCCAAGCCCGCGCGCGAGAGCTTCTACCTCACGACGGCCATCCACTACACGAACGGCCTGCCGCACATGGGCCACGCGTACGAGAACGTGTGCGCGGACGTCGTCAGCCGCTACCACCGCGTGTTCGGCCGCGACGTCTTCTTCCTCACGGGCACCGACGAGCACGGCCAGAAGATCGCGCAGACGGCCGAGGCCGCGGGCGTCACCCCAAGCAGCTCGTGGACAAGTACGCCGGCATCTTCCAGCAACTCACCACGGACCTCAACATGAGCAACGACAAGTTCGTGCGCACTACGAGCGACGAGCACAAGAAGTTCGCGCAGTGGCTCTTCCAGCGAGCGCTGGACAAGGGCGACGTGTACCTGGGCCACTACGAAGGCTGGTACAACGTGCGCGAGGAGACGTTCGTGACCGAGACGGAGGCCCAGCTCACGGACTACAAGGACCCCACGACTGGTACCCCGTTCAAGAAGATGAAGGAGGAGTCGTACTTCTTCAAGATGTCCAAGTTCCAGGATCAGCTGGTCAAGCACATCGAGGAGAACCCCGAGTTTCTGCAGCCGGAGGTGCGTCGCCAGGAGCTGCTGCGTCGTCTGAGCGAGCCGCTGCAGGACCTGTCGGCATCGCGCAACACTTTCACGCACGGAATTCCGCTGCTCAACGACCCCAAGCACGTGCTGTACGTGTGGTTCGACGCCCTCGCCAACTATCTGTCGGCCATCGGTTACCCGGACGGAGAGAACGCCCGCTACTGGCCTGCCAGTGTGCACGTCATTGGCAAGGACATTACGTGGTTCCACTGCGTCATCTGGCCGTGCATCCTCATGAGCACGGGTATCCCGCTGCCCAAGCGCGTGTTCGCTCACGGCTTTGTGAACGCGAAGGATGGCTCCAAGATGAGCAAAAGCATTGGTAATGTCATTGACCCGTATGAGATGATCGGCAAGTACGGACTCGAGTCGTTCCGCTACTTCATTGTGCGTTCGGCAAAGTTCGGCCAGGACATGCCCTTCTCCGAGGACGACCTGATTAACATTCACAACTCGGAGCTTGCGGACACCCTGGGCAACCTGGTGCACCGCACCGTCAACATCTGTAAGAAGTACTCGAACGGTGTTGTGCCCGACGCCAAGGCGGACCAGCCGTTTGACATTTACGAGCTGCTGAAGTCCTCGGAGGACTCGTACAAGGACTTCTCGCTGCAGAACGCGTGTCTGTTGATCGTGAATGCGCTGAAGGAGACCAACAAGTACCTGACGGAGAAGGAGCCGTGGCACATGAAGGAGAACGCACCCCGTCAGGTGGTCGTACGCACGTGTCTGGAGGCCATCTACGTGCTGGCGCACTATCTGAGCCCGATTATTCCTCAGACTGCTCAGACGATTTTCGAGAAGCTTGGCACGACTCCCGTGGAGTTGACGGCGCTGTCCCCGGATTATGACAACCTGAAGCCTGGCACGGAGGTGGCTATTGGCGGCATCCTGTTCAACAAGGTTCTGAGTGAGGAGGAGAAGCAGAAGCAGAGTGAGGCTGCTGCCGCCAAGGCCACGCCGGCGAAGGCTAAGCCTGTGAAGGCCGCCACGCCGCTGTTCGCGTCGATGGACATCCGCGTGGGTCAGATCACTAAGGTATGGAAGCATCCGGATTCGGAGAAGCTGTACTGCGAGGAAATCTCCATCGGCGAGGACGAGCCTAAGCAGATCGCGTCGGGCCTGCAGGCGTTCTACTCGCTGGAGGAGATGGAGAACCGCAAGGTGCTGGTGCTGCTGAACCTCAAGCCGGCCAAGCTGGGTGGATTCAAGTCGCACGGTATGGTGCTGTGCGCGTGCGATGAGGCCCACGAGAACGTGCAGTTCGTCGAGCCCCTGCTGATGCGGTGGTGGGCGAGCGCGTGACGATCGCCTCGGAGAGTGGCGAGCCGGTGTCAGCGGCGCAGATGAAGAAGCAGAAGGTGCTGGAAAAGGTCTCGCCGGACTTCCTGACTGACGACGAGTGTGTGGCAACGTACAAGGGCGAGCAGATCATGACGTCCGCGGGCCCGTGTCGCGCCAAGTCGCTCGTGAAGGCGTTTATTAGCTAGGCGCGCTGCGTTCGGTTTGGCCCCATAGCAAGAGTAGAGCGGGCGGTGGGCCCAGCGTAGAGAATGGCATTGGCAGCGATGAAACGGATGTGGTCATGTTGTCCTTGTTGTCTCGTCCTCGTAATGTAGCCATCCACGTCGCCTGTGTCGACTCGAAGCACGACAACAGCCAATCAAACGCGACGCCCATCCTCGTGGCTTTGTCACATATTCGCATTCTTACTGCGAAGCAGACCAAAGTCGTGAAGTCTATAGTGAGCCCCCATCAACAGACATATCGCTCAAGTTATTCTGTCATAGGGGGATCGGACATGCTAATCTGGAGGATTGTGCTCCGTATCTCTGAAGCACCAACGGTTGCAAAGGCAACCTTTCAGACACGCGCTCGAACGTCATTGTTCAAGTGAGACCCCGACACGACTAAGACGATGGCGCCGATCTACGCGCTAGACGACCAACTGGTGGCGCAGCTGCTGTCGTTCGCCGCGCCTCGAGACGTCGAGGCCTTCACGTGCGCGTCCAAGTTCACAGCGCGCACGGTACTGCCGCGCTTCCCCGTGTGGCTGTCGCTCTTCGTCCACCGCTGGGAGACGCTCAACTTCCGACTGCCTGGGGTGCGTGACGGCTCCGTTGCGCTCGTGATCTCGGAGCAGCTGCACAAACTCTTCCCCGAGAGCGTGAGCGATAGTCGCCTGTACCAGCTACTGACACACGCCATCACTCCCCTGCCAGCCTACGCGGACATCCAGCAGACGCGGCACTACCGAGGCAGTCTGGCGCTCGAGCAAATGTGCGTACAGTAATGCCAATTGCATTGCTGCATGGAGTGACGAACTGGTAACGGACGTTTCTGTTGACGTTGCAGTGTCGCGTCTCTTCACGCGCAACCAGTAAAGTCGACGGAGGTGGTGGACTTTGGCTTCGACGGCGACATCCTGGGCGACGACCGCTGCGTGCGGTCCAATGTGCCGTTCCCCACGACGTTCCACGTCGCAGTGTTCAAGCGCCGGAATCCGCAGACGACCGCGCTCGAGTACCACGTGGGCGTCGTGTCCAGCGGCTACTTTGAGATTTCCATCACAAAGCGCGTCAAGCCTTCTGCGAGACGAGTGCACGGAGAGGACGTGACGTCCATCGGACTCGTGACCTCGCGCTTCCCGCTGGTCGACCGGCAGCCTGGCTGGGACTTCCGCTCCTACGGATACCATGGCGACGACGGCCAGATGTTCCACTCGAACCGCGGACGCCAATTCGGCCCGGCATTCGGCACCAGCGATACCGTCGGCTGCGGCGTGCGGCGGAACGTACGAGATGACCGCTCGTTCGTCATGTTTACCAACAACGGCGAGTTAATCGACAACCGCGACAGCGACGTGGAGTGCGTACACGAGCAGTGGTACCCGGCAGTCGGCCTGGACTCGTCGGACGCCATTCACGTCAACTTCGGACAGGAGCCATTCGCCTACGATGGAGTTGTGGGCGAAATGCTGCAGGAGAGCGCGGGCAATGTGGACATTGTGCAGCGGCAGCTGCAGTGGTTCGCTATCTATGATTCGGATGGCGAGAGCGCGTCTAGTGGCTCGGTCAAGTCGGCAGGCTCGTCCAGCGCGAGTCCTGTAGACGAGAGCGACGGCTACGACGAATACGGTCTGGTGGAGGATTATGACGGGACAGAATGGCGGCAGTATGCTGCGTCGAACGCGAACTCGGACACGGAAATGTGGTGGTCCGAGGGGAGTGGAGCGACGAGCCGAGTTTCCAGTGAGGCCGATCTCCAGAGCCCCCACTTGCAAGTTGGCAAGAACCAACCACCACATAGAGCCTCGAGACGCCAAGCCTGTAGCGTTTCGATATGTAATATCACATCCGTGTTTACCTTTTGTAATAGGCCAGACGAGTGTGCAACTCGTGGTGCAGTGCAGTTGTTGTTGAAGCTGCCTTTTGTAGCCATTTCATCTCGCGCTTTTTCATTGGCCAAATTAGCCCTTCCGCATTAAAGCCCATTAGGCGACGATGCTGGACCTCCTGTCGCGCTGCGCGGCTACATCGCGCAGAGCCTGCAGTTGTACCTGGGCACGTACATCGAGGACATCCAGCTGGAAGGGCTGGGGCTCTTCGGCGGGGACGTGGTGCTCAACGACCTGGAGATCAAGCGCCACGTGCTGCGCGAGAGCCTCGAGATCCCCTCGAGCTTCGACTTCTCGCGTGGCTTCATCCGGGAGCTGCGCATCCACATCCCGTGGACGCAGCTGCTGTCCCAGCCCATCGAGGTGAAGCTCTACACGGTCGAGCTCATCCTCACGGCCAAGAGCGAGCGGAGGGGACGTCGGTGGCCGCAGACGCAGACGCGGAGCCCCATTGGACAAAATTGAGCAACCAAAGTCCGGCTGGATACACGACACGCTGCAGAAGATCCTGGCCAACGTCAGCGTGCAGCTGAACAACCTCGTGCTCAAGTACGAGCACGACGACGTCGTCTTCTCCATCGCTCTAGGGGTGAGTGTGATTTTACGGGTTTTATGTGCTTTTACTGCAAGAATGACGTTGATTTTTATTTTTTATATTTATAGACACTGGACTTTTATTCTGCTAGTGAGAGTGACGGGTGGAAGCGCAGCTTCGAAGAAGTGCGGGCTGGCAGACGCGCGATCTGCAAGCGGATTGATGCCAAAGATGTGACGATTTTTCTAGATCGATATACGAGTGAGGGGATACGAGGGACGGTGTGCGGCGGAAAGTCGTGGGCTATGAGGTGCCCGTGCTGAGCAGGACGTCGGCGTCGGTTCGAGCCAAACTGATGCTGTTCCCTAAAGCGGCGGGGAAAGGCCAAGATGGCCGTAGGAACAGCAGACCGACGTCTCCATTGCACCAACAACTCCCTCCGACTAACGGCGCGCCTCGTGACGAAGAGAACGTTATTGACGTGGATGGATTATTTGCGTATGAGCCGTCAGTGATGTGCGACCCCTTCTACTACTACTCGTGCAATCGCGCACGTGTAGCACCAATGTACGAAGTGGACGTCTTCATCGGCGAGCTGCTCTTCTCGGTCAGCGATAGGCAATTGGAGATGCTAAACCAACTGATTACGAGCGCGAGTCGGAAGTTAGAACAGGCTTACGAGACGCGTCCACCAAGACCAAATGCCAATGTCTCGAAGGCCGAGCCAATTCGTGTGCCTGTTGCTCCTGTAGGGGCCCCGACAGGAAAAACGGAGGCCCAATCGGAAGGCATAGCGACGAAGCAGGAATCATGGTTCGGGTGGGCGATTAATGCTCTGGGCACCACTGAAGATGAGGAAGAAGACGAGTTGGTATCTGAATTACTCGCTGAAACAAGAGGAGCGTTGCTAAAAATTCAGCCTCCAGCGTCTGATGCTGAAAAGGAGGACTCATTAGCTGGTAATGGCCCTGTTACGAAAACCTCCTCCGTGCGGCTGTGTATCAGCTCAGCTTCTTTGACGTTACGCAAGCACGAGCTGGAAGAACAAGAACTAGAGCATCAAGATTCTACGATCGCTGAGAGTGAAGAAGAGCTTGTTCCAGTGGCGAATCTTGGCATGGTCAAGGTTCCTCTTCACACAAGAACGAGGAAAGTGACCCGACCTGCCGTACCTATCCTGAATTTATCGCTGAGCTATGTGGCTCTTGAAATGTTACTGACACGAGGAGAGGAACAAAGCGGAACGGATATTGTGTTTGAAATTGAAAAGGTGCAACTCGTGTCGGCTACGGCTAGCGACAACCGAGAGGGCTCAAAGTGTAAGAAAGGGCAAGCGCTGCTCACCTGGGGGTGTGTTGATTCATCTCACTTCTCCGACTGCGTTTCACACCCGTATTTTATTAATTCATTCTTTGGGGAGGAAGCAACGCGACTAAACCAACGTGAAACGCGAAGTTTTGAAATTGTTCAAGTGGGCCTGGACGCTGATATCCCCGTATGGAAAACGCTGGAAGTTGGGCGAGGTGACACAGACTCAAATGCATCGTTTTGTGAATGTTCTACGCTATGGAACGGCGCAACTGTTCGTTGTATACCGATTGCCACTATAACGGAGATCAGCCAGCAAGCAATCGGGGCTATTGGGATTAAGGAACGAGTGCTTGATGGAGGAATATTATCAAATGCTGTGTCGACAGCATGGGCATCAAGTGGGTTCCCGATTTCAATTTCTGGGGATTGGCGCGCGCTCTCAGTTCAGCTACGGACGATTACCGAGCCCACCGCAATCCTGACGTCGGAGCAGCGGACAATCTTGAACAATTGATCCAACCTCAACTTATCGCGCTGTTTTCTCGCTACGCATTGCATTCGTGTTCAGCAGCTTCGCCCCACGTATCCTCTGTGTCCAGTGTTCGACACCGAAGCGTTCATTCGGCGTTACGGTTGCGTTTTGCATCCACGACAGATTTCATTGACCGTGAGGATGCATCATCTGACGGTAATTTAAGGCATGAAACGATTTCTAAGGTTTTGGATATATCCATTGGCGCGGCTCAGGCTGTTTTGGAGCCTCCAAAGCTTGTGGAGATAGCGGAAGCACTTTCGATTATATTACGCAGAAACGAAGTGCCTGAGTGCGATTCCGAAGAGAGAACTGCCGAGGTCTCATTGGAAAACGCAGTGCCTCGATTTCAGTCAATCGTCCAGAGTGATATTAAGTTAATCACGTTAAGCAATGGTCATATTCGCGTGCCTGATTTATGTCGGAAGGCTGGGGAAGATGAAATCATTCGCGGTGGTTTAAGTGTGATTGCGCGGGACTTTGTATGGCTGAGTAGCTTTCATCTTGGTAGCAGCGAGAGTCGAATCCAACTTGGAGTTGGATCAGTAAATCTGGGCGAAGGACAAGCTGGATTTACTCCTTCTACACCGATTCCACTGGTAGAAGTTCTGGGATTCGAGTTGCTGGTCACAGAAAACTCGGCAGATGGAGGTGACGATGATGTACTATTGGCAAATCTGGACAAACTGAGACTTGGTGTGAATTCTTCTGCTACAGATCAAGTAGTAAAGGTCGTAAATGGCTTGTCGAGACCCCTGGGGTACCCTATTCCGTGGGACTTAATGGAGGTTGGATCAAACAGGTCAGATGTGTCATTTCTGGTCGAAGTGTGCGGGGCTTCATTTTCCAAAACTGTTTCAAATCGACCAAGGTTGATAATGGCCCAGAGACAAGCACTACACGCTGAAATTGCATCCGTCAGCGCCAGTCTGATGACAACCAATAGTGACTCGAAAGCTGGTCGTTCTATATTTCAAGGCGGGATCGCTCCAGCAGCGATTAGAGGATTGAGCACCAGTGCTCCGCTTTTCAAGTTTGATATTGTTCAAGAAAAGTCATCCGGTGTATTGAGGGCAGTACCGCTACTAGGATCTATTGGTCTGTTATCGCTGAATCCGGGGCAGCTGGTAACTACATGCACACAGTGTCAAATTTCTATTAATGCACACCTTGGCCGATTGCAGGTGGGATTGAAAGGTGTTTCACTGCTCGCAACGGTAATCTTACGGCTCGTGAAACGGATATCTGCAAATTTGCTGACGGGAAAAGAGTCACTCTCGTCCCGCAAAAATGGTTTGGATACTGTGAAATTGGTGGATTCAGCAGATAATATGCTGCCAACTGGCTGGAATTTTATCATCAATTTGAAAGCTGATGGTGGAGGTGTGTTTGTGAACGAGGCGCTCCTGCTTTGTGTCCCGCTAGTGTCGATATCGTCCGTGGAAATAGAGACGGCTAATCAAGTGAAATCGGGAGGGCATCTCAAGCTTGTGTGTACTATGGAAAATGCCACGCTAGGAGCTTCCGAAGACGGTATTCTCAGGGGCCTGGCAGACCCGGTGATATTCGCTGTACGAGATGTTCGCTTTTCGATGGACTTTTCCCACAATTTTGTTGACAACCAGCACGCTTATGCGTTTGATCTATCATTTCACGTATCAAGCGTCGAAGCATTATTGTCGCGACTAAAGGTACAGTGTCTTCATTTTGCAGTTTTTTCTGGTGTTTTATTAATGATAGCGCTACGTTGTGTGTACACGTTCTTCAAAGCTCCGGTATCTTCTCAAACTTCCATTCAGCCAGGCAGAAGTTCATCCAAGAAGCTTGAAATCGCAGCAAAATGATTCACAAACGACTGAGACAGTTGCACACAACCGATGGCATTGGAGATTGGGGGCCCAGCTTGATTCTATCCAACTCACATGCACCTCTGAAATCAACCACCGATCAAACTGTGAAGACAGATTGATTCAAGCAGTTGTGTCCGCTAAGGTGTTTGGCATTTCCGTAGCGACACGGATGGGCAATCATCACCCGACCAAGCATCACCTCCAACCTACTACACAAGGCAGATTTACAGACACCCAAGCATCCGTAAACGATATCCAAGTTGTGGAACGCCTTCAAAATGCTAGGGAAACAGTTCGAGGTGGTTATGGTGAATTTTCAAGGTTGCCGGACCACGCATTTCTGGGCGTTCTCGTGTGCCTGGAATTAGCTGACCTGAAGCGCTTGTCAGAGACCTTCCACGTCTCTAATACGAACGTCCCGGAGCAATCGCTACCATCTGCGATGCATTCGTGGCACTTAACGAGCAGTATCGCGAAATCATTCCAGGAAGCGAGCGTTGAATGGCGCCAACACAAAACTGATGGAAACCAATCTGTAGCCGAAATCCCCTGATTGTATCGTGCAACGATGCTGATGTGGCGAGGAATGCTCACTCGTTCCCACTACTGTCGGCATTCTATCGTAATTACAACGAAGCTGGACTCCCTCATCATGTCATTGCAGGGTCTATGGAAAGTACGGATGTAGCTCTGACAACGTCAAGCTTGCATTGTTTCGCAGCAATACTGGACGTGTATGGTAGTATGAATACTCCCAAACCTTCTTTCAATGGGAGGAGCACGAAACGAGGGGATGATGCGGATAAACCTGCAGCGGAAGCTCAAACTCTGCCAGATGTGGCCTCTCAAGTATCAATGACGGGTATTGAGGTCTCACTTTTGCTTGGCCAACTCCGCCTAATTTTTCCAGATGAACATCTCATGGATGCTATTCTATCGCGACAGGCGGTAGTACCAGGGAACGTGTGTGTCGTTTTGAAATCATTGTCGCTGGCATCTGCAGTACGAAACGAGATTTCGCTGGATGGATTAGGATATCCTCCCTTCAATTCTCGGGTTCTACCGAGACGACCAACATTTCAGGCACAGCGATTTGGCCAATCGGAGCTTCGGGTAAGTTGCAAGGCTGGAAATGTTTCTGGGTTTGTCGCGGAGTTGGAATTCAACGGACTTGCAACAAGTTCTAACCGAGAAGCGACAACAGCAGGGCCATTTGAAAAGCATATGGGTCGGACGACAGGATATTCTGCACACTTTTCGAATGCGAAGACGTTCTGGTCACCGCTCAATGTGACGTGCAATGTTGAAGAAGAACTCTCGGCGATTGAGGACCTTGGAACGAAAACTTCTGCTGCGGTCGCATTGACCAAGTTGAGGCTTGATTTGCATAAACCATCATTTGACGTATTGGTTACTCGCATTGCTGGAGTGATTCAAGGAATAGGTGCTGTTCGTCAGTCTGCTGTGACACCATCACGGGTAACATTGAAACCAGTGCGACTTTCGAAACCAAATGAATCGGAAGTCGTTCAAAACCTACATCAGCGAGAGGTATCGTTCTCATGCGATGGGATCGAGCTGAATATGTTCGAGATGCACACATCGACACATTTCCGTGTGGGTACCATCGCTGTTGCGCACAGCGTATCTGCACTTTCTGGTAGTGCTTCTATTCAAAATGTGGTAATAGGTCACCGCCCCAGTGCAGACCCCAAAAGCTCTCCACAAATGACAAGCTCAAGAGAAGAAGTTGTGTTTGGAGCAAACGCAGAACCTAGTTTGTGGCAATTAGCTGTGGAGAACTACCCTGAGAAGCTGGTTTCTGCACGCTGGCATTTTGGCAATCGTACTGAGGGGACACTGTTCCTTGATATACAAGCGCACCAACTTCATGTATCGCATCACCTCATCCTGGCGGTGACTCGGTTTATTCGCTTAGAACCAAGTTTTGCTTTTTCTCCTGGTTATTGGGAGAAGAAAACGAGTGGCTCCACTGTTCAGACAATAGAACGGAGGCCATTTGCTTTCCAGCAAAGATGGAATATTAAAGTGCTTGTAGCTCCAAGTGTGATGTCGTATTGGAGACAAAATACCCTGCACAAAGGGGGTCTGGAATTTGGATGACCTCTGGTCAGCTTTTCGCGAGTGTGAGGCTTGGAACCGATGAAATGGTTCAGCAGTCATTGCGCGCGAATGAACAAGTGGTCAATGAGATCAGTAGATTTGTTTCTGTGCCCACACTGGAAATGATGCTGAATGTGGACAAGTTTGGTGTAAATACCTCCGACGACTTGCCCCCTCTAGAGGTTCACTGGCATAGAAACCCGGTTGGCCCAGTGCCAATGGACACCTCCAGCACGTGGAAGCGCTTCTCAAAGTACATCAGTCTCGTGTCTGAGGCCCAACGGCTGGTGCACGACTGTAGCATCCGGATCACTGGAGAACAATGCCAAATGCTTGAGCGAATTGCTGTCGGTGAAATCGAGGTCTGCTTAACGTACACGGATATGTCACGGACGAGTATTCAGGCTGAGGTGAACTCACTTTCCGTCAAACTCTCATCCTTTTCGTTGGGTGCGATATTATCTCTATTGACACCGCGTGCCGGCACCGAGAAAAAGGTTCATGTGACGATGTGGCAAGCGACACTAGCGAGAATGCCATGCAAGAGACCCTGGTTTCAGAAAGCCTCGATGGGGTATCAGTAGATGACTTTAAAAGCTTACGGCGAATGGCAGAAGCTCGACGACCTTCCCCGGTGAGCTCGTGTTTACGGAGGCTCTCTTGATTGAGACCCAAAATGCTGCTTCAGCTTCATCTCCTGTTGCTAGCGCAAAGGTTCAAATCCGGATCGACGCCAATAACTCTGACATTGAGCTTGAAGATGTGGCTGCCTACCTCGAAGAATGCAACGAACCGTGGGGTATCGAGGAACGTGTAGAACGGTCTTCTCGTCCGGGTGTTGGCAACAAAACCGATAGTTGGATGGGAATGCGCTGGTGCTATCACATACCACGGAGAATTTGTATGATTGTGGCTGACCCCGTGCCCATTCCTCCTACTGGAATTCCTAATGGCTGGCCCTCGTGGGGTTGGGATCAAGATCAAGAAGGCGAGGCGAGACGGCTTTGTGATATTGTCTGTCAATTGAGGTGCTGGGATAGCAAGAAAGCATGCTTTGTTCTTGTCTGCGAATTTTATGTTCCGTGGGAACGTACGCCGACAAATGCAGGTTCTGAGAATTTGGAAGACGCCTATGAGCCAGGAAGTTTTGGCGAGTTGGTGAGTCAGTGGTTTGACGACGACATGGAAGAGACACGATATCGAGCAAAACTTCTCGAGTTTAGCGCCCGGACGAGGACGTTAACTTTTGACAACTCTGTTGCGTCAGAAAACTGGGAGTTAAGATGGAGAACTCCACTACAGAGTGAACAAGAGTCCGAGGTGCGTAGGAAACCGAAGCTATGTGAGCGTAGTGTTGATCACGGACTAATATGGTTACTTGTCTGTTGTCCAGAACAAGCAAAAGCGTCTTGTGGTAAACGCCTTGCTCGCTTCTTCACTACAAGTCCATTCTATTCTGGATTGTGGCGCATACCAGCGTGTGCTTGCTAGTATTACACTTCCTCAAGCCACGCTGTCTGTCAGTCATGTGGGCTCTGCGAACGACCCCCACGACATCATCACGGCTGAGCTCAATAGCACAATCATTTCTTGTGCGGTTTCCGGTAGCAACCGATCCAGAACGCTGAACATGCAAGTATCGTCAGCGGTGCACGTTTACCTGGACAATATGGCTCAACTGCTGACTGTGTCTGTCATACCACGAACTACTGTTGACGCGATGCTTGAGTTCTCCTCAAAGGGTATTGAGGTGTCGACACTGATTGGCCCTATCTCCGTGTACCTGAACCAGACATCGATGCTTGTGATGTCTTCTATTCCGAGGCTTTTGCAGCCAAATCCGAAGCCTTCTCAATCTCCCACAGCAATAGCTGACGAAAATCTATCAAGCATGCGGATGAAGATTATCAATAACGCGGGCGTGAATATATGGTATCGGCAAGAAGGAACTTCGGAGTGCTTGCTGCTAGCTGCCGATGCGAGTACGGCATATAGCTGGCTATCTCTGGCAAACAGCCCGTTCTACCAGCTTCGCTTCGCTATCGAGGATCCGCACCAAACACTCGTTAGACATCCTATCAAGGAGAAGGGTCAGGATGGGAAAGAACTACCAGCAAACGAGGATTCCCGTTGGTGTGACCCTGCAACATTAAGGGAAATGCTGTTACAGGTCGCTTCTTCGGTGGCCACGGCTTCTTGTGGATTTGTGTGGAGCTGAGTGGTTTACAGACGATCGTCACTCTTCGGTCTTCCCTGACAGTCCGAAACTACTGCGATTTTCCTGTCCGATTCAAGTTGAATGAGGATGCTCACGAATATGGCTGCGCAAGGTCCGATGAACTTTATCCAGACGCTCGTACTATTCAGAGAGGTGCCCGCCATCATCCCAACTGCATTTCGTTGGACGGATCGGCATGTACGCTCTCTACATTGAAACATGCCGATGAAAACGTTGCATGCGTTATGGCGGAGTCGGTCTCACGCTTCAATTTCGGCGTTAAAGATGGTTCTTGGTGCAGTCTGACAACGCAGGGTAGTATCCCTAGTGAGTTTGATCTTGCGAAAGTCAACGACAGTCAAAGTGCCGAAGGCTCCAAGACAACACAGTGCAGCTTCGCTGTACTCCCTTCGGAAGACTCTGATGAGTCCAGTCACTATGCCTGGGCCCAAGTCTGCCGAGTACAGTGTAAAACTGTGTTACCTACGGACTTTGATCCTGTGCAACCGCAAGTATCACGACGATACACGTGGATGGAAGTGTCGTTCTGGCCTGCTATCACGTTGGAAAATACCATGGATATTCCCGTGACACTAAGTTTATCTCAAACGGTAACCTTGATGTGAGTTTTACTGCGACGGGCGAATACTAACTATTCTGTTTATGATCAGACTACATCCGTTGAAGTGAAAATGGCTCCTTCCAGCGAGAAGTGTTTATCTGCGGTAAACCCTTTTGAGCCGGTGGATGTCCAACTGCAATATCAGCAGCCACAAGCTAGTGCACGGGCAAACCAGAAGCCGCTCAGCTTTTTGTTGAAGTGCAGTACTCCTGTGGAAGACCAGATTTTTGACTTTGAAGGCTGCCGAGTTATTGCAAGCTTTTGCAACAATCATCGCCCGATGATCCGACTCAAAACAGAGCGCATCCTTAGCGTTGCCAATATGACGCCAGATATTCTCAACGTCAGTATTGGCAGTCCGCTAGGAAACCACAGTGCCCTGCAAAGGTTTGACTCGTGTGTTGAGCGGTCCGTTGGGTTTTCAGTGGTTAGCAACCGCTTGGTGATATCAATCGCAACAATTGTCGATCCATCCAGCCAGCTGCGATCGGTGGAATGGTCTCCAGAAGTGTCAATCAATGTGAAGGGCGATGCAAAACCGATTGTCATACCGCCTGCAAGAGCGGGGCTAAGGAGCTCGGCAAGCGCGTATAGTCTGGAACTACTCAACACGGATGGATTCCTGAAACTGATTATTCGTCCACAAGTTGTCGTGATCAACTCAACGGTACGGACCATTCGAACCGGTTATATCAACTACTCCACACAAACTAATTAGCTCTGTTTAGGCTTGTGACCTGAAATTCATCGCTACTGACGGTCGAGGAAACATGCTGGTGGATGAAGACGAGACATCGGTAGGTGTACAACGGAGTGCGAAACTGCACAAATGGGTTCAAGCTAAAATACTTGTTTGCTGCCTTGTTTAATGAACAGCTCATCTCCGGCAATAATGCAGGATGGTGCGTCCCTGTATGTCTTCATAAAGAGGCGAAAAAGCGAAGCATTACTGCTGATGTCTCATCTTGGCTGAGCTCAAAGCTGTCCCGGCGTCCAAGTGAGGATTTATCCAGTGCATCCAATCCAGCATTGGTGACCAGACTGTCATGCTCGTTTCTGGTGTCCCTTGTGGAAGATGGCTATGAGTGGACAGAGGAAATTGCAGTACTGCTTCCGAAAATTCCTCTCCACCTTAATGCAGATGGCAAACTGAAAAGCGTTGAGGTGCCTGAATCGTCATCGGCACCATCCAGCATGCAAAATGGGCTATATCCTGCACCATCTACGACTACTCATCGAAGGCGCTTACTTGTCCACCATCGTGGCTTCCGGCACAAAATGCTAACTTACACGTTGACTCAAGAGCACAATTCTATCCAGATTATGTTCTTTGTCGATCACCAACCGCCCGTGATCATTCACAACCAGTGGCAAAACATGTTGGGCTTTCGGAACATGTCATTCCCGGCGGATCCAGAAGGAATTGCTGCTGACTTCTATCTGGAATACGATTGGGGTCTACAGGTACGATTTCGTAACAATCATTCTGTGTGAACATGTCAGCTTACCTTGCTATTGACACGTCAGGTTACTACCAAGCAGCATGGATCAATGCAAAGGCTAGCAGAGGAAGACTCCGACACTGAGAATAACGAACCGAAGTCAGAGAACCATATTCTCAGTGAGTGGTTAGACGCATCCGCCCAATCATCAGAAAGCACTGGCATGTTTGACACGACAAGCAATGAGCGCACGCGCTTCCAGATCGGATCGCCGCAATACGGTTGGTCAAATGCGCTTTGGCAAGTTGGTGGCATTCAGTTCGCGTCGTTTACCGATCAAGATGCAAACGAGACTGGCAAGACAGGCCCCACTTTCTTAGTCATGTGTTTCTATCGAGCAGGGTCATGGCTAATCTCCATTACTTGTCTTGAGGACCCTAGGCGTGATGGTCAGCCGAATGCGATGCCAGCGATGGTGCTGCCTGCGGTGGCTTCTTTAACGAAAATGGAGCAGGCCTCCCCAACGTTTTTGAAAGTTGGGGTTATTGTGGAGGAACTATCGCTTCATTTTTGCGATGAGCACGATCCCGTGTGGGACCCGAGAGGGATGATTGTGTATCCAGAGATTCTGCGAGCGACCTGCAATGCAGTATCGATCGTATTTGCAACAGCCCCAGACCCACCCGAAGCCTCTTGTCACAGCACACGCTTGGGGTATTTGTCGCACATTCGTTCGTACACGACCCTCTTCGCAGCAATTGATGATATTGAAGTGGGGCATTTCCTGCAAACGTGCAATTTTCCGGTGATCCTTTGCTTCCCAGAGACCCATGCGTCAAAATATTTGCTGACGTTTGATCAAGTGAAGAAACACGAGAAGCTGAGGGGCATGATGGGGAAACTAATTGACAAGAAACTGCCTGAAGCGGACAATGCGAGTTTAGTTGCGAGGGTTATCTATACGGATACGTGGGATCCGATTGGGATTCCGTCATATTTCCACAGCATTGAACTGAAGCTGTCTCCGGCTGTCCTCCAGGTAAGATATACTTTGAAGAAGTTCCTTGTGGCGTGGGTTTTGGTGTTCTAACTTGCAGTTTTTTTCTTTACTAGGTGGAAGATGACATCTTGTTATATGCGAACGCTTTCACCCGGCCAATTCTTGATGCTCTGGAAGGAGAGGTTGCTTCTGCAGCAGTGCGTAATGGTGGAGAAAACACCTTCGCAGCGTCACATGGGAATACCTGGTGCGTGCTCGCATACGAGTCGGCCGTTGTAACGACGCAGCGAAAGGTGTACATTGAACATCTAGAAATCAGCAACGTCCAAGTGACCATCACTGCGCGCGTGTCAATCCCTGTACTCAACAGCTTCGATGGTACTCCGCTGCATTTTGGATCGACCGAGATGCGCGAGGTGTTTTCGTTTCCCGACCAGCTGTACAAGGATCTGGCAGCGAACTACGTAGCCGACACGATTGTTCGGTCACCGTTGCTTCTGATGTCCCTGAACATCATTGGAAATCCAGCGTACGTACAAACTGCTTTGATTTTGCTTGTGATTTGCGCTCTTACACGTCTCTTTCTGTGCTGTGACGCAGGGGTTTTGTTCGGAGCTTCGGCCAGGGAGTTCGAGATTTAGTTGAAATCCCGCTAGCTGCGTCTCGAAATGGCTACAGTCCCTGGATACTCACGAAGGGAGTGGTGGGCGGTGTTGCCTCCTTTTGGGTCATGCAACGGCAGCCACACTTACCTCGGTATCCGGGTTTTCGTATTCTATCTCACGAACAATGGATCAGCTGACACTGTCATCGGACCAACTAAAGAAGCGCCATTACACTCGCCCAACGCACTTGTCTTCAGCGCTTGCTGATGGATTGGGGTCCTTGGGGTCAAGTGTTGTTGGTGCAGCAACTGGAGTGATCACGACTCCAATCTCGGTTTACAAGGAGAGACAGATGCAAGGCCTTGACACCGGAATTCGAAACGTGGTAGGCGGCGTTGGAATGGGGTTGGTAGGAATTGTCGCCCGCCCAATGGGTGGGGTTGCATCTCTGGTGTCCTTGGCGTCTGACGGACTGCTGTATGGAATGGGGGCACCCGAATGCCATTTGATGACTCGGTTTCGCGCTTTGACGCGCGACCAAATGAACTCCTGCGGTACAAGTTGAAGGTACTGCCGGACGCGATTGGGAGCAGCTTAATTTTTGCGCATGGGGTCTGGGTCGTTCCTAATGAGAACAAACTGCTCGTTGCTGGACACGACCTCTCAAAGGAGCAGCTGGAGCTCTCGGAAAACGATCCGACCCGAAGCCTCTTGCTGCCAGCAGACTCGGACTTTCGGATAGTTCAAGTCACCGTTGTGTGCTCGAATGAGTGTTTGTATGTCGTGGGCGTGAGCGGTGCACAGAACCAAACCGTGCTGGTTCGAACGTCGTTGGAGTCAATTCAGGCAGTTGAGGAAAGTCTGAAGGAACCCACCGTTTTTGATCTGGGTATAAAGACACCATCGAGCGCAGAATGGCTGCGCTTCCGCCTTCCTGCGCGGCAAAGACGACATTTGAGTCATCAGCTTCGGCTGTGGCTTGCCGAAGAAACGATTTTGTAGAGATATTTTCTGGCGATGGTTACTTAGAATTGCGATGGTTTCCCGCTGGTTGGTTTAATTGAGTGATGATTGATGGTTTCTGATTGAGAGATGGTTGACGTGTGGATAGCGCAAGGTCCCACGGCCCCAACAAAAGTGGAGCAGCTCAGAGCAGAAGCAATGGCGCAGGAAGTGTGGTTTCAGTTAGTGGAAAAGACACCGGTGACGCGTTCGAGGGGCTCGACGTGACCTCAATCCAACCGACTGCTGATGTCCACGATGTGTACAGTCTGTGCTGCCAGATCCACGGGGAGTTTGACCACACAAAACCCCCAGGAAGAGACTTGCTAGCGCATGTTACAGCGGGGCAGATCTATATCTACGCCGACACAGCAGCGCTTAAAGCCAAGCAACCGCTGAAATTAAAGACACCACTGAGTAATCTCGGACAGGACGAAGAGAGTGCGCTCATCGTGGCAGTACCGGTGCGACCTTGCAAAAAGCAGAAAACTACTGTTACGTGGACGCCGGCAACGATTGATCTATTTGCCTCAACGCTGCCGAGACTCGACGACGACCGCCAGCTACGGACTTGGAAGCTTGATGGGTCGAGTATATCTGGTTTTGGTCTCCATCGTCAGGGAGAGGACCTACTTCTCATCCGTCGCGCGGACGTTGTCGAGTTGTTTGAATTTTTGAGAAATGATGTTGTACGGGATGGCCAATGCGGATACGTCCTAGGGCCACCTGGATCGGGAAAGTCAGCGACTGCTGCTGCCTTCGCGTTGACGCTTGCTCGCACTGGGTGGGCGGTCACGTGGATTCGACTGAGCCATTCCGCGCCATCAGTTTGTGTGCAGTTGAACGGGAATTCCAAGCGAACTGCCTATCTGCGTGTGTGTAACCTCGCGGCTAAGAGTCTAATCCAGATTCTGAGTTATGTTGACGACTCGAAGGAGCACGTCGTAATTCTTGATAATGTGACGGCAGATGACAACGCTGTCACTGTGGCCTGCATTTGGTGGCTCATGAAAAATCGACCGAGCCGCCGACTTGCTGTCATAACCTCAATGGCGTCCCGTGGCAAATATGATGAGCAGGGGGAAAGGATTTTTGTAGGCGTTCGAGAGCATTTTGTTTCGTCATGGACGCTAGCTGAATACCTGGAAGCAGTCGAGGACGACGAGTTGTTTGGAAGTGTCCGTACTCAGTTAGATTCATTCGATGACCTTGAGCCCGATGAGGCTCATTTGACCCCACTTGGCGCCAGACGCTCGTGCGATCCAAATACTACTTCGCAGGTGGAAATGTTCGGTACATGTTTGACCGGTCAACTGCAGCCGTGGTGGAGTCACTGGACCGAGGTGTCGATTGGCTTTGGAATATTGCAGCTGGTCTTGCGGGTGTTGGCTCAGGCACTGCGATTGATCGGCTCTTTTGCCGCTTTGAAATGTTTGACACACCGGGCTGTGCCCTGGCAATCGTTGGTGGTCCTGTAGTGATAAAATATTTAGCTTCTGTTCTCCAGGACGACTCAAGTTCTGCAATGGACGGACGGATTTTGGAGATTTATTTCTTTGCGCGACTTCGCAATGGCGGTGTGACTCTGTATGAAGGTGAAAACACGATTACGTGGCCGCAAGGTCGAGTCCTAGTCGTCGATCCCGAAAATCTGCCAGCACTGCCAAGAGTT
The DNA here is from genome assembly GCA_012656105.1 of Phytophthora syringae. Classification (NCBI taxonomy): domain Eukaryota; phylum Oomycota; class Peronosporomycetes; order Peronosporales; family Peronosporaceae; genus Phytophthora; species Phytophthora syringae. The sequence goes on along the minus strand of JAAKBD010000281.1, from coordinate 29,845 downwards.
GGCTGGTTCAAACCACACAAGTACAACCAAGGGGGCTACGACGCCGTTTACCTCGATGTGGAGCTTAAGCTTCTTCGTTTCGTTCAGGTGGCGCGAGCGAACTCTCACACGCTCCATATTCGCTACTTGAACAGCTTGTTGGCCTCGCTACAAGCCTCAGCCTCGTCATTTGAGATCAATACGCTCGAGATTTTCGTTATCATCGAGCGTAAAGCGCTGCCTGCTTTCACTTACTCCACAATCACGGGCGAGGATCTGGTGGCAGCTTTTCCGGCCTGGGAGATAAACGAAGCACGCAAGAATGTTCGACTTGTTGGCATTGACGGAGTTGCTAGCTGGAACGATTTCGACTGGTGAATGGAAGATTGACTCGATACGAATAAGTAGCATGGTGATCAAGTAGGGTTAGTTTCTTCTCAGTGCAACGGCGAACATGGATGGCAAAAAGAAACATGACGACGATTTACGATACCGACAGAGCTGACACCAAGACACAAAAACCATATACTTCAGTACTACGTAGTATTCTCCAATTTCTCCAATTGTTTACAGAATCACAACGGTAAACACACAGACGAGCAGGAACGTCAGCAGACTCGGGACCTCGGATAGGCAAGGCAGTTGTGTGTGTCGTGGGCGATGCACGACAGTTGGATCCAACGGTTGAAGCAGTTGAACAGAAAGTCTCGCCGTGCGAGGACACGATTTTGCAGGGAAATTCTCTGGCGCTAAGTACTTGTGGTGATTTCCCGTCGGTTGCTTTGATGGATGATTGTTTGTGCTTTGTCGCGCTGTCAGCGCAAGGTCCCAAGACTGCGTGGAAAGGGAAAACTAGCGTCAGAATTCAATCTGCCGCCAAGAGTGAACATGGAGGCGGAGGAGATCTGCAACGCTCACAGCGACGTCTCAGCCGGAGCAAACGTGTTCCGGCTGATGACGCTCGTGCGTGAGACTCAGTGCGAGATGGAGGTAGTCAAGCCTGTTCTGGACGAGCTGGAGGTGATGCGCTTGTGCCGCGGGTTTGGGATGATGTCGTCGGTGAACCCCAAGGATTTCAACTTCGACGTCCTGCACGCGTGCGAGTTTGACGAGGATTTCATCCGCTTCCTTCGCTTCGATCTGTTGGAGAACTCGTGCCCAGGACTGATGCGGTTCAAGGGCCTGTTTGGCAAGCAAAATCAAGTGGCAGCTGCGTTACTCGACCTGAAAGCGTGCTCGTCTACGGAGGTCGCAGCGTTGGCTGACGTTGGAGAGGGCATTTACTGTGTGAAGATTGAGGGAGAAGGTCGTGAGCCAGACGACGGAGGCGCGAATGTACCTGGGTTGGTTGTGTTTTCCTGGATCCGTGACGAGCTCTTTGAGCCTCAAGGACTTCGAGATACGCCGGCGTTTGTCTTGCGCTTTCTGACGGGGTTAACGCCGGACATCATCTGTTGCACCTCAGCAGCAGATCTGGAAGAGATCAAAAGTGTTGTAGCTGGTTCGAATGAGCAAGAAGACGACGAACTGACATCATATTCGGTATCCTTTCACATTGAGAAGCAGGAGGACCAGCCGGATGCTACAAAGTGTGTGGCAGTGAGCTCTGTTGATTTGGAGGAGTTTTCAGAGCATTGCTCGAGCATTTGTTTGCTCAAGGGAAGCTATCCAGCGATTGCTTTTACAAGAACAATGAGCGCGAAGATCCGCACCGAACAATTTCAACGCACGTTTCGCCCAAACATGGCGATGTCTTTCGCGCAATGGCTGAGAGCCGAGTCCGAGCAGCACCGGATCGATTTGAGCCGAAGCATTGATCGTTCAGTGAAGCTCTGCCGAAACATCCTGAAAGAGTTTGGTATGTGGCCCGAGGAACAGGTGCAAATGTCACGGAGTGCCCGCGAGAAGCAGCAGCAAGAAGTGTACGATGCGGCAGCTGAAAAGGTGAAGGGTGAGATTGCAAAGCAGAGATCGACGGTTGATCGAGTCTCGAGGAGCTGTTTCAGTTGCACACTGCTAAGGGATCGGATGACGTACCTGGGTCATCTGTGCAGGCAGCCGTGGAAGCCTACGAAGCATTTCGGCAGTGGCTCGAAACAGTGTGCCCCAATTTCGACCACAAGATCATAAAGGTCTTAGATGCTCCTAGTCGTCTAAGAGAGATTGAGGCTGCACTATTTGAGTTTTACTCTCGCGGACAAAAAGAAAGTGAACTGGACCACTTGGTTGGAATGTGCGCCACCAGCACAAAGATGAGCTCGAACAGACAATGATTAAGCGTCAAGGGCGCAACAAGAAAAAAGGTCCTAATGCTGAGGAGGAAGGTGAAGAGGGAGCGGATCAAACGGCTATCTGGGGAGCATTTTCGGATAAAATTGCTGGCCCCCTGAATGCATTGCAAACAAAATGGCGGATTGCCGTGGAGAGCGGACTAGCAGTGGCGAAGGATGCTCAGCTCCAAAAGCTGAAGGCTGAGCGTAAACTCGTGACTTCTGCATTCTACGGAAGCGAGAAGAAGATGCAAGAAGACAAGTTTGACGAGCTGTGCAAGACCCTTATGTCAAAGGAGGGGTTATTGCTGAGTGTGAGCGCCCACACCCGAGGCAAAAACACAGTTTATTGTGAGGTTACGAGAGAGGTGCTGGCTCCACCGACTGCTTTTCGCGACCTCGTGAAACTCACTGTGCGTGGGGAAAAACAGAAAAGTACCGTCAGGCAAGCGGAAATGCTGGGTCAGCTGCTGCCAGGTCTGAATGAAAATCACGTGGCAACGTTTACTGTTAAGGTGAGATCCGTCGTGGAAATTTGTACGGGACAACAGCGTATGTGCGCAAAGCTCATACATTTCCCTCCGATCACAAATTCCCGTCGACCACCAAGCCCGAACGAAACGATAATTCGGTCGTTTGGACAGTTTGCCTCGGTTTGCGACTTTGATGCTCGCAACAGAATCATGACATTCTTGTCAAAAGATTTGGTGGGGGTCTACAAATTCGATGAATCGTTCAAGAAAATGGAACTCATGAAAAGTGTTGATCTGGGTGTGCGTTCAACTCTTACAGAAACACCATTTACAGATGTGCTCCTGCTGGACAGCGCATTATATGTGACTGACTCAAGTGGATACTCACAGGCGGTTGATATCCACAATGATCAGACATCCAATGTCATGAGTGTGTCATCTGCTGAAATGGATGCATCTAGCAGCCAGTTGCTGGGCCTAGCAGATAATCTTGCTATCGGAGTGGTGACGTCGGTACCTAATGATGATGGAGCCTTTGATGGGGAACTCGTGTGTGTGTGTCGAGATGATCACCGACATCTGCCGGTTTTGCCGCTAGATGTGAAATTCTTGACCGATCGAGTGAGTGTCCAATGTGTTGATGATAAGCTGCTAGTGCTGGATCCGTTGACGCGAAAGGTATACGCGTTTTCGATTCAAGTGACCGTCCGCAGTGATTCCTACCGAATGCGCCAATCTGATGACCGAGATTCAAAGGAACGTGGATCTGAAGCCACCAACGTGGATTGTCCGCGGAAGCAGCACTGGCTGTACACATTCTATCATGTGTTTGAAAAATTCCCAGTCCACGGCTTACTTGATTCCGCCCAAATTGAGCCCGTGTCGGTCACTATGGTGTGTTCGACTGCTCAAATCCCCACTGTTGCGCTCGAAGACTGTCACGACTATCTGTCATTGCTTATGAGCGATTTAATGGCTCTAAACAAGCCATTGCACAGACTAGACCTCACGAAGGATCTTGCTGTGACGCGCTCCCTTTGTGGAATCAACATGGCGGTGAAGCCACTGAAGTCGTTCTTCTTGACGCTCATAACGTTTTTACCCGTTCAAATATGTCGCGCCGAGGCAAATACCCTAACCTTGCTGCATGATGGTCTGGATCAGTCTCAAGTTGAGCTGGACGAGGACATGCAAACGTGGGGAGCAGCCGATATTGCAGAATCGCTTCGGTTTGGGCTCCTATCTCCATTGCTATGTGCGTGGAGAGGTCGCTGTGTCGTGATCACGTCAATGGGGAAGCAGTCGACAGGGAAGAGCTACTTCCTGAATCATTTGACTGGTTCGTCATTTGCCATCGCTGGCAATCGCTGTACCGATGGTGCGTGGATGACGCTGCGCATCCTGCAAGATGTTTTGCTTGTCGTTCTGGATTTCGAGGGCCTCGGGTCCTTTGAACGAACTGACCAGGAAGACGTATTCCTGTCGGTGTTGAATGCTTCACTGTCGATGTTCACGATTTTCCGAATGGAGATGCGGTTCGATAAGGACATCGATGGCCTTTTTTCCAAATTTCAAAAGGAGTTAATCTGCTGAAGAATGACGAACGTCTTTTCCAAGGAATGCTGTACATGAGTGTGAAAGACGTCAACCCAAATGATCGTCATGGCGTACTCTCCGAGTTTCAACGGAAGTTCCAGAAGCTTCTAACGGCAAACCGCGAGCAAAACTTTCTCACGGAGATGTACTCGGGGAAGCTGGGTATCAACTGCTCACCACCTTTGGGAACGGTAGGGTACTACGAGTCGCTGCGCCATGCACGACAACTCATTGAGAAACTTGTCAATGAGCCACAGTCAGCGCGAGGCTTTAAAAGCGGAAGCTCGTTCCACGATTGTATCCGTTTAGTCCTGGCTAAAATCTCGATATTGGATTGGACTGCTGTTGACGAGAGCTCTCAGCGACTTGAAATGAACGAGCTTCATCGAAAACTTCCTGGGGCCATTCGCACGGGCTGTATCATTCCTGTGGATGCGCAGGCGAAGGATGGAGTTGTCCCGCAGAGTATGAAGGACCCCCTGCTTCAAGATGAAGAAATGCTAAGTTTGTTGAGCTTGCAGCAAATAGGGCGCGACTACCCGGAGTTTGTCGAGTGCTGGACGCTTGTTGATCAAGAAGTCGCTCTGGACAGTATGAATGATGAAGACGTCGATTTCGGTCCCTGGATGGACATGCACACCAGAAGCAGCACTGATTCTATCCACTTCACCCTTTTCCAGCGTTATCTGGCGCTGACCTCGAAGGGTGCACTGGAGAAGATCACGGATACGGATTACACACATTTTGATGCCATGTTGTCCTTCTTGGTTCGTCGTCGCAAAACCAAGGTCACTTTGTGGGTGAAGCAGTTCTTGGGGGCGGAACGATTCATGGACGAGTGGGACAAAATTGAACAGAGCTACCTCATCCCGTTCGAGGCGATGTTCAAGAGATGCCTACACAGTTGCAGTAAGTGTCAGCTTCAGTGCATGCGATCGGCGTGCCACTCTTTTGATGAAATGCACGATTGTGGCATGAGTCACGTGTGCCGCAGTCTCTGCGAATATTGCATGCGTAACTATCAGCCAGGCAAGGAGATGCCCCGATGTGTGGGTAAAGCTGGCCATGAAGGAAAATGTGATTGTGGAAAAGGCGACCACACATGCGGAGCTGAGTGTAGTCTGGCAGGTGCTTCCAACTGTGGCGGAGTTTGCGTGCTGATTGGGGGTCACGATGAAGAACACCGATGCTCCGTGAAGCAGCACAAGTGCGGTGTTCAATGCTGCGCCACAAACTGCAGCGGGAAGTGCATTTTGAACCTCGAGCGTCAGCACACGGTGCACAAGTGTGCTGAGATACAGTGCAATCACTCGTGCAAGATGGACGGCTGCAAGGAGCGGTGTAGTACTGTGGACCATTTCCACGACCAACCGCAGGTGAGTGCGAAATTTGCAGAGGAAAACGGACAAAATGGCAGTTCCAACGGCGAGCTGAGAACTTCAGCTAGAGAGGTCGTTCACTTGTGCAGCTCGCGTCACGCCTGCAATTCGGTGTGCGAAGCGGATGGGGTCTGTACGAAGAACGTTCAAGTCTCGACAAGCAAATTCTCAGGATCGTGCGATTCCTTTGATTTTGAGCTGAAGCAAATGGTAGGAGTTCGCAACTCGTGCGCCATTCTTCTTCAGCCCGGGAAGACAAACCATGACGGCGTCACCCATTCGTGTGAGAAGCTGCTTCCGAATGGCACGAACACTGTTCACGGGTGTGGGGTGAGATGCACTGCTTGTGAATACTATTGCGATAAATCTGTTGGACACGAAGGGGAACACTCTGCAGCTCATGGCAACATGCGCAACATGCACTTCGTCGCTCAGGACAGCGTCATCAGCTGGGAGAATCACAAGTACGCTGCAGGTGAAAAGGGAATCGCTGAAATGTGCAACATGTACTGCTCTTCGGCGGGGAGAGGCCACGTTCACTACCTGAAGTGCGAAAAGGGGTCCGCCGCTACCTGTGTGTACACTGGTAGTGTCGACCAACGTCGTCACTGCAAAACCGAGCTACATCCGGCCCCAAAGCATGAGATTGATGAAGTCCTGCACGAAAAGTACTGGAAGACAATCGGCTGGGAAGACCCTTGTCGGTCTGCATCTGAGCGGGTGTCGTTTGCAAAGTGCCCATACTTGTGCGACGCCTCTGAGCACACTGGTGAAGGCAAGACTCCATCCTATTGCGACTTGGCAGTCTGGCACTCGAAGGCTAACGGACTACCAGCTTCTACTCGTGACGGATTTTCGTACATCAACGGCCACCGCTTTGCTTGCTCTCACGCTTCATCATCAGGCAAAGTGCACCACGTTTTCGCGCTGGACTGTTCGGGTTCGATGCGGGGACAGCCGTGGAAAGTGCTGGTTCGTGGTGTCCGTCGTTATCTACACAGTCGAATTTCAAGTGGCGCAATGGGGGACATTGTTTCGGTCGTCACTTTTGGAGATCGAGGTACAATCGAGTTCGAGCGTGTCCCCATCGGAAGATCTACAGGGCTAACCATTCCGTTTCGCGGTGGCGGGACTTTCTACTCGAACGGCTTGGGCCCTGCAAACTCCATTTTCTCACGCACCGACTTGAGCGAGTACAAGCCTGTGCTGATTTTCTTCACGGATGGCCGCCCAGCAACAGCTGACTACAAGAAAGGACCAAAGATGGCGGAGAACGTTCGAAACCGCTACGCTAAGGCTGGACTGCAGACGTTTGTAGTCGGCTACGGACTTGCGAGCGAGTTGGGGATCGCAGATCTCGCTGAGAAGTTGGGCGGGACGGTGCACGAGGCGCTGACGGCTGCAGCCCTCGGCCAGACGTTCCAGACGATTTCCATGTCGCTCGGAGCTCGCGCCGGACTGCTCCACACGGCCGTTTGAGGTCGATGCATGTTATGAGTAAGCTGACAAGGTGCCAGCTAAAGGATCAGGCGACAGTAGCGTAAGAGCACCACGCACCAAACAAGGCAAGTTGCCTTTTGCTCTAAAAACGCAAGTTGAAGTCGTCTCCATCCGGCACGAAATGGACCTCCTTCCCAAAACTTTTCTTTATCTACAGATAGTCATCGAACGTAAAACGCTTCTCTAAATTTGCGTTGATTGATTATAATAATGCTTGTACGTCGGCTGGGGCTTGCGCTCTGCCGTCCGAATACAAAGTGGGCACCCTACACATGCATGTCAGCGCGGTCATTGTCGTATCCATATCGCCTCGCCGTGCTCCGCTACGATTGTCGTCTTAGTCCTTTCCCCTTGAACGCTGCGTGGCGGCCGCTTCACAGTAACCCGTCATACTGGCAATGCTGCTGTCCTGCGCCACTTTGTCGTCCATTTGCTGCCTTGGTGTCTGTCCTGTGCTAGCTGCACAAGTTACTCTGTCCACAAGGTGCCACTTGTCATTAGAACTCGATTGAGTGTGTTTGAAAAAGTGTCAAGGACCCCACCGTTTTTTTATTTGCTTCCCACACACTACATGTACAGGTCCAGCAGGAACTTCTTGTAGAGCGTCATGAACTTGGCCAGGAAGGCCTCGAAGTGGAAAATGTCCTTGGAGCCACGCTGCATGCGGTGCTCGTAGTACGCGGCCCACTGGATGAGCTCGTGCTTGAGGTCGTCGTCCAGGCGGCTCATGAGCTCGCGACAGAGCACCTTGAGGATCACCTCGGACGGCACGCAGTTGGAAAGGAGCTCGTAGATCATCTCACGCGCCTTGAGCAGGCTGCCAACAACACACACAAAACATTTAACATCAACTCCACCCCAACTCAACCAAACACCATCCAACGCACCCCGCAGGCGACTGCTCCTGCAGCACCACCTTAGCCAGACTGCAAATGTATTCTTCCCACGCCGGCAGCTGGATCTGCTGATCAGGCGAGAACGGGTAGCTGTCCAGAGCCATAAACACAATAATGAGCCTCCTCTTCCACTAAAACAAAACACACACAAAAGCTTCGTACTTTTGCACGCGACACGTCTCGAGCATGAGCAGCGCGCGTCTCAAGTTGCGTTCGCTCTTGACGGCGATGTCGTTGGCCAGTTTCGCGCAGTAGTTGAGTCCCTCCTTCTCGCAAACGCCCTGCAAAATGGCGCAGATCTCGTCGTTCGTGGGGCCCCCACCCGCACCCCCAGGCAGCGACTGCGCAGTGGGTCGATGACCTTGCTGGGGTTGTTGCAGCACAGCACCAGGCGACACGTGGCCGTGTACTTCTCCATCGTGCGGCGCAGCGCGTGCTGCGCGTTCTTGCTGAGCCTATCCACCTCCATGAGCAGCACCACCTTGAAGGGCCTCTGCGAGTTGCTGTCCGCCAGGTGGTACTGGGCGATCTCCTTGAGCACCTCCTGCACCACGAGGCGGTCGTTGTTGCCCACGTCCGACGGGTTCATCTCGATGTGGAAGTTGCTGGCCACCGTCGTGATTTCCACTTTGGTGCTGCGGTTGGGTACTTTGAACGCCTTGTGCTCCAGTCGCACCTTCAACGCGCCGTCCCCGTAGACGGAGCGCAGCAGGGCCATGATGCGCGTCTTCTTGCCGGCGCCCGAGGGGCCGTACACGAGCAGGTGCGGCAGGTCCGACGACTGCGACAGGTTCGACAGACGCTTCGTCACCTCCGGGTGGAAGTCCAGGGCCGAGAGCGACGTCGGGCGGTACTTATCCACCCACAGCATCTTTCAAAGGGTTAATCAAATCAAAGAGTGAGTTGATGTTAGGTTTTGGCGGGAAGCAATTTAAGAGAAGGTTGGAGAGGAGAGCAATTTGGTGGTGGTTAAATGTAAGGCGACTTCAACTTACGTTTTAAGAGCAAAAGGCAACTTGCCCTTTTTGGTGCTTGATGCTGTCCCTTCAGCTGGCACCTTGTCAGCTTCTCGTAACATGTATCGATCTCAAACAGCCGAGTGGAGCAGTCCGGCGCGAGCTCCGAGCGACATGGAAATCGTCTGGAACGTCTGGCCGAGGGCTGCAGCCGTCAGCGCCTCGTGCACCGTCCCGCCCAACTTCTCAGCGAGATCTGCGATCCCCAACTCGCTCGCAAGTCCGTAGCCGACTACAAACGTCTGCAGTCCAGCCTTAGCGTAGCGGTTTCGAACGTTCTCCGCCATCTTTGGTCCTTTCTTGTAGTCAGCTGTTGCTGGGCGGCCATCCGTGAAGAAAATCAGCACAGGCTTGTACTCGCTCAAGTCGGTGCGTGAGAAAATGGAGTTTGCAGGGCCCAAGCCGTTCGAGTAGAAAGTCCCGCCACCGCGAAACGGAATGGTTAGCCCTGTAGATCTTCCGATGGGGACACGCTCGAACTCGATTGTACCTCGATCTCCAAAAGTGACGACCGAAACAATGTCCCCCATTGCGCCACTTGAAATTCGACTGTGTAGATAACGACGGACACCACGAACCAGCACTTTCCACGGCTGTCCCCGCATCGAACCCGAACAGTCCAGCGCGAAAACGTGGTGCACTTTGCCTGATGATGAAGCGTGAGAGCAAGCAAAGCGGTGGCCGTTGATGTACGAAAATCCGTCACGAGTAGAAGCTGGTAGTCCGTTAGCCTTCGAGTGCCAGACTGCCAAGTCGCAATAGGATGGAGTCTTGCCTTCACCAGTGTGCTCAGAGGCGTCGCACAAGTATGGGCACTTTGCAAACGACACCCGCTCAGATGCAGACCGACAAGGGTCTTCCCAGCCGATTGTCTTCCAGTACTTTTCGTGCAGGACTTCATCAATCTCATGCTTTGGGGCCGGATGTAGCTCGGTTTTGCAGTGACGACGTTGGTCGACACTACCAGTGTACACACAGGTAGCGGCGGACCCCTTTTCGCACTTCAGGTAGTGAACGTGGCCTCTCCCCGCCGAAGAGCAGTACATGTTGCACATTTCAGCGATTCCCTTTTCACCTGCAGCGTACTTGTGATTCTCCCAGCTGATGACGCTGTCCTGAGCGACGAAGTGCATGTTGCGCATGTTGCCATGAGCTGCAGAGTGTTCCCCTTCGTGTCCAACAGATTTATCGCAATAGTATTCACAAGCAGTGCATCTCACCCCACACCCGTGAACAGTGTTCGTGCCATTCGGAAGCAGCTTCTCACACGAATGGGTGACGCCGTCATGGTTTGTCTTCCCGGGCTGAAGAAGAATGGCGCACGAGTTGCGAACTCCTACCATTTGCTTCAGCTCAAAATCAAAGGAATCGCACGATCCTGAGAATTTGCTTGTCGAGACTTGAACGTTCTTCGTACAGACCCCATCCGCTTCGCACACCGAATTGCAGGCGTGACGCGAGCTGCACAAATGAACGACCTCTCTAGCTGAAGTTCTCAGCTCGCCGTTGGAACTGCCATTTTGTCCGTTTTCCTCTGCAAATTTCGCACTCACCTGCGGTTGGTCGTGGAAATGGTCCACAGTACTACACCGCTCCTTGCAGCCGTCCATCTTGCACGAGTGATTGCACTGTATCTCAGCACACTTGTGCACCGTGTGCTGACGCTCGAGGTTCAAAATGCACTTCCCGCTGCAGTTTGTGGCGCAGCATTGAACACCGCACTTGTGCTGCTTCACGGAGCATCGGTGTTCTTCATCGTGACCCCCAATCAGCACGCAAACTCCGCCACAGTTGGAAGCACCTGCCAGACTACACTCAGCTCCGCATGTGTGGTCGCCTTTTCCACAATCACATTTTCCTTCATGGCCAGCTTTACCCACACATCGGGGCATCTCCTTGCCTGGCTGATAGTTACGCATGCAATATTCGCAGAGACTGCGGCACACGTGACTCATGCCACAATCGTGCATTTCATCAAAAGAGTGGCACGCCGATCGCATGCACTGAAGCTGACACTTACTGCAACTGTGTAGGCATCTCTTGAACATCGCCTCGAACGGGATGAGGTAGCTCTGTTCAATTTTGTCCCACTCGTCCATGAATCGTTCCGCCCCCAAGAACTGCTTCACCCACAAAGTGACCTTGGTTTTGCGACGACGAACCAAGAAGGACAACATGGCATCAAAATGTGTGTAATCCGTATCCGTGATCTTCTCCAGTGCACCCTTCGAGGTCAGCGCCAGATAACGCTGGAAAAGGGTGAAGTGGATAGAATCAGTGCTGCTTCTGGTGTGCATGTCCATCCAGGGACCGAAATCGACGTCTTCATCATTCATACTGTCCAGAGCGACTTCTTGATCAACAAGCGTCCAGCACTCGACAAACTCCGGGTAGTCGCGCCCTATTTGCTGCAAGCTCAACAAACTTAGCATTTCTTCATCTTGAAGCAGGGGTCCTTCATACTCTGCGGGACAACTCCATCCTTCGCCTGCGCATCCACAGGAATGATACAGCCCGTGCGAATGGCCCCAGGAAGTTTTCGATGAAGCTCGTTCATTTCAAGTCGCTGAGAGCTCTCGTCAACAGCAGTCCAATCCAATATCGAGATTTTAGCCAGGACTAAACGGATACAATCGTGGAACGAGCTTCCGCTTTTAAAGCCTCGCGCTGACTGTGGCTCATTGACAAGTTTCTCAATGAGTTGTCGTGCATGGCGCAGCGACTCGTAGTACCCTACCGTTCCCAAAGGTGGTGAGCAGTTGATACCCAGCTTCCCCGAGTACATCTCCGTGAGAAAGTTTTGCTCGCGGTTTGCCGTTAGAAGCTTCTGGAACTTCCGTTGAAACTCGGAGAGTACGCCATGACGATCATTTGGGTTGACGTCTTTCACACTCATGTACAGCATTCCTTGGAAAAGACGTTCGTCATTCTTCAGCAGATTAACTCCTTTTGAAATTTGGAAAAAGGCCATCGATGTCCTTATCGAACCGCATCTCCATTCGGAAAATCGTGAACATCGACAGTGAAGCATTCAACACCGACAGGAATACGTCTTCCTGGTCAGTTCGTTCAAAGGACCCGAGGCCCTCGAAATCCAGAACGACAAGCAAAACATCTTGCAGGATGCGCAGCGTCATCCACGCACCATCGGTACAGCGATTGCCAGCGATGGCAAATGACGAACCAGTCAAATGATTCAGGAAGTAGCTCTTCCCTGTCGACTGCTTCCCCATTGACGTGATCACGACACAGCGACCTCTCCACGCACATAGCAATGGAGATAGGAGCCCAAACCGAAGCGATTCTGCAATATCGGCTGCTCCCCACGTTTGCATGTCCTCGTCCAGCTCAACTTGAGACTGATCCAGACCATCATGCAGCAAGGTTAGGGTATTTGCCTCGGCGCGACATATTTGAACGGGTAAAAACGTTATGAGCGTCAAGAAGAACGACTTCAGTGGCTTCACCGCCATGTTGATTCCACAAAGGGAGCGCGTCACAGCAAGATTCTTCGTGAGGTCTAGTCTGTGCAATGGCTTGTTTAGAGCCATTAAATCGCTCATAAGCAATGACAGATAGTCGTGACAGTCTTCGAGCGCAACAGTGGGGATTTGAGCAGTCGAACACACCATAGTGACCGACACGGGCTCAATTTGGGCGGAATCGAGTAAGCCGTGGACTGGGAATTTTTCAAACACATGATAGAATGTGTACAGCCAGTGCTGCTTCCGCGGACAATCCACGTTGGTGGCTTCAGATCCACGTTCCTTTGAATCTCGGTCATCAGATTGGCGCATTCGGTAGGAATCACTGCGGACGGTCACTTGAATCGAAAACGCGTATACCTTTCGCGTCAACGGATCCAGCACTAGCAGCTTATCATCAACACATTGGACACTCACTCGATCGGTCAAGAATTTCACATCTAGCGGCAAAACCGGCAGATGTCGGTGATCATCTCGACACACACACACGAGTTCCCCATCAAAGGCTCCATCATCATTAGGTACCGACGTCACCACTCCGATAGCAAGATTATCTGCTAGGCCCAGCAACTGGCTGCTAGATGCATCCATTTCAGCAGATGACACACTCATGACATTGGATGTCTGATCATTGTGGATATCAACCGCCTGTGAGTATCCACTTGAGTCAGTCACATATAATGCGCTGTCCAGCAGGAGCACATCTGTAAATGGTGTTTCTGTAAGAGTTGAACGCACACCCAGATCAACACTTTTCATGAGTTCCATTTTCTTGAACGATTCATCGAATTTGTAGACCCCCACCAAATCTTTTGACAAGAATGTCATGATTCTGTTGCGAGCATCAAAGTCGCAAACCGAGGCAAACTGTCCAAACGACCGAATTATCGTTTCGTTCGGGCTTGGTGGTCGACGGGAATTTGTGATCGGAGGGAAATGTATGAGCTTTGCGCACATACGCTGTTGTCCCGTACAAATTTCCACGACGGATCTCACCTTAACAGTAAACGTTGCCACGTGATTTTCATTCAGACCTGGCAGCAGCTGACCCAGCATTTCCGCTTGCCTGACGGTACTTTTCTGTTTTTCCCCACGCACAGTGAGTTTCACGAGGTCGCGAAAAGCAGTCGGTGGAGCCAGCACCTCTCTCGTAACCTCACAATAAACTGTGTTTTTGCCTCGGGTGTGGGCGCTCACACTCAGCAATAACCCCTCCTTTGACATAAGGGTCTTGCACAGCTCGTCAAACTTGTCTTCTTGCATCTTCTTCTCGCTTCCGTAGAATGCAGAAGTCACGAGTTTACGCTCAGCCTTCAGCTTTTGGAGCTGAGCATCCTTCGCCACTGCTAGTCCGCTCTCCACGGCAATCCGCCATTTTGTTTGCAATGCATTCAGGGGGCCAGCAATTTTATCCGAAAATGCTCCCCAGATAGCCGTTTGATCCGCTCCCTCTTCACCTTCCTCCTCAGCATTAGGACCTTTTTTCTTGTTGCGCCCTTGACGCTTAATCATTGTCTGTTCGAGCTCATCTTTGTCCGCGAGTAAAACTCAAATAGTGCAGCCTCAATCTCTCTTAGACGACTAGGAGCATCTAAGACCTTTATGATCTTGTGGGCACACTGTTTCGAGCCACCCCGAAATGCTTCGTAGGCTTCCACGGCTGCCTGCACAGATAACCCAGGTACGTCATCCGATCCCTTAGCAGTGTGCAACTGAAACAGCTCCTCGAGACTCGATCAACCGTCGATCTCTGCTTTGCAATCTCACCCTTCACCTTTTCAGCTGCCGCATCGTACACTTCTTGCTGCTGCTTCTCGCGGGCACTCCGTGACATTTGCACCTGTTCCTCGGGCCACATACCAAACTCTTTCAGGATGTTTCGGCAGAGCTTCACTGAACGATCAATGCTTCGGCTCAAATCGATCCGGTGCTGCTCGGACTCGGCTCTCAGCCATTGCGCGAAAGACATCGCCATGTTTGGGCGAGACGTGCGTTGAAATTGTTCGGTGCGGATCTTCGCGCTCATTGTTCTTGTAAAAGCAATCGCTGGATAGCTTCCCTTGAGCAAACAAATGCTCGAGCAATGCTCTGAAAACTCCTCCAAATCAACAGAGCTCACTGCCACACACTTTGTAGCATCCGGCTGGTCCTCCTGCTTCTCAATGTGAAAGGATACCGTATATGATGTCAGTTCGTCGTCTTCTTGCTCATTCGAACCAGCTACAACACTTTTGATCTCTTCCAGATCTGCTGCTGAGGTGCAACAGATGATGTCCGGCGTTAACCCCGTCAGAAAGCGCAAGACAAACGCCGGCGTATCTCGAAGTCCTTGAGGCTCAAAGAGCTCGTCACGGATCCAGGAAAACACAACCAACCCAGGTACATTCGCGCCTCCGTCGTCTGGCTCACGACCTTCTCCCTCAATCTTCACACAGTAAATGCCCTCTCCAACGTCAGCCAACGCTGCGACCTCCGTAGACGAGCACGCTTTCAGGTCGAGTAACGCAGCTGCCACTTGATTTTGCTTGCCAAACAGGCCCTTGAACCGCATCAGTCCTGGGCACGAGTTCTCCAACAGATCGAAGCGAAGGAAGCGGATGAAATCCTCGTCAAACTCGCACGCGTGCAGGACGTCGAAGTTGAAATCCTTGGGGTTCACCGACGACATCATCCCAAACCCGCGGCACAAGCGCATCACCTCCAGCTCGTCCAGAACAGGCTTGACTACCTCCATCTCGCACTGGGTCTCACGCACGAGCGTCATCAGGCGGAACATGTTTGCTCCGGCTGAGACGTCGCTGCAGATCTCCTCGGCCTCCTTTTTCACTCTTGGCTTCTTGCACTAGACTCCTGTGGAACGAACCTCTTGCGCTATCCAGGGGACAAAACAACCAATCAGGGCAACCGAGGGAAACTCTCGCGAACTCTCTGCTTGGATCCTTCTCGGGAATTTTAGAAAAAAGTGAAACCCATTGGGCGCGACAACTTGTAGTGCTGGAGGTTATAGAGCGTTAAATTCTCTCACATCTACCGTTAATCAACGCCGAGCCTCTAGCCACTCGTCTTAGCCGCGTAGGAAGGCGGAAACGCAGTCCATTCGACGCGTTGAGAAGAAAAAACCACAATGCTCTCGAGATTCCAGTCGTCTGATTTGCCAGCCATTCGTGGGGTGGGACCATGTGGCAGGTGGCCGTGTTGACGCGCTTCGAGGCGCTGCAGACGCTCCTGACCAGCAGCGAGCGCGAGAGCGTCAAGTGCGCACTGTTCGCGCGTCGTGGAGGCGCCGGCGTCAACGCGGAGACCAGAGAACCACCCCAAGCGGCAGCTGCCAGCCAAGAGCAAGAGCGAGAGACCTCCGCTGGCGGCTCGGCGCATCTGGAGCGGTTAGTGGAGGCCACGTCTCGTGCTGGCTGAGGAGTGCTCTGACCCCTCTGCAATGTGCTGATCTGGGCAGGTGGAAGAAGTGGAAGCTCGAGGGCTCTCAGATCGACAAACTCACGTCCACAAGGGGCGCGGAAGCGGATGAGGCGCTGAAAGTCCTGGAGGCGAGTGTGGCCAGTCTGCGCTTCTTTGCGCGTGGCAAACGTGGCGTGTTGTACGCAGGCGAACTGTGCTCTGGTGATGAGCCGGTGGTGGCGAAACTTGCCGCAGACGAAACCTCCGCTGGCTCCGTGACGCTGGAAGCCAATTGGCTCCGAGTGGTGAACCGCATGGGCATCGGCGCCAAGCTCGTGGATGCTGGCAGCGGCTGGTTCTTGTGCGAACGATTGGAAGGCAAGAATGTGGTGGAGTTCCTAGGCGAAAGTGACCACGAGACGACGCCAGCCAATGCCAAGTGGGTCGTCCGCGAGATGCTGTGCCAGGTAGTACAACAACTCTGGAGTGTCTTGAGTGTTTGTGCCAGTTGTCGCTAACTGCTTGTTAGTGCTTTGCCATGGACCTCATGGGGGTGAACAAGGAGGAGATGACGCACCCGCATCGCCACATCATCGTGCACCGCTCCACGCAGCAGCCTACGCGGTGGCGATGCACGTTCGTTGACTTTGAAAAGTGCTCGTCCACCAAGAAGCCCAAGAACGTCACGCAGCTCTGTCAGGTACAACAAGCGTCAGTATCTCACTACCAAACCAAGTGGCTCACCAGTCTCTTTCTCTTGTGTTGCAGTTCCTTAGCTCGCCACGGATGGTATCTCTGCTAACAAGTAAACGCGTCACGTGCGACGTCATGAAGCTGCGCCAATGCACCAAGCGCTACAAGCAGAACATGTCCACGCACACCTTCGGCGACATCATGCGCGTCTTCGGGCTGTAGAACGTGCGTAACTAACTAACTGTAAGATGACAATTGCTCCATCACCCGCTTCTCGATCACTTTCAGATTTGCCGCGTTGAGCTCACAGCAACTCAAAGGACCTCCTCCCACATGGCCACACGCAACACTCGCTACTGGCGCCACTTCCTGCACAACCTCCTCGCCCCCATCGACGAATACGACGGCGTGAGCTTCTTCACTGCAATAGGCCGCGTCGAGTACCGCGACGGCTGCTTCCAAGACGGTTCACTGGACGTGGATCCACTGCAGATCTTGGCCATCTTCGAGCAGCTCACGCGCCAGGCCATCCAGAAGGAGAGCGGCAAACCGACGACGGCCGCTCTGAGACTGGGCGACTGCGTGCTCCACGTCGTCTCGGCCTCCTTCTCGAGCGTCTGCGCCGTGTCCAGCGGCAAATCCCGCAGCCTCGTGGTGGAGAAGCTTCCGTTCGGGGTGTTGCTCGTGGCCTTCTCGGCCCCAGCGCAGCTCCAGTCGGTCTTCGGTCGCGTGGATCGCGCGTGTGCAGCGCTGCGGCGTTGAGCCCCTAGCAGCCAATCATCCAGTTCAGAGGAAGGGGCTTTTTCCGTTCTAGTGCTTCGTCATGTACTTCTGCGTCGCTTGCAACGTGTACGTCAAGGACGCGAGCGTGGCGGAGCATGACCAGACGACGGCGCATCTGCTGTCGAGCTCCAAGGGCGTCTCGGTGCGCAAAGGTAAAAGGGATGGAGTTCATCTGATGGACACTAAGACCTAACTTCTTTGAGCTCTTGTAGTGTGGCTGCCAGAGACGAATCGTGGCTATCAGATGCTCAAGAACATGGGCTGGCAGGAGAACGGCGGGCTGGGACCTGATGGAGACGGCAAAGTGACGCCCGTGGCCACGACTTTCAAGACGGACAGAGCGGGCGTTGGCGTGCAGTCCACAGCCAAACAAGCGCGAGTGACGCACTTCCCACCTCATGACGCGCAGCAGGCCAAAAGGGCGACGGACGGGCGCAGTGAAGCGCAGCGGATGCAGGAGCGACTCGCTCGGAAGCGGAAGCAAAGCCAACAACCGGTTGGGCTCTCGAAGGCACAGAGGAAGCTGCACAAGCAGAGAGACGAGAGGAGAGACCGCGCGATCGGGAACGAACTGTACTCGGAGGGCTTGGAAGGGTACGAAGAGTTCCTGCAGTAAGGCAGCTTTGAGCATGGCTTGTAAGCTTAGTTGCATTTTTCTTCCTGTGTATTTACCAGTACACAAACCGCTTTGCACATTCGGTGAGCTTGACGTGCTTGCACTTCGTTGCTGTAGTTCGATGCCCCGTCATAGTTTCGATGCCAGCGACGGTGGCGGGGTCAGCACTGGCGAGTCCAAAGACAAGGCGTTAACTACAGCAGCCTCGGTCCCCGCTGGAGCCAACAAAATCTGTTTGTAGAGCTTGAGCACATCCGCGCGGCACTTGACGTTGTCGCCCATAACCGCAAACACAATGTCTTCGTGTGTGCAGTTGTTCACTTCGCAGTACGCCACAGCTTGACCTGCTTCTTCCTGGAAAACGTCAACCAAGGTAATTGTCAGCAAGAGTTCATCCAATTGCAAGCGTTAGGTTAGTGAATCGTACCAGCGTGAAAGCAAACTTCTTCGACGAACTCGTAGGAACGACCTATTAAAGCAATTGAAAATCAAACATTTATACATGGAAGCAAGTGTGGCAGAACTTACCGTGTCCTCGTCTCCGTGCAGCAGGTAGAATGGTGGAAGAGATAATGCTGGGAGGAATCAACAGAGCCCGAGATTAAGTCAGCTTTGTCAACAACTACTTCCACACACACATAGCACACACACACACAAAACTTCCCTACCCATCTTTCCCGCCTCTGCAACGCGAGCTGGCGGGCTGTGCTTCTTGAAATTGCCCATGCCTAGCATAGCAGGCTTCATGGACGAAATCTCGTGCACTCCTGAGATGTTGCAGTTCTTCAGTCCGTTGGCACTATTAGTGAAGAGATACAAAGCGGGCACTCACCGTTCAGCGGGCCCACAACGCGTTCGCTCTCGAAAATATAATGATCCCAGATGTCGTACGGCCCCGAAAGCCCAATGAATCCTCGCACATAGTTGGCGATCTCCTTCTGCTTCACGACCTGCCAGTAGGCGACTCTGTCAGTCTTCCCGTCGCATTAGAGCAACCTCCTACCTCCGTCTTAATACCTTTCGGTCGGTATCAGCCAGGTGAAGGGCCGAGTTCACAAGCGCCAAGGCTCCCACATGAGCGCCTGAAGAATGACCACTCAGAAAGAGTTTGCTGCTGTCTCCACCAAGTGACTGGCAGTTCTCTGCGACCCAAAAGACCTACAAACAATACCGCCACCATGTCAGCCCAATGAAGACATCAGTGTCGTGTCCAGTGCACGTACAGCATTTTCAATGTCCTCCATCATGTCCACCACTGAGCCAGTGGGGAACGTCCTGTAGTCAATCACAGCCACCAAAAAGCCCTGCGTGGCCAGATACTCCCCCACCAGCGCGTACTGCCACTTGTGGCCGAAAGACCAGGCTCCCCGTGCATAAAGACCAGCACCGGCTTCGCTTCGTGTGGCTCTTGCACTCCGTACACGTCGAGAGTGTTGCGTTCATTTACTCCGTAGCGGCAGTTGACGCGTGCGTCCCTGGGCGTCCACAGCAGTAAACGACCGATTCTCGCCGCCAGCTGAGGCTTCAGCAGACACAAAAGGTACTCGGAGCTGGCGATGAGCTGCCCCACCGCCGTGTGCTTGGCTGCGGTCTGCGCGTGCTCCAGCCAGGGCAGACGCGGCTCGTGCTGCCGCAACAGAACGTGCTGCTGCTGGAGGTTGCGCCCAGTGTTCCGCACGTACGCGAGCAGCACAACAGCAAGCGCCACACGCCTGAGACGCTGCAGTTCTGACATCCTCGGGGCTTCTGGTTCTGCTTTACGACAACCAAATACACTGACAGGTTAAAGACGATGCACCGCAGGCCTCCTACCTGCAAAAAGGGTTAATGCGGTCGAACAGGTTAAAATGCAGTTTAAGAACGGCTACGCGCTCGTACTCCCGACAGCCCTGGCTGCCTGTCATCCTCTTCGTCTCAGTTGCCACAGCTCCTCAGTACGGCACGTATTCCAGCTCTTGACAGTTGTTGAACTGGATGGCGTCGCTAGCAACGAACTTTGCCAGTGGATCGATGCCGGAGAAGTTTTTCCACTGGTCGAACGTCCTCTTGGTGCCCAGCGTGAACTGGTCGATGTCCGTACGGTCGAAGTCCTCTTTCGTCACGGGCAACCCAAGATTGTAGCGAATGCGGCGCTTGGACGGCTGCTGTATCACCCACCGCTCGCTCCAGTCCCGCTCCCACACGACCTTCCGCTTCTCGTACCAGTGGTACGCAATGTCTTCCGAAGGCACGTAGAAGTCGTAGCCTGCCGTCCAGAGTCGACTTGCGCGCGAGTACTCCTCACCGTGGAACAGGTACGGTGTGTGCGGGTCATTGCGCACCTCCTTTGCCTGTTTGCATCCGCCAAAGTTAAAGCCGCCAGCGAGTTGCGACATCAGACGCGGCTTTGGCGTGTCCTTCTTGTCGATCCACATGGGAGCCGCGTACTGCACCATCGAGTCCGCGTCCTGCGTCTCGATGCGGGACATGCACATGAGCTGCACCTTGTTGTCCACGTCGTGCTTGGTCAGATGCTCCGTGGACTTTGGGTAGACTGAGATGATGGCGTTGGGGTTGTCGAGCGAGTCCCATTGGGCGATGATCTTCTCGTCCCAGTCCGGGATGAAAATCAAATGCGAGTCGATGGTCATGCAGAAATCCTCGTCCGTAATGGCCTTCTCCGTCTCGTATCGCGCAGCAGTCGGTCCCTACACAAAAAACATCAGACGACAGCCAGCAGAACTCCAACATCACCCCCCTTACCGTAGCGTTAACAGCGTCGATCTGGGACGACACGATCTGCGAGCGACGGCAGAACTCCTCGCCCACGAGCTCGCAAAAGTGCTCAACGCACGGCCGCTCCTTCTCCGCAGGGTAAATCTGGTCGTAGATGCTGATGCGCAGGTTGTCGGGCGCCGCCGAGTTGTCGAAAATCGAGCGCAGAGTCTCGAGCACCTTCACAGCAGCAGAAAGCAGCAACACTCAGTCGCCCATTTCTAACTAGGTAACTGCCGATAGAAACAAGGGCAAAGTCAGCACTCGACCTCGTCGAGTCGCGGTAATTGGCCACAAGAATGATGGTGTTGCGTCCGTTGACAATGGACGGCGGCTCTGTCACGGGC
Organism: Phytophthora syringae; assembly: GCA_012656105.1. Classification (NCBI taxonomy): domain Eukaryota; phylum Oomycota; class Peronosporomycetes; order Peronosporales; family Peronosporaceae; genus Phytophthora; species Phytophthora syringae. Next base: position 8,662 of record JAAKBD010000281.1, on the reverse strand, counting down.
GTGAGCGGCACTTCCTGGTCGGCTCGCAAGTGGACGCTGCGGTCCTCCGCGGGGGCGTCCACGGCGCCGTTGGCGGCGTACTCTTGGAGGTACAGGAACTCGTAGAGCACAACGACGAGACAAATGGCGGGGAAGACCATGAGAACCGCCACACGCACGTCCCACCCGGCGCCTCGTCGCATGTCCCCACGGGAGCTCACGCGCCCATAGGGCTGGTAGCCTGCATGCTTCATTCTGCGCGTTGTCTTCGGCTTCGTTGTCTCGTCGGCTGCAGTTTTTCCCACTGAAATAAATGGCGAGATTTGATTGGTTGAAAATAAAACAAAAGCAGTACAGTGAACCTACAATATAATCACCACTGTTGCTCTCCAGATCCATGTACCGGAACATGTGGAAGTGTCTACGTACACCAATTATGTTACATAAAACGAACATAATTGACCTAACCACCAAAGTCGCCAATGTCGCGAAGTATTGGTTAGGGACGGTCAACCGGCGTATAGAGAGCAGGAGTACTAGAGTTGTGATAACAAAAGCCACAATACACAGTTTAAATGTATTGTGAAAACCGGGCAGAATGTCCGTCACTTGGCACCCCTAAATATGCTCCAAAATGAATGTAAATCGGTCTGTAATAAATTGATAAAATCAGGTATAAAACTGTGATCGGTCGCGTAATATTAACCCCAGTGAAATTTGTCCTAGGAAAAAGGACCAAACTTGTTTTTGATGTGGCGTACATAACACATTTTGTCCGTGCTAGGACAAAAACATACTTGGAATTGGAAGCGCTGAGTTTGTGTATACAAACTCTAAGTGAACGGCAGTTCACTTTAGTTCCGGTCTAAAGGAACGTTGACCAAATTAAGGTAGAATTAAGACTGAGTTATATTCTGGTTGGTGCTAAATGAGATCTAATACAAACTATAAGTACTCTATAGTTTGTCCTACATATTTAACTATTGGTTGGCTCTGAGGGGCTGTAGCCATTTTGTAGAGACGATTAGGTGGTGTGTGATACACCACCTTACCCCTTGGGTGTGACTTGTCACTCTTGAGTGTATGTAACTAGGTTACACTTAATACTGTAACCTAGTTACACTCCATGTCCCGTTACATCCTCCCCACCTAGGTGCGAGTTTACCACCAATCAGAGTGGAGGGAATAGTGGTCACCACCTTTCAACCATTGTCGATTTCAGTCGACCGACAACGTTGTCTTAGTGCGCGGCTCATTTCCAGTTTGGAGCAAGAACCCGCAGCACCTACGGTCTCCACGTCGACCTCAAGAGCATGCCTCCCAAGAGTAACACTCGTGGTGCGAAAGCACCTAAGACCAAGGCTGCGAAGCCGAAGTCTAAGAGAGCTGAGTCTCGCGACAAAGCCTCTGCACGCAAGGCGGATGCCGCTGCATCTGTGGAGACGCACGAGTCGACTCGTGGCCGCGCAAAGACGACCTACATAAGTGGTCGTCGTAGTCGATCGCCGAGTGGCTCGGGATCTGACAGGAGTGGTTTGACACCACTCCAGAAGGACGAAAGTCCGGAACGCGCATACGACAGCGACGAAGCGCGCGAGATGGGCGCCCAGAAAGTCCGGGCGGTCCTTGCCAAGGATGCCGAGCTTCGTAAGAGCTCCGGCAATGCCAACTTGTCGCCGCTGAGCGTGATGAACGCGGAGGGACTGAACCTCGATGTAGACGAGCTCATGGGCTCTCCGAGCCCGTCCAAGTCAACGAAGGGGTCTCCAAGTACCTCGGGTTCTCCCGCTAAGAACCTCTCCTTTCCGGAGGGTTTGCGAAAAGCCAAAGCCCAAAAGGCTAAGGTCGGCGAGGAGGAAGAGGAGGCCGCTACGGCCAAGAAGCGTATGGCTTCGAGGTCTCCGCGTTGCGAAACGCCGGAGGCCATTGGGAAGAAAGAGCCCAGTCAGTACCGCTTCTCTTCTCCTGAGAGTGGGGAGGAAGTGGAAGAGGGTGCTCTCTCCGAAGAGAAGCCGATCAGTAATGATCTAGACGCCCAACAAGAGCAGTTCCTCTCAGACCGCTCAGGAGCAGATCACTCACAAAGTGATCTCTCCATTCCGAGGAGGGTGGATCCCGTTGCTCGTGCGCCCTTACAGGCGGGCAATGGGTATTATCCACCCGACGAGAACTGGTTCTCCTGTGTATCTAGAGGAGCTTTCTGCTCCTCGGAAGCTCGTTGGAGGACACACTTCTCGAGGCGTCTACGAGAGGGTTCTCGTTTCGAACAATCCGTTGTTCAAGTGCGTCGAGGCGGCTCGGTGTGTGCTCTTGGCACCGCACCGGATCCCTCTCAAAGAGTTCACCACTCGACGTAAGAAGCCCGAGAACAAGGGAGGGCTTCATCCCGTTTGGGGGTACCCATGGGTCATGCCCGAGCATTGCTCTTCCGATATCTCAGCGGAGACGTTGTTCTGGGAATGGGTAGCCCTACGGGGTTTGACGTCCAAGAGATTCAAGATCTCAAAGCCGAAATTCGGCTGTCCTGTATTTTGGACCAGCGCGACTTGCGCATTGAGTTTGTCCACCTCGTGGGCAAACGACAGTTAACACCTGTCATGTCGGAGCTCCGGCGTGCGGGCCCCATTGGCGCGCGATCCGCGCGCCAGCATGGTACTTCTGCGAGTGCCATGCCTCGTTCATCGGCTAAGAAGCCGCGAACTACTTACGAAGCTGTCGCTTCTGTTCCCAGATCGCGACAGCCTTCGGGCAGTCAAGCCGGAGCCGGTCAATCGGCTCCCACGAGTTCTGTGAATCGGGGTAACCCCTCCATTTCACTAAGAGCTGGCGCTTCCCGTGGAGGCGCCGCTCGTGGAGAACCCGCTCCACGTGATAGTGGATCTCTCCATGGCGGTCAAGCAGCGCCGGCGGAGGACGAGAACGCGTTTGAGTTCGAGCCCTCGGCGCCACAGTCGACGACGCGTTCGGCTTCGTCCGCGGGGAATCCTTCCCTTTCGTTTTACGAGAAGGAGAATCGCCTTCTCCAAGAGCGCGTGTGCGCGCTCGAGATGGCGATGAACATCGGCCAAGGTGGGAAGGCTGCCAGGATGGCTGGGATTGTGGGATCCCTTGAGCAACTTCGCTCTGACGTGAGAACTGAGTTCCAGAACGTCCACGATCGGATTCAGCGTCGTGTCGAGGAGATCGACCAACTGCAATCCGATCATCATCTGTTGGCCGAGAGTACTCCTCGTATTCCGCCTCAACATGGGACAACGCCTTACGGCTACCCTGCCGCACCTCGTGGGCAGGCTCAGGCGGGGCCAGTCTTTTGGCTACCCTGCCACTTCTCGTGGAGCGCCTCGAGGGCGGCCCAGCCTTACGGCTATCCTGTGCCTTATGGGTTTGGAGGCTATCCGGGGTATGGCCAGATGCCTTACCCAGGGCCGGCCTTCCAGGCACCGCCTTATGGGGGATCCGCGCAAGCGGGTCGCCCACAGTTCCCAGTGGCTCAGCCACAGGCTTCGCAGGAGCTGGCGGAGTCTGCTCCGCCTGGCGGTCGCTTCGAGGAAGTGAGCTCGCCGGCTCAAGGCCCTGGCCCGCTCCCTGAGAAGCTAGATCCTGCGGATCGTGGTAGCGCTTAAGGCGACCCACGTAAAACGTTGGGTGCGTCGCCATTGACTTTGGAAGGTCAATGGTGTAAGCTGCACCATGCCGGCTGAGGACCGTGAAGGGTCCGATGAAGCGGTGCTTCAACTTGTTGCTCTCAACAGAGCTAACCCGGTTTAGCGGTAGGTTTCTAGTGTCTAGTAGGACTAAATCCCCAACGTTAAACACGTTTAAGTTTCCCCTGCCATGTTGTCAGAGTATTCCTTTTGCTTGTCTTGTGCGGACGCCATCGCGTCGCGCACGCGGTTGATAACATTCAACCTAGTGCCAATAAACTCTTGCACTTGCTTTCTTAAGGAAGCTGGGTCGATGTCAGAGACCGGGAGGAAAGTGCTTTCCGAGCCTCTCCCCACTTAGGATAGAAGCATCGGTGTCGCCACGAACCGTGAGCGGCACCCGAGGGTTACGAAGCCCATTCAAATAGAACGGGTAAACCCGTTGATGCGTGTACCGCATTGTTGAGTGCAAACTCAACGACCGGCAGACGGTCGGACCAGGTGCGAGGCGCCTCTGCGCAAATGCTGCGCAGTGTGTCCTCGAGCACGCGGTTAACCCGCTCCGTCTGGCCATCCGTTTGAGGGTGGTCAGCGGTCGACATGTGTAGACGAGTTCCAATGAGTTGGAACAGCGTCTTCCAAAACGCAGCGGTAAACCGCGGGTCTCTATCAGAGACAATGGTCTCTGGGAGGCCATGGTAGCGAAACACGCCGTCAATAAACAGACGAGCGGCGTGTTCGCCCGTGACCGTATCAGGCACAGGTGCTAGATGCACCATCTTGCTCAGACGGCACACGAACACCAAAATTCCGGTGTTGCCGTGCCCGTCAGCTGGAAGTCCAAAGATGAAGTCGAGACTCATCGACTTCCAGCAATCCACAGGGACCGGCAGGCTCTGTAAAGGAGCCGAGGCATGGCCTGCGGGTTTCACTCGCTGACATGTTTCGCATGTCTTCACATAGTTGGCGACCCACTTGTACATGTGGGTCCACCAGAACGACTGTGAGACCGACTGGAAGGTCTTCTCGCGACCAAGATGGCCGCTGGAAGGCGCGTCGTGCGCCTCCTGAAGTATGTCGTACTTCAGGTCTTCATCATGAGGGACCACAACCCGAGGAGGGTCTGCGGGGTCCACTCTGTAATGAAGAAGACCATCGGTCCATTCATACCGATGGAGGCGAGACCTCTGTCGTGGCGTAAGCCATTCCGACTTGGCGTCCTTCCCAGCGGACAGGAACCGTACTAGAGGAGCGAGAGATTCGTCCTCTCGATACGCCATGCGTATCCGATCGTACAGATCCGTCGTCACACGACTAATATGAGCTAACTCATAGTCTGGGCGACGCGAGAGCGCGTCGGCAAGCACATTAAGCTTGCCAGGCTTGTATTCGACGCGGAAGTTGTATTCCGCGAAGAATGACAGCCAACGCGCCATTCTCTGTGAGAGATGTGGCGAGTTAGTCGCCGTCCGCAAGGACGCGTGATCCGTATAGATCACAAAGGGCTTGGAGCCCAGAAGATGCACTCGGAACTTCACGAGCGCATACTTCATGGCAAGGAGTTCCTTATCATGAACTGGGTAATTCCGTTCGGCCGCTTTGAGCTGCCTGGACTGGAACGAGATAACTCTCGCGTCCGTCCGCGTCGTTCTGAAGTAGTGCGCAACCGATTGCATAGTCGGAAGCGTCACAGACGATGCTGAACGGCTTCGTCTCGTCTGGCAGTGCCAAGACCGGTGCTTGCTGCAGACTTGCTTTGACTTTGTCGAAAGCGTCTTGGTGACGGTGCTCCAGCACCAGTCACAGTCCTTCTTAAGGAGGTCTGACAGGGGTTTAGCCAAGCCCGCATAGCCTGCGCTATACTTGTGCAGGTAGTTGGCTAGACCCAACCACTTTCGAAGGTCTTTCTGAGACCGAGGTGTTGGCCAAGCAGAGATGGCCTTCACCTTCTCGGGTCTGCCCGGACTCCTACGTTGCTGACAAAGCAACCGAGAACCTTGATCTCGGGAGCCGCAAAGACGCACTTGTCGATGTTGGCATAGAGCTTGTTGGCTCTCATGACCTCGAACACTCGACGGAGGTGCTTCAAATGCACCTCCATAGCCGTCTGGCCTTGCTCGGCTCGGCTATGGACGAAGATGTCGTCAAAGTACGTCTGTGTGAACGTACGGAGTGGTCTGAATAGCTGCGTGACCAAGCGATTAAAAGTCGCTGGGGCATTTGACAACCCTTGTGGCATAACTAGCCACTCCCAAAGCATCCCGCTTGGCGTGCTTACCGCCGTCAAAGGGATGTCACTTTGACGCATCAGGATCTGGTAGTATCCGTCCACCAGATCCAAGGCACTGTAGAGTTCACAGCCTGCCATGTTGTTTAACAACACATCCTTGCGCGGGATGGGTGTCTGTGCTGGCACCGTCGCGCTGTTCAGCTTGTTGAAAGCGTGAACCAGACGCCACTTCCCGTTCGGCTTCCGAACGCAGAAGGTGGGCGTCGAGTGCGGGGATTTTGACTCCCGCACCATGCCTGCCTTCGCCTTAGCGGCGAAGAAGTCGTCAATGACTTCACACTGCTCGCGAGGCAGTGGCCATTGTCTGGTGACACAGTACTTTGTGCCTGGCACGAGATCAATCTCGTGCCTCACTCCGCGATCAGGCGGGAGTTGGGACGGTGGATTCTTCGACACCACGTCCGAAAACTCCTTCACCAAAGGATACAGTGGATCCTTCGGGTTCTTGAGTATCTCAGAACCCAAGCGCTTTACGCGCTGGCGAGTGAACTCCTCCAGGACATCCTCGTCCATCACAGAGGAAGAGTTTAACTCCTCAGCGGGGGTCTCTTGTTTTAGAAGGACCACCTCCGCAATATCACCGACCTTGAGGTCGATCAGAAAGTCATTCATTGACATTTCTTCGAGGTTCAGTAGCTCTGACACCTCGGGCAGCGGCTCTAACATGAGCGCGCCTGCCTTCACGCGACGGCCTGTTTCGCCATCGAAGACGTGATAACACTCTTCCGCCGAGCTAGTCGAAGGAGCCTGGGCCCTGGGCTCCGAGTCACTTGACGTGACTACAGTTTGACCTGAAGTCAAACTCGACTTACGGCGGCGGCGATGGTCTCGTCGACGACGGCCTCGACGCGAGATTACGTTTCTCACGTCGGGTGATGCCCGCTCTAGGACATCACAGACCGCTAAGGTTTCGTGTGGAACTTCGTTACCCACACAGGAAGCGCTCCCCGCGTCTTCCTCTTCAGTTAAGGTCTGGGCGACCGGGTGTGGACCTAAGTTACCCACCTGGCGAGCATCTCCTGATGCCGCCACGCTCGGGGTTCCTGCCACCAAGCTAGCTTTTGGTGGACCCCTGAGGTCGTCCGTCTTGGACTCGGTCTCCTGACCTACTGCAACCTCATTTGCAGTCACTGAGGGCGCGCTCACCACGCTGGTGGGGCCAAAACTCTTCGGACGCTGTGGCGCCCTGGCGATCCTTGCGGAATCCCCGGTATCTTTCAGAGGTGGGAACATGACTCACCAATGCTCTGTCTGATACGGCGGGGCGGCTGGCACCAATGGCCTTGCCGCGCCAATCGATCCATGGCTCATGCTTCTCGAGCCATGGCATCCCTAGGATCAAGTCATACTTGTCCATCGTTAAAACGGTAAACCGTTCTCGGCTATCGAAGTCTTCGAACTTGATAGCCAGGCCCATGTGGACCTTAGGTACTGTAATTATCGTACCGTCGGCAAGCCTTACTTTGACTTGCCCGTAGCCTTTGCTCTCTCGCAGAGCATCCGCTAACTTGTCGCCATTCTTGGCGACTGTCTGGCGGCGTGCGAAGTTCTTCGACGCCCCAGAGTCGATCAAAACCCGAAAGGGATGATCATATCCTCGTACGTTTGCATGTACAACGAGCAGCCCATCGCTGCTCTTCTCCGATTCGAGTGCAAAGACTCTCAGGGGCTAAGTCTCCATGGTGCGCGCCACCCGCGCACCGCTCATGAAGACTTAGATCTTCCCCAGTAGGGCGCCCGCCCCTACTGGTTTCCCGAGTTCCCCTGGCCACGGGGTCGCGGCTTCTGCCAGCGGCCCTTGAGACCAACGGGTCTAGGAGGAAATCGTCTCCGTTGTCCTCCTGCAGGACAGGCACGTTTCATGTGCCCAAGCTTACCACAGCCGAAGCAGCGAATGTCTTGCTGCTCGGCCAGGCCAAGGTCCATGATGCCCGCTAGAAGCGCCTCTCGCAGCACCTGAGGTTGGTGCGGAGTTCCTGGCCAGGTACTACGAGCCTGTTTGTGGCTGTACTCCTCTTGAAGAGCGATCTGAACCGCTGCTTCAAGGGTACTTGCTTGTACCCGAACAATTGGGTCCGAGCTGGACCGACTCGTAGGCCGTCCATGAACACAGTCACCTTGATGTGTTCCGGGAGTGGGTTCCCCACAAGAGATGCAGTAAGCTCTCGCATCTATGTACTCGTGCAGCTCGCGCCTTCCCTGTCTGCACGACAGGAAGCGCGAGCGCTGGCGATACTCATAGTTCGCCGGGAGGAAAGCGGCTCTCAGCTGCTCGCACAGCTGGGCCCATGATGCAAAGCATCCTGGCGTTGTCGCCTCACGCGTATACGCCCAGCTCTTAGCTCTGCCACTAAGGTGCGACAGAGCAAAAGCGACACGAAGTCGTTCGCTCGAGATGAGAGCCGCGTCCATGGCGAGCTCAACTTCTCTGACCCAGAAGTGAAGGTTTTCTCCTTCCTTTCCTTCATAAGGTCACCTTCAGCCGCAACGGCTTGGGAGCCGGTGGCTTAGCCTCCGTGACCGGAGGCTGGATGGTGCCTCGCACATGGGCGATTAACCCTCGCTCGTACTCGTCGAACGCCGCGACGCGTTCGATCTGTTCGTTCGGCGTTGACGCCGCCAAACTACAGGTGCTTCTACTCCAAAGATGCCTGCCATCTTCCGAACGGACTCAAACTGTGAGTCGTTCAAATGAGGGAACTCATTTCTGTCTTCCATCTTGACTCGTGACTAGAGTCCCAAGAGGATT